>JADDOH010001352.1:0-191732 GCA_016648135.1 Agrypnia vestita | reverse complement strand
ATTCGATCCCAAAATTTTTCAAACCATGGGGGGAGGTTGTTTCAATTTCCAAAATATTTCACATAAAAAATGTACTATTTGAAGTATGTACTCGTACTTTCAATAACTTTGAAGTGTACTTTGTAATGTTCGCTTTAAAATGAAGTATACTATTTGAAATATGTACTTTCAATAGCGTAGTTTGTAGTGTACACTACACTTCAAACGGTGTGAATTGTACACTTCAATGTAATGTAGTACTACATTGTAGTAGTAGCCGATGGCGAGGCGCGACATTCCGAAGAGCCAGTACTGAAATATGCAAACCCAGCACAGGCGCGCGGACGAAATTTCCGGGGATTATTTAGGAAGCTTGTAAGTGTGAGCGTTCGCGGGCCCGGCCTTGTAAACTAGTTTTTTCGGGGAGACCGGGCCATTTTTCGTATTCTTTATTTTATCTCTTTACAGGAGCCCCGACACATAGCGAATTAAGCGCGTAAATCCGTCCCCCGAGGAAGCGCCGTCTCAGATAAAGACTCGTCTTAACCAAAGTCGTAAAGCTGTCGGTGAAGAGAGCCGGCACCTCGCGGGCGCCGGCACGCCGGCCCCCCCGGCCGGGCGGGGCGCTCCGCCCCCGCGACTCGGGGGCGCGCTTCGCCAGCCCCTGGGCGGCCGCTCGCCCGCCGCGGCTCCTGGGGCGAGAGGCGCAAATAACAAAGGTGTACTTCAGGCGGTGAAGTGGGCGGCGAAGGGCGGAGAAGGGGCGGTGAAGAGGGCGGAGTGGTCGTTTAGGAAGAAAAATAATGCTTCATTATAATAAAAATATGTATTTACTCGAATGTTCTTAAAACACCTGCTTTTTAAATTACAGTAATTGTAGCGTCTTTTGTGAAATGAAAAGAAAGGGGCTTTGGATGAAAATATTAATTTTGCTCGCATTTGTCAATTCGCCCGCCGCCCAATATTCAAAGTGAGGTCACGCGTTAAAACATTTAATAGGTTGCGGGTATTTATGAAAAAATACGAAAAATTGCGTTGATTTTCTGACAAATCAACGTACGTATTATATCCAATTCTAGAAAATTAATCGCATTAAATATGAAAGGGAGATTGAAAAACATTGATTTTTCCCCACGATTCAGGCTGTAACCGAGTATGAAATATGAGGCTAGCTAAAAATAAAGAAACTTGTAATTTTGAACAATATTATTGTCGCAATTTATTTGTGTATCTTATGAAAAAAGTCGTAAAGCTTTAAATTTGCCAATGGCGATAGATTACGCGCACTGTACATAAAAATCAAAATAGAAGGAAATTCAAGTCGGATTATCTGTTATATGCTGTTAAAATTAATTGGATTAATTTATCATCCGTATAAAATGGATGGTGGGCCTGATTCCCGATTGAGCATCTAACATATTTTTTTTGTTCCTTTTTTTATTGTTCGCGAAATTCGTCTACTATGTATTATTTTTCTTCTTTTGTAATTACCATCTCTTTGTTCATGTATTTATTTATGTATTTCTTTTATGCAATAAAGACGTATCTAATGGTGTCGCTCTGTGAATGGTTTTGTTTTTTGCGGCCGTGCCGCCTCGAACCGATTTATACGACCCGTGCGGGACAGCACGGTCTTGCATTGTAGCTAAAAAAAAGTGAACCTGGAGACGAATGAGAAGGACCGATATGGGAAACGGTCCTGGGTAAGCGGCGGGTACCATTCACCGTGTTCCTTTTTTTACCCCTTTTGAACATGATGAGTATAAAGTGTTTCTAAAAAAATAATGGTTTACGGGTTATAATTTTTAATAGGGTTGACTTTGTTTCATCAAGTTGGATTGAACTAAAAGTTCGTTTAAAGCATAGAAACGGGTTGTTTGATTGGCGAAGAATGCAAAAATGGCCTTAGATATTTTGTACAACTGGGAGATATATGGGAATATGGTGTTATACAAATAGTTATTTTATTTAAAAATATTTTGTTGTTGACTTCGGATTTTGTTGTTTATGCTAATACTTTTTTACACACATATTTGGACGAACTCTGCCCGATACAGACTACTGCCGAGTGAGCCGGTCCCAAACAAGCGTGCCTTCTTGTCAATAAATAGATAACTAACTAACTAACTAACCATCACGCCGTTTCCCCGCAGGGGTAGGCAGAGAGGATTGAACGCCACACTCTTCTATCCTGGCACACCACCTTTGCTTCGGCCACATTCATACATCTTCTCAAACAAGTTCTACGGTTATTGCGGCTTTTAACGGGGCCATCGTCAATAAATAGATAAAGCGAATATTTCGGTAAAACCAAGTGACAAATAGTATAGGTAGCGAGGGCGCATCCAAACATCTCGCAAACGCGGGAGATGCGGAATATTCGGTCGGGCAGACGGCATTTAATGTAACATTCCGCAGCGCACCGATACAGAGACCGCCGGGAAATTTAATTACGATCCAGCAGCGGAGAGCGGGAGCGGGAGCGGGGAGTGTCTCCGCCAGGAGCCGCTGACAGCGGCGGCCCGGACCGGGACGCGCCGGGGCGGCAGAGGGACATTAGCCAAATTAGGGGATTCCGCTCACGCCGCCCCGGCTCGACTTCAACACGTGCTTTGGACGAGTTCAACATTCGCGCGGTTCGATCCCGCATTCCGACAATCTGCACAAAAATCAAACAACTGAAATTGCGCAATGTAACAATGACAACAATTTAAGAAAAATTTTAGATAACTCAAAATCAAAAGTAAACTTTTTAGAAAAAGTAACCCATAAAAACCAAGTTTTTACAATACTCCCTTTCTCATTTTCGGGTTTCGTTGAAATATCCATACAACTTGTATGAAAAAAACATTAAAAATTTGATAGATCTTCTTGATCGTCGCCACGAGTCTGCTTGCAAAGTTTCAGCTCGATTGGAGCACGGGAAAGGGGTCAAAAATCGATCCAAAGTTTTTTCGACGGCAAGCCGGCAAGCAAGCAAGCAGACGCCACGAGTTAATATAAAGGGAGTAAAAAAAGCGGAGTATGTGAAATCACATGTGGTGACTGCAATATGAAATATATCGGTCAAACCGCGAGAAATCATAAAATAAGAATAAAATAACATCGTCGCGGTCTTGTTAGTAATTACTTTTCAGAATTTGCTAACCACATTATTAACACCAATCATTCTTTCCATTCCCATACACTTAAATTATTACACCCTGTTAAATATAAAGGCCAAATAATGAACAAATCTAGAAAAATTATAAATACAAAAAAATTTAAATTCTAATTAAACTCTAATCAATAACATAGTATTTCAAAATTCTTCACCGCTCCTTACTTTATTCCCGTTAACTCAAACCCCACCCCCAGCTAACCCCCTCTTCCTAAATATAACTCCACCCACCTCTATCAGTACCTTAGATAATTAATTTTACTCTTATGCTTTAGTTTATACAATCACCCGTTGATGACAACATCTGCAGTTGTCGAAAATAGTCGTGTATTCCTAAACTCATTAGTGGTCTTAGACAAGTGATATATTGATATATAATTAAAATTACGCACTCTCAGCTTTACAGGGTTTTATCCGTAGCCGACTTGACGAGACCAATATGACGAGACAGCCCGACAAAAACGTCACTAGAGTTTTCAAATCTACACACTGGAAATAATAGCTGAATCATTCACTCGTCAGTAACCGATTGCAAAACATTGTCAATCACTCGAATAGGAACCGTGTCGTCAGTGACTGCAAACTGTCGAGCTTTGTAGGTGTTGTGTTCATTACTGCATCTGTTCCATTACTGTTCGTGGGACGATGAGCACACCTGTGTTTTAGGGCCTGCCTGGATCAATTATTTAATAAAATGACAAAATATGATTACCTCACGTCATCGCAACCGTGATAAACATACGATGCAAACATTGAATCCGCGCATCCCGGTGCTAAAAACTCATTGTAAGACACATGACTGCGTAACCGCTGCTAAAGAGCGAAGATCGACACATCGCCAAATCCGGCGCCCCGCGCACACGCACATCGCTTTGCGCTCACCTCGCACTGCGCTCCCCGCACCACTGCCCCCTACAATATGTATATACACGTATTGATAAATCAACTTCAGTTTCTTCGAGAAAACCTTTTTATTTTGAGATATTCAGTAAATGTTTATTACGAAGAATATACGAATTCTGTATTTAATACATTAACAAATATACACATAATTAGAGGCAATGTGAACTCGGTTTACAGCACAGGAGAAGAAAGGTTAATAATGGTCTATGTTTATGTTTATGTTAATTTATATATCGTTATTTTTGCGTAAGAGACGCTTCAATGGCGCTTTACAGGTGCGACATCCCGAAAACATGAGTTTTTAGGCTCTTCTTGAAGTGTTCCTGGTTCTCCATAGGCAGCTGATTCCATAGCTGGGCCCGCAAAGCTGAAAGCACGTTCCGCAAACTTGGTGGCTCCAGGTCTCTTTGGTACTACCAGCCTGCAGAGTGCCTCCGATTTAGCTGACCGCAGTGTGAGCCGTCTTCCAGTGATATTGTCTGGGATACAGAGATCGATCAAATATTGTGGCGCTTTTCTTTGAAGACTTTTGTACACCATCAGAGAGAGTTTGAAATTTATCCGCTCTGGCAGGCGAAGCCAATGTAATTTAATTATTTACATAGTTAGCGAGTATATATTCGATATATCGTATCGGCGAAACCAGCCATATTATTTGAGTATAACCACGTTATAACGAATGGCGCCCCGATAGGTGAGTAGATTGAGCGTGTCTGCTGGCAGAGCGAACCGCAAGAGGGAGCAGTATTTTGTTTCAAAAAGGCTCCCGTGAAATTCAACACGAACAAAATATCACAAATCGTTTAAGTAAATTGCTCAACCCTGTGTGTGTGGGGGGGGGGGGGCGGGGTGGCGGAGGGGCGGGGGGAAACGGCGGTGTCGAGCTTTAGAAATAGTCAGCAATTTTCGTGCGAGTTGCGCGGCGCGTGTGCGGTGGCCTTTGAGTGAAGTACAGGGTGAGCGAGGTACAGGGTGGGCGAGGCACAGGGCCGGGAGGAACTATCGTCACGCTCGAATTCCACAAATAGCAGACAATCTCAAGATGCGCGGAGGGGATCTAACCGCCGTTCATTTCATTTATTTCACTTTCGTTAAAACAAATTAAATAAGTCGCTTTCGAAAGATACGCAAGAAAAATATTATCGAGAAAAAATAGTCACCGCCAGAACATTCTAATGCCGTTAGAACTCATTGCACATTATAAACCTAAAGATTAACATCAATTTTAATTCACATAAATATATGCTTTTAACTTTTCTACAAAGAAAAGATTACTAAATAAATAGTTATTTTCCATGAAGTCACTTTTATTTTATTTAGAATTCTAACAGCTTACCACTAAAAAGAAATACAACATATATGATAAACAAAAATACTAAGCCAATTAAAAAAATTCGCTGGATGAATCTATAATACTATACATTACATTGTACATAACAGAAAAGAAAAACATATGTAGCAGATGCAATGAAAAGATTGATTGAAGGATGAGTTAGAAAAAATTAGATATAGGAGTACATTAATGCATAAGGGAAGTACTTATATTTTATCTTAATAATAATAATAAATAAAATGTTAAAATTAAAACCTTAACAGCGCATGCTAAGTCAACAACTTCCAGTACCAATAAGTAAATATTTTGACAACGAATATAACGACACCAATATGGAAAATTTAAACACATAACATAAGCAAAACTAAAAGTGTAGGTCCCGCTCGCCGCAAAGCGGCAAAAATACCAGGAATACCAGCTAACCATAAGCGATGTTGTAATTTTTAAATTTTGCACATATTTAAATAAATTTATAAAATTGGCCGGAAATTAAAATACACAAGTTGAATGTTCACTGTAAAGGACTTATTGTACATCTAGAGCGTAATTTTGAATAATTGGGCTTGGTTGTAGTATGTATTTTAACACATGAAATATTGAAGTAAATCAACACTTTCCGCATCTCAGAGATAAAACTAAAACAAATTCTCGGCATTTCGAATCACAATTTATGCGGGTAAATATTATGGACTATTAACTAATACGTTGTATTAGATAAAACAAACATGTGATAAACGTGTGTAAAATTAAATAATATTGCGATATATCACATTCATAATTTAAAAAAATATATCTAGAACATATTAAATAAACCAATTAGAAACCTATTTATATAAATACCACCTGGATACGAATCAGAAACATCCAGAAAAATGCGATACCAATATAACCGCAATCTATGATTACGATAACTTCGAGACTTATAAGTAGATTTGTTCTGTATATCTTTTAATTGAGTCGTCTGGTTTGTTTGAGATATCACAGAAGTTCTAAAAATAAGTTTTCACTTTAAAATAAAACACATATCTCATAAATGTTCTCTTGCTATTGTACTCTTACTACGGTCGACGTAATAATGTGACCAGATTAGAGAGCCACGCTCCAATACCCTTTGGAATAAACTACAATAGAGCAATTTGAGAGACTGAAAAGAGACAAAGCTCTTGGTGCTTTAAATCCTGCTTCTATTATAGTCATATACGATAGACCAAAATAATGTGAATTTCGTGGTAGCCGCCACACCCAACATCCCATAAAATAAACCAATGTTGATGTTACAGACGAAAACGAAAACAAAAATATTACGTCGTATAGCCCCCACGAATACAAATAATAACAACAACCCTATAAACAATCACAAAAAATTATTTTACAATCGGCGCGACCGAGGGATATAAAATTCATCAGCAGTAAAATTGTTTATTAAAATCCTAATTTAATTAACAAGAATATTATTACTATAGACCACTAATTTGTTGAAATACCAACATGTTTTGGGGCCAATGATCCCTTCATAATAAATTCATCCTCATTGTTAAAGTTTAATTGTTAGGTTATATAAAATATATTAAACTGACTGGTAACAGTGGAGTAGATTGTTAAAGAAGGTGTTTCCTCGCATTAAAACGATGTAAGTATATTTTAACAACGTATATAATTTTTTTTAGTGTTTTATCGGTCGTGTCGGTACTATTATATTATTTAAATTTAATAATGTAGTCAGTGAATTGGGACCCACCACAGACCCAAGGCCGTATTATGAACAAAAGCTTCCATATCGGCCCCTCTCTGTCGCCATCCAGGTTGGCATTTATTTAATGCTAAGGCGGTCTCCTCGGTTAATAATGAGGTCAAAATAGGCATATGGTGTTGTATATCTTAAGTAGCTAAAAGACTCGTTTGAGCTCACAATTTATTTCTAATAAAGAAATATATAGGGCCAACATCAGACCTAATTATAAGTGATGTAACGAATACTACTTTCGCGAATACGAATAATTCAAAAAGGTAATAAATAATACACAACTTTTCTTTTTTACTAAGAGATTTAATAATTAAAATTTACCACCGGCAAATTTTTATTCAAAAGCACAACATTTATTTTATCCGTTTGTACATTACCAGTGTTCGAAAATAAATATTAATTTTTTCACGCTTACCAGAGGTCATGTTATAAGATTAAATTTGATTTTTTTTTTTAAGTTAACACTTTTACACACAACGGTAATAAAATATAACAAACAATACGTATTACAAAACAAAAACTACATGAAATGAGCACCTAACCTTATTAATAACCCAACGACAATAGATGAAAGAACTCATGTTATGCTGTGAAACAAGTAACAATTGACAACTTGAGAAGTAAACAAATAAATTCATTCAATGTTAGGGGAATCCCCGATAATAGAGCACGTAGGTGTATTCGGATACACAATGCACAGCAGAATCGTAATTTTCGTTGCGTTCAGCTATAGTTTGTTTTTAATGTAATGGTATGTTATGTAATGGTAAATGTAAATAAAAGTAATGCAAATATTTAAAATTAAACATGGTTTAGTACCCAAATACTTTGATTACAGGATAAAGCTAAATAAGAATTTTCATTCCTACAATACAAGAGAAAGCGACAACATAAGATTACCAAAGAAAAAGAAAAACACCTCACAAAATGATGTACAAAGGTATAAAAATCTTCGATAGCCTGCCAAAGGAAATTTAAAACATGGAGAATATAAGGAGGTTTAAGTGCAAAAATTTTATTATAAAAACTTATAAATAATTATATGGAATGCAATATGTCTAAAATTATCATATATTAGTCCACACAACATTATGTGTGGAACTAAATTATGAAGATAAATAAATAATATTCGTGATATTCGGTAAATATCTACTATTCGGCGAACACGAATATTCGTATTCGTTGCTTCACTACTAATTATTTTGAATAAAGAGCACAACTTGGACCTCGATCAGCGAGTAGACTATATAAATAGGTACCTAACACGATTTGAGCTGAAAAACGCACGTAATGTGCAGCAGTGGGGTGTCTCCCGCCAGCGGGTTCCGCCCCTAAATGATTTATTTAAATGCGCGATGTATTTTACAGTCGGCGGCGGCGTGCGGTCGGGCTGCAGCGCCGGGCGATCATAATTGTCGCCAAATGCCCGAGCTCTTGTACAATCCATGTTTAATGGCGGCAGATTGCGGCCCTGCGCGAGAACGCGCGGGAATTACTGCATTAATAGTTTAACATTCTACTTTCGACCGATGCAGACGGCGCTAAAGTACAACGTCACATCTTTACATTTAACCGCTCGTTGCGAGTAGTCACGGCACATTCATCCGTATTCTGAAAATAACAATGTCTGGATCTTTAAGATCTTTATCCCAACACTTAATAGACGATAATAAAAATTAAAAATGTCCAGAGCGGATTTTAGAATTCTACGGCCCAAATACACTGTATATATATTAAAAGATGATATAAGAAAGATTGTTTCTTACAAACGTATTAATTTCTTCATCCACAGCGTCCAGATGAAATATCATGGCTAAACTTGTCATGTTATGTTATCGCGTATTCAAATCTTCCCGTCTTGACATTTGACAGATAAAAATTTACATCTTTCTCCCTCCCTCTATATCTATCTCATGTAGAAACTTACAAAAACAAACACCGACGTAAAGTTATGTCTCGTTTATTTTTTATTTTTATTATCGTCTATTAAGTGTTGGGATAAAGATCTTAAAGATCCAGACATTGTTATTTTCAGAATCGGGCCGATTATCAGCTTCGTAACTGTCCTTTCGGGATCCCTCGAGATTAGAATATCCAGTCCCGCGGGATTCCTACGGATCGGGTTTGTTTATAGAGCTGAATAGCAATTAACGACAATGCCTTGCATTTTTATATCAGCAATTTTAATAAAATACTCATTATTAATCATTGCATTAAAGTTCTTGTAGGCGTTTTTCCAAGCATCAATCATTCAATGTAGTAGAGTAAAAACTACTAACTAGTAGTAGTTTTTATTACTATCTATGTTAGGTTGATAAAATACAATAAATATTATTCAAAGCTATTTTCATTATTTGAATTCAACATGAACATAAGTTTTAAGTACTAAAAGCTGTATAGACATATACAATTAAACATACAAAACATAAAAAATGCTGAACAATCCCGATAATCCCGATAATCTCGTCCGATTTTTCGGTTCGGA
Organism: Agrypnia vestita; assembly: GCA_016648135.1. Taxonomy (NCBI): domain Eukaryota; kingdom Metazoa; phylum Arthropoda; class Insecta; order Trichoptera; family Phryganeidae; genus Agrypnia; species Agrypnia vestita. The sequence continues at coordinate 182,128 of JADDOH010001352.1, read as the reverse complement.
CCGTAAAATGCCTCGAGATCTCGCAGAATCGGGATTGCATTCCCTATCTGTACGGAGGTATTCCGATGAATTGGGTTGTTACTTATTACAAATGCATTAAAATTTCGACCGCGGACACGAGTTGTTTAGAGCTGCATTTACTGGCGAATATACTTAATAATCAATTAAAAAACTTTCATCACAAAGATTATATTTTATAGCGTAGGAAAAGTCCCTGAAATTGAATGTGAAACGTGGGAGATACATAGCAATCCAGAAAACATTACACAGAAGAGTTTATGTACCTATTTGAAATGTATAAAATATTATGTATATTCAAACAAAAACCCTCTGTTTATTTATTGGTGATAAATAATGCCAACCTTTGAATCCAGCACAAATGAGTCGTGACGATAATTAGTGAACTGCGAACCGAATCAAATAAACCCCTAATTATAACTGTACGCCCAATCTATAATTTAGGAAATTTTCCCGTCAACCAACTATGTACCTACAACTACATATTTGCAATCCAAACATAAGTGAAACGATATCTTTATTATAAATCTTTTCGGTCCTCGTACTAAATTTTTCTTGATTGAGCTTTGCGAATTTACCTAAAAAACACGGGTCGAAAAACATTTCGATTTCTATCGCATTTTGATAGTTCTTTTTTATATCTTTATTTTATTATTGTCTTAATGTGATTAATTATTAGGTTAGTGCATAAGTTTTTAAAAAATTATGTTGTAAATTATATTATAACCGAACACGAAAATAAACTCAAAACATATTATGCACCATTATCATTCGGGGGCGTAGTCACCTTCAACGACAATTACTGTTTCCCATTTGCGTGGCAGACTCGGGCGAAGGTTGCCTATTAGGTCCTAGTGGGCAACTTCCCCAGTCACCAGAAGGGCCAGCTCATCCAATTCCGAATACCTAATGATTGCAAATGATAGAAGATATCTATCTTTCCACGTCCCACTCCAACCTACCAGACAGAAGTACATCTTTTCCCTTCCAACTTATCATACCGATAATAGGAAATCCTCTCCCATTCCACGCATATGCTCAGATTATAATAACCCTTTGACTTCAATACATATTTTTAATACTAAATATGAAGAGTGTCGTCATATGGTGAGGCAGATACTAGAAACTCGTCCCCCTCCCAGACCATGTGAATTGTATACATTCGAACCCTTTTATGATAAAGTTAAATTAGGAGCAGTCACTTTAAATGAAACTGTAAAATTGCTTGATCTGTCATTCATATCAAATTGACTTGTCTATAATTATATCTATCTGTGTCATCGTTAAATTGTGGGAGACATTTAACTATTTTTTTCTGTATTTTGTCCTACCAAGCAATTACGTCTCCCTGTTGGATGATCGAATAAAATAAAATAAAAACACTTCACTTCGATAGGAAGTCTGTTCTAGTGAGGTGATATGTGAGGTATAAAAGCAAAGGCAGAAATATTAACAAAAAAAATTGCAGTCATTGAGAATTACTAATTTACAATATACTGAATTCGAGATTTTCTAGGAAACATATCCTATAAATTTACAGAAAACATAATTTTGGAAGGGATAGGTAGGTATATTAAATCTAGAATTGAGTACATTTTAAATTAATAATTCTGGGTGACGGCATTCAAAACATTAATTTGTTGGATATTGTTGCCTTTGCTTTTATACCTCACATATATGCCCCCCTCCCACCGTACACACCTAGTTCAACTCGGAATACACTGAATATGAAAAGAAAATGCTTTTACTAAATTTTATATACATTATCTTGTAAAACTGGCATATTACGCAGGTTCTACGTTGTAGGAACTGAGCTCTGATAATCTGAGTGACGTGATAATCTGGCATTTTCTGTGTACGTAAAGGGTGTATGTGAAAAAAAGCCTTAAAACTGTTCCTTCCTAAGTAAATAACATGTAAACAGTCTCTAGACCGCAAATCAGAAACTATAACATCATAACCAGCATCTTCTTTACCTCAATATATCCTATTTTATCGTTTCGGGGGTAAATTTATAGAACTCCATTATCGCACATAAGAAAATAAACTTCATCTTAAGTTACACATTTTAAATTTTTTCACATGCGTTTCGCCTTACGAGGGCACTATCAATCTAAATATTTTACATTCAACTACCGCTTGCATTTATATGAAAACAGATTCTATATAATTTTAAGAATTAATGAAGGATTTTTTGTATTTCTGCACGACCCTTAGTGTTTCAATAGTGAAACGCGTCTCAAAAAATTAAAAATGTAGAACTTAATAACGTACACGCAAGTAGGCCATTGGTTAAATACAATTCTTTTCTGGTTGGATCAACATTTTAGGCAATGATTTCTGCTTCACATTTCTCTCTTAATAATATAAATTGTATACAAATATCTGCCGCATTTATTTTTATACGATTACATTGGGCACAAGAAAAATGTAAGTGCTGTGAGAAAGGTTTCCAGTCTTAAATAAAGAATCCCGAATGTAAAAGGCAGATCAGGATGTCAGCTGTCAGGAGGAGACTTTTATTACTCTTCAAAGCAAACGGAACCGGAACAGGCCCTGCGGGAAGCGGGAGGGCGGGGGGGGGAGGATAAAGGAAAAGCCGCAGAGGAATCCTTCTAGTGTTGGCGGTGTGGAAATACGATCCTCCGTGCGTGAATCCGAGCTGCCGACAATCCCAGCGCGCGGGGCGCCGGATTTCAGTTGTCGCCCCCCGCTAAACACATTAGTTCAAGTGCAATCAAATAATAACAATACTATGTCATTTTTAAACATTCCGTAAAACAACTATTTCGCGTCACTATGTACAAATAAACGAAACAATCACCTGAGCCAAATGAGAAAAATAATATTATTGATGCAATCGGCGTCAATTTTGTAATAGTGTAATAAAAATAATAGTGATGTTATGAAAAAGTTATCTTAGTGCTCAGAGGTAATAGAGGAAACTAATACATAACTTAAAGTACCAATCTGGAACGTAGTCTTTAGAAATTTCTCCCTTCTGATATTTTCAAAAATCTCGTAACAAAGTTAAGGTGAGATAAAACTGTCTCTCTGAGAATAATACTTATTCTTTGATCACCCTCTGAAAGAAGACATATTAAAAGGCTTTGGGAGGAAAGACTGTATTTGTACCGGTGAGAGCACATGGTAATTTTAATATTTCTATCCATTCAGTTTACATCATATTGGCATATTAGATTAAGAATGCTCTACTGTACGGTTATAGTCGAACTCTAAGAAACATTAAGAAGTAAACTAAACCACGAGATTTTGCGTTTGTTTGAAGGCAAAAATTATTTCTACTCAGACACTAAGGCCAGGGATTCAGACTATGTTGTTCTTTATCGAGGTTCTTTTAAAGGTATCTTCCCACACGAGGAGAATATATTTCCTTGCCATCCCTTGTAATCCTTCAAAATGCTAACGAAGCAAACTTTTCATTTTATTTTTTATCAGGATAAAGATGACATATAATCAAGCCTTCTTAAGATACCGAAGATCGCGCACGCTGTAAACATTTATAACACGATTAAAACGTTTGCTATAATGCGAGCATTACACGACACAGTAATTACGTACTTTATTAGTTTCAGATTGAAGTGGTGTTGCAATTCGGGTACCACAGTGTCGAACGTGCAGAATACACGCCATTAAAGTTTCTGGAGGTATTAGTACCCCTCCGAGTGTGAAATTATATTAATGCCTCTGGTACCAACATCCATCGAGTAATACCCGCGCGTTGTGCGGAGAGTTGGAGAACTCTTATCCCAAAATGTGTCCATAAAACTAACGCAAGGTCTAAAATCGATTCCGATCACGAACTGTGCTTTATCCGGGATATGGATGGCGGGGGGCGGGGGGCGGGGGGTGGGAAGTTGGCTCCTCGCCCCGCTCGGGGCGCGTGCAGGCCAGTCTATCAAACTTCCCCTCCAGGCTTCACTTCCCCCGCGCAAGAACAAACAACCAAGTACGTGTCGGCAAATGCCCGAGCGGATGTGCGGTTCCAACCTAATGATCAACTCGCGATTTCTTGGCGCGAATGTTTTTCCACCTCCTACTACAGGTCGACCACAGTCAGAAGACCATTCCCTACCGTTGTCCGGTAAGAAGAAAGCGGGGGGAAAGTTGCCTGGCAAGCTCGTATTACAAGCATCAATATGATATTCCAAATAAATATATATTTTTTAATTTATATAAAATAACTCTGTAAACACCACTTTTTTATTGAGTAAAATTCAACATGTTTCAAAGCCAATGGCTTCTTCGTCAGGATAACAAAAATAAAATTTAAAAATCTAAGTATAGATCAAAATATTAAAATGTTATATATGGAAAGTGATAATATAAAGTACCTACCTACTTAATATGAAAATAAATTTAAAAGATAACTATTTGCAAAAAGGACCTGATTATTTATAAACATTCAATTTACTATTAGCACTCTTTCTTATTTCCAAAATTTCTAATTTATCAAACTGTGAATCTGTATAATTTGTATGTATATTTGAAGAAGAAATATATTTTTTAGTTTAAAAAAGGTTACTTACTAGAAAATTTATTTTGTGTTCTTTTTTTGCATAACAACACACATGTTTATTTTACACTAAGCCAGTACAACAAAGTAAATATTCAATCAAACACGTAAACAAAAACCACAGATTACCCGGATAGCGTATCGGAATTACTGCTTGTACGTACAAAGACTGCATATTTTCTCGCACTAGTTTCCGTTAATATTTTCGGTTTAAATACCTAATTAAAAATCAAAACTCGTAACACGATTAAATGTCGGTTTATTCGAAAGAACTGAACACAAAAATTCAAACATATAGAACCTTATGAAAAAATGATTGTTTGGAAATTTCAAGAAAATAATAAAATTCGTTGTCAAATAATAATTCGTAGTAAGATAGGTACTCAGAATATTTTGAGTTTGTTCAAATCTTTCAGAACAGTGCTGGATTTATGTCACAGAGACATTAATTGATTCTGTGACATAAATCCAGCACTGTTCTGAATGATTTGAACAAACTCAAAATATTCTGAATTGTAAATACTGGTAAAAAAGGAATTTAACAAAAATTGGAAATAATATTTCCTGGCGTATCCTAGTGTAATGCAAGTAATTCGGATGAATTTCATTACACAATAAAGTATATTGCTCTCAAAATTCCGTAAAATCAACTGCAGATTTTCTCATTAGCGACATCTGTGGGGATTTAGGGGAATGAAAATGGCTTTGTACAGGCCGCATGGAAAGGCGGTTACAACTCGTATGTGAAAGCTTTCCACGCAATTTGAACATATATACAACTTCCAAAAAATGAATAAGCATGGTATATTCTATCATGGGTGGAAATGTCTAATGTTACATTGTGTGAAGTGATCACTTAAGCCAACCATAAGATAGGTCATAAGTCCTATGTACACCCAAATGACTTCTATACCTACTTTCCCATAAGAAATACAGTTTCGTCTCTGTGAGATATCTATAAGATAGGTACTAATATAATGTTTTGGAAGTTTCTTGGAAAAAATTTCCACTACAATAATAATAATTTTCACGTACGTAACACCGTGTAAAATGGGTTTTTGCGTAACATGCCCCAAGATTTCATTCAGAACACAGTATTTAAAATGATAAACCACGCCCTCCCCGCGCACGACAAAGAAAGTGCGTTTGCGCACATTCTTTTGAATGCGGTCTAGCTATAATAGTGAGGAGATTCGAAATTCAACTCGTGCCAATTTCCACTCGAAGATTTATTCGAGTTTACTTTCTACTTAGGTGGAGAAACTCGAGATGGGCGACATGAACGCAAATGGCATCTACACTATCGGCAACTGCGAAGCGACTGAATCTCAAATTGGTAAACAAGATGGAATCAAAACAAACAGAATGAGGAAAACAGATTACGTGTGTCTACAGGATCAGATCGAGCGAACGTGAAGAATACTACAAGCGTTTGCACGATGCTGTAAGTCCTCATTCAAATGTCGAGTTTGTGGGCCATACAGCTATTCATGCTGTATTTCCCGAAGATGCCAGGAATCTACATACAAATGTGTTGGATTATTTGAACGTTGACAAGGGTGGACAATGTACGTATATTTACTTAATTTCGCGGCACTCGAAGCTTTACCCGAGTGTCAGAATGAAAATTAAGGGAGACCCGCATAACTGTAATGGCCGTCAATAAAATGTAAATTTGAAACGCGAATCCGCGAGAACATAAATCGTACAAATGACAAAACTATTAAATCAGAAATACATTAAACAAGGGATCATAACTCTTTGACATGCGCGATAAACACAAGCGATATTTGGTCGCGAGAATTGTATGACAATTCATAACAGACATATTTATTTATTTTATTTCAACGGTTTACACCTATTACAATAAAATAAAAAACTTATATATATCTAGATAACAGTGTACATTATAAATGTGAATAATATCTGCTTACATGATCATTTAAAATGTATACATATGAAATTTATACACAATATCACAAATTAAGTAAAGACAATTAAAAGTGTATATCAGTAAGAACAAAGACATGTATTCGTATATGTATTAACAAATTTTAATCAAATAAATTAACGGTAAAGTGTTCGTTAAGGAGATTTCGGTAACGACTTAAGTTAATTTTGAGAATATCTACAATTTGTGCATACTCGTTTCCTAGGATGGAAAGTCTGTTGATCGTGGAGCATTTTTGGTGAGATGTGTTGCTTTTGTTGCAGTGAAACTTGTGAACGGCTATTTCTGGCCGGAATGTAAAAAGATATAGATGATAAGAGTTCCGGAGAATCCAAGTTGTAAGAATGAATTATTTTGTATAGATATATGAGATCAGCAATATTGTGTATGTCGCTAAGTTTAATTAGACCTGTCTGAATATGAAGTTGATTACAATTGATGTATTCGATCGGAATTCTTAACCTGTAATTCAAGTATCTTAGAAATTTTAATTGGATTTTTTCTAATATCTGTGTGAGTGTGTGTGTATTCATTATAGTATATTATTCATAAGTACTTAGGAGACGTTCCTCCATAAGATTAAAAAACTGCCAATTTTATATGTTGAATTCATAAACTTACCATGTAAATTATGTACTGACAATCTTAATACTAGCCCACTTCCCGGTGGGTTGATAGGATGCACGCCACCCTCGGGGGTGTATCCTATCAGGTGGAGGCTTGCGAGGAATATTCGAGTTTTCGTAAGACCCACATTGTAAGGAGTTAAAACACGAGTCAGTTAGTTATTGGTTTCGTTCTCACGCGACATATACGATGAACGAACTCTGGGCACGCCTGTGTATGATATCTAACCATATCCGTAGATTGGAGTAAAAGTGCTCTGAGCTTTACGAAGCACCGGTATAAACGAAGCAGAGACGATTCATTAAGCTGTGCCGTGATTGACAGTTCCTTCAAGCACCTGAAGTAAAATCGCTGTTCAGGTATTATTTCATTAATATTTTGTTATGGAAATCGTAAACTTTTTTGTGTTCCTTAAATGTAATTTTTAAATGAAAATAAAATCGGAAACCTCTTTGAAAATTCGTAGAATTTTTGCTTCTTTATAATTCCCCCATTAATTAGGCGGCCATCTGCTGAGTCGGGAGGAGCGCAACTGGCCCCGCTAGTGGACTTAATGTTCTCCACTGAAAATAAAAATAGTCGTTACGTCTGGAACAGATGCCTTCCCCCCCCCCCCCCCCACACCATAACAAAAAAAACCAACCACCCACCCCCCCCCCCCCCCCCCCCCATTTCACCTCCAACTACCCACACTCTAATCAGGAAACAGTTCAGAAAATGTATAAATTATTATACGCCGCGTTTAACAATACCACGAATTGTTTTAATTCTCTTCAATGCAAAATTCTGTTTCCAAATGATATTAAAGCTGTCTCCTTTCTATGAAATACGATCAGCGCGGTTTCACCTCTGAATTCTTCGAATGCGAGAACCGATAAATATAGCTAGAAATAGTTCTATAGAATATTTCTAGATTCTAGAAATAGAAATAGTTGCAAACACATCCAAGCTATAGAGCTTGGATGTGTTTGCAATACAGATCAATCTTTTTTCAGTAATACCCAAGGTAAGGTAAAACTTTTATTCTTTCTTTTTCTCAATCCTAGGATTGGTCTGCACCAAGCACTCGATCTCTCCACTCCTGTCCGTCACCTGGCAGCCTCTTCATTTCTTGGTAGGTGCTACAGCGCACATCTCCTAAAACCTGGTCTACGTAGCTCGATCTCGGGCGGCCTCTACGGTTATTGCCATCGATATTCCATCTACGATGGTAAAAAGCAGGCTTGGGTGCCTTATGCTATGGCCTATCCAATTCTGCTGCCTCCTACGTCAAAATCTAAATTTATGCCGAAAATTAAAAAATTGGATCATGTTTGATGCAAAAATATTACTCGATTGATTGATCACTAACTAATTCAGGTATTTAAAATATAAAATAAATTTCACGGAAACAATTTTTTTTTCAACTTAAAAGAAATAACGTAAAACGTACAGTTGATCGATGATTGTATAGTAATTAATTTAACCACAAAGCAGTAAATTTTAAAATTATTTGATTTAGTCAAAAGATTAATTAAGATAAATAATAGAATTCACACGCAGACGAAGTTATTTATATGGAAAACATGTATAGAAATCTTTGTAAAATGACCACAGGTTTACGACCTGGATTAAGTGATCACTTTATACGATGCAATGATCACCAATTCCACCTAAAGAACATCCAGACATTATAAAATTGTTGAAAGTTGTATATACATAGGTATGTTAAATTATCTGTATTCTTTCAAATATTTGAAGGAACTCTGCTAGAGACATCTATAAAGACTTCCATTGTTTATATATGTATTTTAACTAACTAACTAACTAACTAACTTTGACGGTTGTTCAGGCTTCTAACGTGGTATTTTAACGATTCAAATAATATTCATTATTGTAAGTAAATATTTGTTATAAATGCCATCATTGCTGTCGCGTAGTTTTAAGTAAGTTCGGAGAAATAATAAATAAATAAATAAAAACGTTGAAATAAAGATACCCAGGAACATAAAGGCAGAACGCTCGAGAAACGATTCACGAAGAGCATAAACATGGCTTCGCTGATATGCGCTGCGCTGCATGCGATGGTCGGCGCGAAAGCATTTGATTTTACAATTAACGGCCGAAGAAAACATAAGGAGAGCTTTGCCGAGCGGCTATCGCGGCATCGGACACGCGAGCCAAGGCCGCTCGTCCGGCACGCGAGCGATTCAGCGATACGAGCAGGGAATGCAATCCCGATCCCGCGAGATCAATCCCGAATCGAAAAATCGGACGAGATTATCGGGATTGATCAGCATTTTTTATGTTTTCCATATCACATTGATTTTACCTCATCCAACTATCGTCGTAATTCATATTTCTTGAGGGTATGCGATGCATTCAATAAACTGATAAGATTATTGGATATTGATCTGTTCGAGTGCAGCCACACAAGATTAAGAAAAATTTTGAGTGCTGAATTTTTTTCCACGTAATAATTAAGTTTCTTTGTCTTTTGTTTAAATTTTTTATTCTTTCTTTCTATATAATTTTTAATATGCCTTAGTCATTCATAAATATTTATCATTACTGACATATTTCTAAATGCGGAAACCTGTAATTGGCCATCTATATTATATCAATGTTTTCTATGCTTTTTTTGTGCTGTTGGTCTTCCATGAACATTAAATAAATAAATAAAATAAATAAATTAAATAAATAAATATTTGATTGTATATGTCTATAGAGCTTTTAGTAAGTACTTAAAACTTACGTTCATGTCACATTCAAATAACGAAAATAGCTTTGAGTAAGTAATATTTGCTGTATTTTATCAACCTAAGATAGTAATAAAAACTTCTACTAGTTAGTAGTTTTTACTGCATTGAATGATTGATGCTTGGAAAAACGCCTACAAAAATTTTAATGCAATGATTAATAATGAGCATTTTATTAAAATTGCTGATATAAAAATGTAAGGTATTATCGTTAATTGCTATTCAGCCCTATAAACAAAAAAAAAACACAAAAATATTCGGGATCCCAACCCGTAGGATCTCGGGATTGCATTCCTTAGATACGAGATCCACCCGAGACTGAACCGGAAGCTGACCCATTTATCCTCGCCAACTCGAAAGGACTCTGACTACTTTACTATCGCCGTCGAAGTTCAGACTGGGCGAACTGTCGCTATAAGCCCGCAAACGCGCCGACGCAATGTCACCGAGAATCCAATTTCCACGGGAGATTCGCTCTGCGGTCGCCTTGGAGATAGTCGGGGTCACCGTCGGGCGACACCGCTAAATCTCACCTATCTCCGAGGGCGAGGAGCTCGGCAGCGAGCGCGAACCTTCCCGGAGATACGTCCCAACGTGTGGTTGCCGCTGAGCTAAATGCATCGCCTGTCTGAATTAACCCGCGCTTATCTAATTCGCCTTTGTTCCTCCGCCGGCTGCATCAGGACACGATTTATGCCCGTCTGTCTGCTTGATATTGGATGGCTCACCAGTTCCGGAGCTCACCAGCCAACACAATAGGCGTACATGTGTGTATGGTGTGTACGCGGCTGGCACCATACAAATACGAGAAAAATATATGTTCCGTGTAGAAAATATTAGGTGTACCCATAAGCAATCAATTATTTAAGTGGCAACAAAAAAAGAATTTAACTACATTTAATTTTATTTAATCTCCATCGTTATCTAGGACCTTTTGCCATCTTGTTGGTAGACTTTTAAGAAAAATATGCTTCTAGGTGTTTTTAAAGCGTCATTATCAAACCCTACCGGGCGCCCACTTCGATCGCTATCAGACAAGTCAAAATCGCCATCGGAAAATTTTCTGAACCAATGTTGGCACTTTCAATACGTCTCCATACACATCACAAATTTTCTTTGTTGCAACCGTTGCATTAACACCCGATAGAATATGAAACAGCATGCAATGACGTAAGTTTTCTAAGTTTGCTGATTGTTCGTCATGTTAAAACAGAGTAATAAATTTTTTTAAATTTAATTGTCACAAGTCACAAGACCACGGATTATAATATTGCGTATAAAACACGTCTTTACACGTTCACTTTACTGAGCTAGACTGAAGCAAACATTCCACACCAAAAATAATTGATTACTTATGGGTACGCCTATTACTGTAGACCTATTCAGGTTTTGAAATAAAACGGATAGTTTATACGTTATGATACGATTCTCGACGGTTCGCTAAAGTCATATCACAGCATCTTCGGGAGGGTCACAGGGTCGTCTGCTTTAAAATACGACGCAGAATAGCCCGAAGATATATTTAATTCACACACAGCGCAGAAAGAAACAGTACACCTCCAGTTCGTGCACACAATCTACAGCTGTGTAAAAAATCATCAGTTCACTGGTACATCAGTATACCAGAAGACACGCTCCTGATGACGCTGTGATATGACTCAAGCGAAACGTCGAGAATCGTATCTCAACACATCCATACGATTCGTATAAAATGTCTGTTTTATTTCAATACCAAATATTTCGAATGACTTATTTTATAGTGAGTTTCATTAGCAGAATTAAATAAAAAATACTTCATCTTCCGTAGATCTTATATAATTCCGCCACAATTCCAATACTAATTATCAATCAAATTTGTGATACAAAGAATATTGGAGACTGGTAATGAATTTGGTTGTATGGTTGACGTTTTCAACGACAGTCTGGTGAAAGTAAGGTTTACACTTGAAGAGGCAATACTGCTTGGTTACTGACTTCAATTGTTAATATATACATGTAATGGTGGGTCATATATATTTTTTATACAATTGCTGCTCTGCACTTTATATTTTTAATTTCTATACTCATGTTTTGGTGCTATTCCTGAGACTTTCATATTTTGCTACGTATAACTGATATTGTTTAATGTGTGTGCTTTTTGAACTTTATGTAATATTTTTTATGTAAAAGCCCATACACATTGCTGCTCTGTACTTTATAATAATAATAATACTTTATAATCAGGTCCTTTTTGCAAATAGTTATCTTTTAAATTTATTTTCATGTTATTTAGGTACTTTAATTTTCCATATATAACATTTTAATATTTTGATCTATACTTCGATTTTTAAATAATATTTTTGTTATCCTGACGAAGAAGCCATTGGCTTCGAAACATGTTGAATTTTTTCAATAAATAAGTGGTTTTAACAAAGTTAATTTATATCAATTATATTTATACTTTTAATTTATATTTTTAATTTTTATATGTTTTGGTGCTATACCTGATACTTTTTATATTTTGCTGCTCATAACAGATATTGTTTAATGTAGGTGCTTTTTGAATTTTATGTTATTTTATGTTATATCTGTATATTGAATTTTATGTTATATTCTTATTTTATAATAAAATAAATAAATAATTAACATCATTTCCCGACTCGCTCATCTCGATAGATACAACTGGAAAAGGGTCGTCCAAGACGCTGACCCCAAATAGATGAGTAAAGGCAAAGAAGCAAATGTTTAAAATGCATTCGTTTTCTAGCGTACAAATTGATTCGACACGGTAATAACACCTTGCATTTCACTTTTATGCTGACGGCTGTTGCGAAATTCAAATTGCGGCAGTTTGCGGTACAGCTAGTACCTGCGGCTTGATGTACCGTGAAATGATCGCTAGTTTATAGCTAATAAAACGGAGCAGTAAATACCGGCGCACCAAATGGAAAAAGTAATTAAATTAGTTGTGTTGACGACGCAATACAAATCAATGGCGGAATCGACAAAATACACCAACGACTTTCCTTACAACCTTTGATGCGAGTATAAAAACACTACACTACGTACCTATACAGTGTAGCACACGTAAGCGATATTTGATCGATTGATTGATTTAATAAAAATTGAGTGTTTAACCATTCAATACCGATTAATTCTTTTACTTAGCAATTCTGGCTCCATTTGTCACGATAACATTATACAATATTATCTAAAAAACATTAATATTCCGAAAAAAGGTAAAATATTTGGTATCTATGTAATAACAACAAAGTGCGTCATTTTCACACACATTTTTTTAAATATATTTATTAGAGACACTAACAGGATAATAGGTAAACGATATTCTAATAATAAAACATTATAAATGAAGACTATGCCCATTATCCCAATTACAAGTGTCTTCGGCACGCTCTGATAACATGTATTTTTGCATTTAAGAATATTTTACCTATACATTTATATGTATTGTATATTTAGTGTTTGAATGTAGTGCGATTAGTATTTAATAAATAACTGATTTAATGGATCTAAAGTTTCAGGTCATCGAGTAGAAAATGGATGTTGTGTATGAGTGAGTTTTTGAATGATGATAAGATATCTGCAAGAATATCAGCATCAATGTTAGGGTCAGCACAATACATATTATATGTGCGACACAACCTTGTGATGGGAGAAAAGTAACCAACAACATTATTAGTGAGCTGGCTTATTCTAAAGAACTCCGGGTTTCTTATACGGTGTTTAACGTGCAAATTTATGTTAGATAGAGAAAGAGAATGAATAGCTCCGCTGAAAATTTTGTGTAGCACAACGAGATCGGATATTTTCCGTCTTAAGTTTGTGCATCTTGAAAAAGATAAGTCGATCTTCGTAGCTGTGAAGGTTATTATGTTGACCAGCTTTGTATGTCAAAATACGTAGAAACTTTTTCTGCACTCTCTCGATTCTCGTAACATGTGTTGTGTAATAAGGTGACCAAATAACTTAAGAAAATTCCAATATACTTCGTACAAAGACCAGAGTGTATAAATGCTATCAACGGTCCTTACCAAATAGGTTTTTCTTCAAAATAAATAAATTATATAAGTTTCACAGACGAAGCTATTTATACGAGAAACATGAAGTCTTATATACCATGGCCCAGGACTTACAACCTGAAAATGCAACATTCACCAATTTCATCGTAAGAACATCCACAAATTATAAAATTTTTGAAAGTTGTGTATAATATATTGCAAATCTGAGAATCTTGCATATATTTTATGGGACTATACTAGAGACAATTGTAGCCATTCTCATGAAACAGTATATTTTTTAATTGGAGTACTAAGCAATATCCCTTTTATCCTTCACGTCAGAGCGGCAAGTTGCGAAATGGAAATATTCGAGATAAAGGATATTATGTTTAAATTCAGCTTGTTCATAGTATTTTGACTTAAGCTAAATCCAAATTATAAACAATCAAAAAAGCAAAATTAAAATAAAATAATTAATTTTAAAAATTATCCATACTTTTCTATAATGATGAACCACTATTGCGTCGTCTTATGCTTTAATTGTTTAGACTTCTCCCAACCCACCTTTGTTATCAAATTACGCCAAGCACGATCCTAACCTAACCTAACCTAACCTAACCTGCAAGTTCTTCAGTCTACGTAGATTTTTTCACATTCCGATTTTTCACTCTGTACATTATCCTTTTAATTTTCTATATCTAGAAAAGAAAAATAAAATCTAGATACACTTTTAATACATTTGTAATATTTAGAGCATTAACTGTGTGGATGGACGTAATTATTAATTTTAAAAAACTAACAAACTTTGCGCTTCGGTGTGTTTTTTAAAGTTTATTGTTTTTTTGAATTGACAGATAATATCAATGCCTCGTTGTGTGTCGCTTAATTTCATCTCAGATCCTTTTATAATTAAAATAAAATAAATATTATTAGATACGCAATATATCCCGACATAGGGAATTGTGGAGGTTCCCGAGGTACCACGAATAAACTATTTATATATAGTGTTCACTTAAACGGTTCTCCCGATCATGTGTCTGGTTTAGGAGTAAATAAATTGAATGTACTTTTGTATATGGATAATTGTGTGAAAGAACTGGAATTATGAATGTAGGAGCGATAATGAGTGATTTGATTGTATGCTGTTTACTAAACGTGGATGATACAGTATTAATGGCAAATAGCGAACAGGACTTACAGAGTCAGTAAGTAAGTCTAGTAAGCAGGATGTATGATGTATGCAAGGAAAGTGACCTTATTATGAACGTAAACAAGTCAAAAGTGATGGTATTCGAGAAAGAGGAAAGTAAGACAACGTGTGAACTTCTAGTAGGTAATGAATGTTTGGAACAGGTAGATGAGATTGTGTTCTTGGGAAGTATGTTCGATAGAAGAGGGAATGTTGAGAAAGATATCGAGAGGAGAATGACTGCGGGAAATAGGGCGAACGGTGCTTTGAACCCAATAGTTTCTAATAAAAATATGTCTACCGAGACAAAACTAGCGGTACATAATGGAATCCTGGTACCAACACTGATGTATGGAAGAAGAGGAACGAAATAAATTGAATGCAGTGGAGATGAGATCCCTCAGTGGTATGTGTGGCAAATCAATATATGATAGAATAAAGAATGCAGATATTAGGAATGAATGTAAAGCTGATCTTAGCATAATAGCTTAGCCACACTGATGTGCCTGGGACGTTAATGGGCCAAATAAAATTCAATATCCCTTCCCGTAGACTCAGAAATAATGAAATGTTTGTTCCTTAGCCATCATAGAACCAATTATGGATTTCATGCTCCCATGTCACGGTTATGTCGTCTTATAAATTCAAGACAGGATCTGGACTTCTTTGGTGTAAGTCTGTCCATATTTAAACAATCTCTGATTGGATAGTCCAGACCTTGTCTCCATCTTGTTAGTAATTTTCATTTGTCCTTGCTTTTGTATTTAAATTGCTATAATTTTTATTCTGATGTATTATATATTGTTCATTTTATGTATTATATTTTATTGGACTATGTCCGTTAATATAAATAAATAATTACTAAAATTAAAAAGGGTCTCTCAGATGGTTTAGGCATATTGAGCGAATGAATGAGGAAAGAATGGTAAGAAAGATATATAATGCAAGTGTTGATGACGCCAGAAAGAGAGGGCGACCGCGGAAGACGTGGCTTGGCCAGATTAACCAGACACCGGAAGACGGTCCCGTTAGAAGCCTCAGCAACCGGCGAGCTTGCGTGCGAAGATATATGAATGTGGATGAGGCGAGAGTTGTATGTCAGGACAGAAGAGTGTGGCGCTCTATACTCTTTGCCTACCACCACGGGGAAAGTAAGTAAGTACTGTTGTGCTGGGTGCGTATATTAATCCAAATGAAGTTTCCGGCCCACACTTCTGACAAAGCGGAAGGAAACAAAGAAGCTCGTCTCGACATTAATCTGCATCGAGCTCCCGCGCAGCCTCCCGCCACGGCGGGGGCAGACGGTAACTTCATTAGCGAGATAAGTAACAGAGCGGGACGTAAATAATCGGTTAATTACGGCCGCCGACCACGTGACAGCTCCCACAATTGCATAAAACGCAATAAAAGTTCACCCGTAATTGCGCAAAACAGGGGAAATTAATTTCGGTCTTCGAAGGAGCGTTATAAACAAAAGCCATTAGAGAGCAGATATTGCTACTGCTGCAAACGACTTAACTTTTAAATAATAATGGCCCGAGTCCCGCTAGAGGACTCCCGCCCGGGCGGTGACGCGAAACTATTTACTTTATGGTCCGGCCCTGGAGAGACCCTTCAGGTCAGGGGTGGCCGATCCGAATTGCCTTAAATTATTATTAATTTTGTACCTAGCGTGGCAACGCCAAATAATTTAATACGTACAATTTCATACTCAAGAACAAATTCATATTTGTGAAGTTGTAATTTTTCAGAACAAAGTTCTGTGAAATTTTTAAAACCAAATTAATTAATCAATTAGAAAGACATACAGAAAAATCTAATTCACAAAAAAATATTTGACTAAAAATGTCCTTAGGATTTCACGGCCGTTCAGAATCTTCTGTGTATAGTTTTCTGGGATATTCTGCCGTGTATATGTGACCTCTCATCAGCCCTGATTATGGACCCTGCAATGGGATCCGAAACGTTAGCCAGAGAGGTCACATATACACGGCAGAATATCCCAGAAAACTATACACAAAATATTTGACTACTACCGGGATTCGAACTCGGGCCACCTCCTTTCCGGGGCCGGTGCTCTAACCACTAAGCTATAGGAGCCTTGTATATTTCCGTGAATATATCGACCTTATATGTAATTTTCACTTTATTAAGTGATTAATTTTAAAAATTTGTAATTCTCACTTTATTTATTGATTAATTTTTAAAATTAATCAATTAATAAAGTTAGAATAACATATGAGGTCGAAATATTCACGGAAATATACAAGGCTCCTATAGCTTAGTGGTCAGAGCACCGTCCCCGGAAAGGAGGTGGCCCGGGTTCGAATCCCGGTAGTGGCCAAATATTTTTTCCTGAATTTGATTTTTCTGTATGTCTTTCTAATCGATTAATTAATTTGGTCGTAAAATTTAATTTTACCGTATTGTTACATCTCATTGACCGTCATCCATTTTATTGGGTATACATTGCCGATGCTCTTGATACTCCCCTACGAGGCATTACATCAAACCACCCTATAACCCATTTAAATAAAATAAAATACAGAACCGATCAGTGGCGCATAATGACGACCATTAATAATAAACAGTCTACACTAATTACATTTTCAGTAAACGAATTGTATAATATTTAAAATATTTACAGCTAAAATATTCTTCTTAGACATTACCAATCAAATTTATAACTCACGGTGTTTTAAACCGCACGATTTTATTTATTAAAACCCCTATAATATATGCGTTACAATATTTATAATGTCATCAATTAATTTAACATCAAAGTCTTGAACAAGTTGTAAAAAAAAAAACCAATGTATGATATATTTCACTGTATTAAACCATTATTATTATTAATTTATAAAGGTATGAATGTCTTCAAATATTCTTTCTAACTATCTTTCTTAAAAAATATTTTTTTTAAATATTACTCGGTTTCGTTTTATAAATATCGTAAAGAAATTAGTTAATAATAAAGTATAAATACGAAAACGACCAATTACACCACTCTTGTATGTATACACTCAATTGCAAAGGCTGTTTCCACACGTTATATTAGTAAAGCGCCAGTTAGTTTCTATAATAAAATAATATTTAAAAAGAAATATATATAGCAGTTGACATTATATTATTATTATTGTGATTTAATAGAAATTTAAATACCAATTTTTTATTGAATGATTGCTTTTTTCTCGTCCACTTGCCACCACTGGCTTAGACAAGAGAATGGTGAGAGAATGGAGAGAGATCCCCAGTCCTAAAAACTGTATTACCAACTTCAGGCTCCGGACATGGCTAGGAACTTGAATCTGATTTATAACTGCAGCTAAAATTAGTTTATACGTAAAAGCCCGGAAAACCTTTCTCTATAATTTACATGTTTTTAAAGGAAAGATATTTAATCCTACCTCTACTTATAATAATTTCTATTAAGCAATTAACAAAATTATGTGGGTCACATTTTTTTAACGACACAGTCAATGAAGTAGACATGCGAAGTCGGTCATGGGGAAAGTGACCTCCAAGATTTATTAATGCAAAACGCTGAGTTATAAAAATAATAATATAAATATTCGGTAGTAGAGATATTAAGAGAAAAAAATTGTGTAGATAACTATAAAGAAAATTTATTTACATATTAAGTTCATTTTACTTTCTTTACCGCCTGAACAGCTTACTTACTTACTTACCATCACGCCGTTTCTCTGTGGGGGTAGGCAGAGAAAATAGAGCGCCACACTCTTCTGTCCTGACATACAACTCTCGCCTCATCCACATTCATACATCTTCGCATGCAAGCTCGCTGGTTGTTGAGGCTTCTAACGGGACCATCTTCCAGTATCTGGTTGATCTGGTCATGCCACGTCTTCCGCGATTGCCCCCTCTTTCTGGCGCCATCAACAATTGCATTACATATCTTTCTTACCATTCTTTCCTCATTCATTCGCTCAACATGCCCAAACCATCTGAGCGACCCTTTTTTAATTCTGTTAATTATGCTAAGATCAGCTTTACATTCATTCATAATATCGGCATTCTTTACTCTATCATAAATTGATTTGCCACGCATACGTCTGAGGGATCTCATCTCCACTGCACTCAATCTACTTTCGTTCCTCTTCTGCAACTAAATAGCCTCGAGTATATCCCGAGGTGAACATTTAGAGTGAATGATTCAATATAAACAAACAATTGGTAAATATAAAATTGCGTTGAAAACATATAATCAAGAATTAATCAGAAACAGCAATAGTTCTATTATCGGAAATATGAATATGAACCGTAGCGATTTTATACGCACCCACTAGCATAAAAATACTACTTGTGAAAGCAGACTACGGTGGAAACAGGAACTCAAACGTTAAAATGTATGACCAAGTGAGCTAAAATTATTCTTAATTTATTCAGGAGCTACGTTTTTTAAAGCTTAATTCATTCAAAAGCTAAACAATGCAACATATAAAAATTCATATTTTCGAGTTGTTACATGTTATTGATGGATTCGAAGAAAGACCGGAGTTGTAACACGGATTGTACAAAATCCCGAGGGCATAGAATGAAAACCTAGTGTGAATAAACAGCAAATTTTAAAGGAGAGCAATGAGGTGTTTAAGAAAGTGGTGATGTGTTTAAGGTTATGCAAGAAGTGAATGATTATATTTTCTGACTTATTTATTTATTTATTAACGCCCTAAAAAAAGGTAACGTGTACATTTATAGAACAGATAGTTTAAAGAAATGAATAATAACATTTAAAAATAAAAATGACATAAAGTTGAAAGAAAATTTTTAAAATACAGATACAAATATAAAATAAAGTAAAAAATAATATAATAAGTAAAAAGCAAGTTTGTAACAAGCAGAAGCATAAGGAAAACACAATATAATAGAAATTCAAAAAATAATATACAGTCAAAAGCTTAGAAAGTCATAATATAATAAAAATTTTACATAACAGTTAGTTATCTCACTCAACCAACAATCAAAACAAATCAATTATTTAAGGCAGATTTGACAAATACTAGTAATTTTTCAATACACCTTTTAAAATATGTTTGAATATTATAAAGTTATTGGCAAAGACGTCAAGTTGCTCGTATCTGTTTGCTAGTCTAGGAAGCCTTTGCAGTGGGGAATTAAAGACGTAGATGGTAGCTGCAGTTTCCACGGCAAAACCTGCGTGACTCCTAGTTATGCGAGACGGAACACGCAAACAGATACGTTCCACTAGTTGAGGACAGTCGATAGTACCATTTATAAATTTGTGAAAAAAAGAATTTTTATATTCTTCTTTATACATATATGGAAAGCACTGTTACAGCGAAACTGAAATGAATTAATGCATATTCAATTAGGTTGCCCTTTATAGGATTTTATCCGAATTTAAATGAAAAAATAACACAACTTGACGTCACAATGCTATGAGATCGCGAGACACGAATTTTTTTTTAAGGAAATGCGTCAAGAGTAAATGGATCTATCATAATAAAATTGATTAAAAGCCTGTTTAGCTATGGGTTTTGCAAAATGATTTAATAAGTTTACATTAAACTTAGCAAAATCGAGAGCAAATACGAAATTCCTGTACTCGGGCCTATTAAGGTTGCGTAGAACGGCGCTACACACTGGAGAGAGATCGTCTGGTATTTAACCAATATATAAGCCGGTAAGGTAAAGGATTTATATGCGAGCCTGCCGATAGGTAATATAATTACTCTCCCACGCGGTCAGATCATGGAGAAGTTAGCCGGCCCGGCTGCCAATCACGACCGGCGAAGAGGCGGGGGGGATACCCTCATCAATTCGGACGGGGCGAACATCTCGCCGGAATCTGGCTGACTCCAACGGTTATTCAAAATCGAAGCTCGGTTTTGAAAACGAAGATTGACAGAGCCACCCTCGCACCGCGGGACCTCGCGCCGAGCGGCTCCCGGGTCAGGTCTCCTATTCCCTTAACAACCGCCAAGGAAAATGGGAGAGTTTTGTGTGTCGCACTGGAATGTATCTGAATTTAATCATTCAGCAAACTCGGGCGTTGAGTAACTCTATTTTTTTTACAATCTAGGTATTATATTTTTTATTATTTTAGGTATTATATTTTATATTAGGGTTATTTATATTTTTTAACTCTTAAAAGACTGTGCTAAAAAATACCTTCGGAAACGGTGGTGTAACACAGTGTTACATGATAAAAATCGATATAGTTTTTAATATGTGATAAAAAATATATTTTTTCAATACAGATAAGACATTTTAAAGGTCCATTTATATAATTATGTAAGGTAAACATACATCTTTGCATTATTTTAGTAAATTATCATAAAATCATGGCGTAACGAATTTGCGTCCGCTCACGCCGACGAATCATTACCAACTAAATTCAACGACGCGGCGACTGCAGTCCGTCTTCGTCTAACACGTGTTACGCGACTCTACCGTGCTCTTTCGATATTGTTTTCTCTTTCACCGAAACCCAAGCAACCGCCATCTCTGTCCTACATGAAATGAGTGGTATTGTCGTGCTCTTTCTTGCTCGATTTAACTGCGACGTGTAATATTCTGCTCTCTGTAACACACTGGCCGAAAATACGAGAGCAATGAATAAATATTTTTAATTAAAAAATCCGTACATTCGTAAAAATTTAATTTAGTCATTTTGGTGTTAAAATATCTATTCGATGATTACAAAAAATTTGAAATTTTAGTTTTCGTAAATAAGGTATATATTTCATATTTTCTATGACATATAGAACTACGTTACATCACCGACACACAGGAGTTAATATAGGTGCGAGCACAGAATTTGTGTTCCATCAAAATTCTTACTATTTTCAAAATAAGCTTGTACTATGAAACTTGTTGACATCCTGGTATGGGGATCGACCACCGAGCAGTAGATCACTATTCCGCATTTCACATAATTCCGCAATGTATTGCAACAGTCCACGTTAAAGTTTCAACTTATATGTATGTTAGGATATCTCAAAATACATAGACTAGTCTATATCTATATACAGTCTTATGTATTAAATTTCGATCCTGCCTATTCTCAAACATCGCCACCCTACACAATACTAAGGATTAGTTATTTTTCGGTTACTGTTATATAGAATTGAATGTTAAATTGAATCAATCGTGCAAGCCTGTGTATAGCACAAATATATCATGAAAAAAACTACAAGATTTACATATATATATATGAGATATTATAGATATATATGATAATATTATATATATATAATATTATATATATATATATATATATCTATAATATATATATATATATATATATATATAATATATCTAGGCATAGTACATTTCAAATAATCCAAAGATTCTCAGATTTGGACTTAGAATATATAGAATTTTTAAAAATATGATAATGTGTGGATATTCTTACGATCGAATTGGTGAACCTTGCATTATGTAGAGTGATCACTCAAGCCAGTTCATACAGGTTGTAAGCCCTAGTCCATCGTATAAAAAGACCTCCACAAATGTCATTTTCACATTCATAACTATGTCTCTGTGACTCTTCTATAATTTATTTAAAGTATCTTATTTAGTTTCCTAAGTTGATGTTATTCGCAAAAAATAATACTAAGTTATTAATTGCTTTACTAAATATTACTCGTGCTGGAGTCGAAACTAGGGCTCTTGAAAAGGAAATATAATTAGCTTCGGCAGTTTATATCCCAGAAAAGCGCCTTAAATTTAACGAGATATTAAGAAGCGAAGAGGTATTTTTAATATCTTTTTCTGCGGGCGTTTGGTGAGAGAGATGTAGGTGGTGGGGGTGCCCCTCCCCCCTCCCGCAGTAGCGCCCAGATAACTAGGAATATGTTTAGAAGTTCAAGTTGGCATTGAATGAAAAATAAAATCAATAAACGTGTCTGGATGCGTTCATTGATAGAAAATATTGAAAGCAATCTAGGATAGGTAATGAGATCTAAAATATAATTGATGAGTACGATATTTCCGAATATAAAAATAAATATTCCAAATCCCAGTAGCTCCACAATTAGGTACTATTAAAAAACGGGGTCATACACTTCGTAAGATCAAAATATTTGCGCCAAACTAGAGGTTTAGCGAAATAAATTTAGTTGGTGAAATATACATTATGCACATTTCAATCCACGCGCAAATAAGTCCGCATGTCAAAGTATGAATTAGAATAATCAGAGAGTATATAGAAATAACGACTTACATTTTGCAAAATCTATATCTAACACATTCGAACTAAACACAATACTTTCTCGATCTTGCCGTGTGGTATTCTGAATACATGACGCTAGAAATTGTTTTATATTCAGGTATGTTTATGTAACAATTATTCAAGAAATTGTTTAATATTCACGTTTGTTTTATGTAACCACTATTAAAAAACGTAGAGCAAAATTTAAGTTGTATATTTTAAAATAAAACTTAGCAGTCTATGTATTCCCTCAAAGGGCGAACAATAACAAGTCAACGCGATTATATTTTAGTAGTTATAATTTCACAAATTTCATTATCAAACATAATAATTTCGCTGTCTGTCTGTCCGTCTGTCCCCGTAACTTCGTGTAACATCCGTAATTTCGTTCGAATTCACGGCTAAAAATCGAAATTAAACGTCCGGAGATGGGCTTTGAACCCCGGGTCAGCAAATCCGAAGGAGGTGACGATAGCGATGTCGCTATCACTGCCTCTCCGCGGACTGCCAAAAAGATAATATAAATATATAAGTACTAGGGCTTAGCAAAGACGCGAACCAATATTCCGTCATTTTTGACGGGTAACAGATAGTTTTTAAATAAAAGGTTGAGCTAATACTACTAACGTTTGTGAGACTTCATATAATAAGCCTTTTATATAAAGAGCACAGGCTTTAGTCTGGGTATTTCTAATAGTCTGCTAAGTAGTATTTATATTTTCAACTACTTTTTTCAATAATTATTACAAAAAATACATGTAAATATCTAAAACAATTTCTAAGAATGCTGTGAAATGAAACATTCTAAGGAACCCACCCACTCGAAAAAAATATTCATGAAATACAGTTTTAAATTGATCAGTCGAATATTTAAAATATGAGACGAATTTTCGCAAAAATATGCAAATACAAACTTTAAATGAATTATTTATTATTGGGCAAGTGAACTGTCGGGCAGTTAGTTGGCTTTCGGGAAGTCGGCATATCATGCAGTTGACTATCAGGCAAAACGGCTGTCGAGCAATCACTTTCGAGAAGTTGACCCAAACCCCTTCAAAGCCTCCAGTTAGATAAAGACAACTTCTATGGCAAATCAGGACCATCGTCCTAGAACACGGTTATTAGTGCATCACTGAATCAATGCCTGGTACAGTAGGTACTCAAGCGTCTCATCTGCTTCTTATTACCTAATTACGTTGATCCATTTAAATTCATTTCCCATCAGAACAAAGGGATTTTTTTTCAGAAATCGGGTGTTATATTTATATTACTGAAATGTAATAGACAAAACTAACCTGCGAAGTAAAAACTAGCATCTTCAATATGAGCAAAATGTAATATATTTATTTTTATGTTATCTATACTTCGATTATCGATTTTTATTTTTTAGTAAGTAAATGTTGTATCCTGATGAAGGAGCTTTTGGCCTCGAAACATGATGATATTTTCATCAAATTAGTGGTGAAAACAAAGAATATTCTTATAATTACATTAACACAACACATACTGCGTTATTAGTTATATTAATTAACGTTATTAATTATATTAATATTCATAACTAATAACACAATGCGCACTCGTTAGAAATAAAAATATTACGATTTCGGTATGGTTTATTTTTTTTCTCTTTACTCAGATTTCATTTAATCTCTTTTTTGGAAAGGTACAGCGAAAAAACAAATGTAAAAAATGTAAATGATGCATCATTTATACATTGCATAAAAAATTACACTAATAAAAAAAATTAAAAATTCATCACAAAGAAAAAATTCTTCAATTTCACTTTAATATAAATATTTTCTTCAAAGTTTAAAGTAAAAAATGTAAAATGAGAAAAGTAAAACATAACAAACAGAGATGATGACAACAGCCCTGACGTTGGACCCTGCAATGGGATCTGAAACAACGGCCAGAAAGATCGTAAAACACGGCATAATACCCCAGAAGATTCTGAGAGGCCGTGAAAACATAAGAACATACTTGACTCTCTGAAATGTGCACATTTCATATATGGTAGGTATATTGAAATCATGCATTTAATTAATCTGATTAAAGCAGTAATGGATGATAAATTTGTCGAATACAAATTTTACATGATTCGATCGTCTTTTTGAGTTAAGTCATAAAACAATTGACCAAAGGCAACCTGGGCACAAACGGAATAGCATAAAGGGTTATAAAATTAATAATAGCTTATATTTTATTTTCTAATATAGATAGCTTCATCTCTGTGATACTTGTATAATTTATCTTAATTAATCGGTTATAAAATTTGTTGCGCTGTAGATCGTGAATTTTTGGTATCGTCTCTTGTAAAAAATGAAACTTGCTATCAATTTTAATCCCCAGCTCGATACAAAGCTAAGTACATTAGATCGAGTAGAGTCGGCTCTCAGAGAAAAGTTGCAAAATGATAATGTCGATTTAGCGATATTAATGCCACGTGATTCCTGTAATAGCCGGGCCACCCCGCGCCCCGCGGCCCATCCAGAACCAGCCTGGTCGGTTATTAGTTTACTTTTCTTCTTAAGCTCCTTTATGAGGAGTCCTCGGGCGGGGAGCACCTGGCCAGGGCGGGGGGAGGGGCGCCGATATTAAAACATCTTCAGCTGACTTCAGCCGCGAACATTTTTCCTACGGCTCTTCGCCAAAGAGCTCGGCTAATTTACATTATTAAAAATAACTTACGGAGAGCACCGCAAATACAATCTTTACTCGAGATCTTCGTGTTTGTTAATCGAAAAGTCCCCGGAGAGTGTCACAAATGTACACGAAATTGTGAAAATCCAATAAATTCATTATATTCTCCTGTTTGAGTTGTGTTTAATCGCAAAAACTCGCAAACGAATTCAAAATACCGAGTAAAGCCAACTTTTTCTATTGTATTATAGTCGTTCAGAGATGAGAATTTATAACGCGGGAAGCAACAAATTTATATAATAAAACACAATAGAATTTTATTCCCCGAATGAACGAAAGAAAGAGGAAAATAGTGAGCTTTGGTAAGCCACGTACATCACGTATAGCGGGGGAAACTTATATCTCGACGCGAAAAGCAAAAGAACTAACTTTTTCTTATCTTCCGTAGAGAGAATTTTAAAACTGTTTCAAATAAAAGCGAGATCCGCCGCGGAGGAAAACTTCGCTGAAATTCGTTCGGGAAAAAATCCAGTTCTGCTGGTCGAGAAGAAATATTCATATTGGCAAAGAGGTGTGTCCCTATCAAAAGCTGCTGAAAGTTTAAATTGAACCGTTCTCAAAAGAAATATCCATAGTCCGCAATTCCTCGCGGGCGAGGAGCGCCACCAGATGGTGACACTGTTTCCTAGGTTATTTATTCAAAAGGCGTTGTTTTTAAAAATGAACAGCATTCATAGAAGTTGTGTAATTTGTGAAAATTGACTTTTCTACCGAAATAATTATGGTTTCTGAGAAAAAAACTCACCAATAGGACAACGCACACCGATGCATTAACAGCTTAAAGACGCCATTACAAAATTTTAAAATCCAATGCTTCTCATTTGGTTAACTTGACGGTTATCAAATTACAGTTACTTTGTTTTTCTTAAACCTCTCTGTGAACTTTATTACCGAGCTAAAGAATCACGCGGCATTAGAATCTTGAAAGAAAAACATTTATTAATTGAAGTCATAATCACTGTTAGTATACGACTATATATACACATACGAGAAAAACGAAACAACACGAAATGTTATTTGTACGGGTTCCACAGGAATATCTATGCATTAAATTCACCGTTAACACGCATGCATCGCCTTGGAAACAAATTTTCGGAATTTGTAGACATTTTTTCTTGTAGGAGCATACCCGAATTAAATAATTACTTAGACTTACAATAGTAGAATTATTTACAGTTTAATGGGCTAAATTTTTACTTCTGTTTTGTTCCCCACGAATTATATATTTTTTCCCCACGAATTATATTTATTTATTTTAAAGTATCCTAATTATCGTTCATTTTCCTTTTAAATGTGCTTTGAATTTATCTTTTATATTTATTTTTTGGTTTATTTTATCTTCTTATCTTATGTATCTGGTGTATTGGTTAAGTTATCTTTTTTAAAGGTCTCTAATTGTTACTATTTGCTTGTGTACTAATCATCGTTTAGATATATTGTTCATTTATATTGTTCATTTTATATTGTTTTATATTGTTACAATTTATATTGTTCATTTATTAATATACGTTCTATTTATATTATCATTTTTAATTATTTACTCTAAAACGTGTTTTATGTTAGGTACATGAAAATCCTTTAAATTTTCTCGTACTATAACAGCCCACTAGGGCGTATACTATTAATAAATTAAATAAATATATAAAAAAATATATCCTGGCAATACACAGTAGTGTCCAAAAAGGTCGATGGAAAAATTCCACAAAAATATTCACTTGAAATTCCCTTGAATTGAAAATATATTTTCTAAATTTTTTCAACATTTAATCAATGTGAGATGGGAAATCTATTTATTAATATTTAACTTAGTTTTTTTTATTAAAACGTATCACGTGGAAAACATTATACCGTTTTGAATCGCTTCAATAGCACGGCAAATAAATTAAAAATTTTACAGTTATAATTCCGTAGGTGGAACCAACTGAGCTAAGCTTTGCGCATTGCAAATTGAAAAATCCTACAGTAAAATTCGTTGCGCAAATCAATCAATACGGCTGCTAAATTGCACCTCACTATATTGCTTACATAATACACTAATAATACATATGCGAATTCAATTTATTGTGAGTTAGGATGTTAATTAATATTATAGTAACAGATTGCCAAAGTAAACTTTGAATACTCGAAAAATTCGGGTGCTGGGCCGATAGACACGTCATCAGAAGTCAAGCAGAAGATTGCTTGTAAATGTTAATAAATCGGAGATTAGCGAATCAGTCTCTGAACCTTCATACATACGAAACGAAAAGGAAAGAAAGTATGATAAAAAATTCCGAGAGATGTATTCAAATGTGCCTCGTTACCTGCGCGGGCGTGTAGTAGAAATGTCGCGTCACGGAAGAGAAAATAATGTGATTTTTCGTGCCACAGAGCACAAAAGGAGAGTGAAAGAAAGAAAAATAGGAATAATTCAGGGCAACTCGTGCGTGGCTAATAAAAATATCGCAATATCCGATGTTACGGCAGGGCGGCGGGGGAAGGGGGTGGCGGGGGCGGAGAGCGGACACTATTACTACTGTTGTATATTATATACGCCCCGTACATGTCCTGCTGGGACGTGGCGCTCATATTAATCCGATGTTTTATTAAAAATATTGCCAATATAGGAGGATTATTGACTGGGAAAGCAAAATCTACCGTTTTCGTTATATAGATTGCTTATAGAAAAGAAGCACTCATTCTCCTGTAACTCGGTAAGCATTGGCGGCGTCAAACTGGAGCGTATATAGAATACTCGCAAATAAATTAATAGAGAACCGGCGATTTTGTGCTTTCAAACAATACGACAATCAATTAAACTATAAAGGGCTTTAACTTAATCTGTAACTAGACTAATTCGTATTAAGTAGCGACGAATGTAATAAAAGAAAGAGAAAGGCGGGTTAGTTAATAGTCGCGTAATTTTAGTTTTAATAGTGACCTAACCCTTTAGCACTATAGTAATACAACGCCCGCGGAATTCGCCAGCGCACACTTTTAAGAATAATGAACCGCCAAAAACATGATACAGAATAACTTAACCCACCTAACGCTTACAAATTTAATTTATGGAAGTTATTGTGCGTTCATTCTATGAAGAGAGTAATGCATCGAATCCGGTAGACATTTAAAAACAATCAGTGTGTCAAATACAAAATTTGTCAGTTTTCTGTAATTAATAATTATGTCCAACCACAAAGTTAACAATGTAAACATCAAAAAAAATAAAAAAATAAATAATAATAATTAAAGGGAATTTACTTTGTATTAACCACTAAATTGATTGGAATATCAACATTTTTCGGGTGCAATGGTCGCTTCATCAGGATTCGAAGAATAGATATTAACTAAATAAAAAACAAATAAATGGGAGATGAATAATGAATTAAAGTGAAAGCTAATTTAAAAGGTTATTAATTAAATTAAAATGAATTCTTTTTAGTGACAATTTTGATCTGGTACTTGGAGTGAGAATCGTATATTATGTTTTTTCAGTCCTGTTAGTTATATTGTGTGAAAAGTTGGACCCACAATGAAATAGTGGAAACGAAGACTGAAGTGGTTATACAAAAGCTTTTTAAAAATAAGTTAAACTGGTACAGTAATAAATTACCATAAAAATATTGAAGATGGTCAAGTAAATCACTCGAACCAAAAGATGTACATTGCGCGAATCTAATGGACATGGGACATGGGACATGGGACATTGGACACGAGACACGGAACATGGGACATGGGACACGGGACATGGGACATGGGACATGGGACATGGGACATGGGACATGGGACATGGGACATGGGACATGGGACATGGGAAATTTATGAAACGTCACACCTGGTCGTACAACGAAAAAGTCCTGACAGATGAAGCGACTCGCGACTTTAAAACCTTTCAAAAGTGGTTCAGCCGGATATCAGAATTTGTTTTCCGTCAGTTAAGTCTAAGTAGTCAACATTCGTCAGTAGATAGTGGATAGCATTCAAAAGATATGAAGAAGTAAATCCACCATCTGACAGATAAAATGTCGACATCGAGTGTATTCGGGTCGCGCAGGCATGGAAGCGTCTGCAACAATGAGAAATGGCAAACAGGAAAGTGGAACGGCGCAAAATATGAATATGATCCAAGTCTCGTGTGCTACCGCTTACTTAGTCGAGCGGGGTGTGTTGATGTCATTCAGGGGTGCAACCCGCCCCCGCCCGGCACTTAGTGGCGGCGCAGATTAGCATACACGCGGGCAGGTGCCGCCCCCCGGGAAGACACCCCCGCCCCGGGCCCGCGGAGCCTGACAATAGTGCCGCCGTTATATTAAAATTTTGAAATATGTATCACCTAGTTTCGAAACACCGGGTGAGACGCTGCAGGGCTGGGAGAATAAACGACCTAATATGGAAGCAATGAGAACTCGGTGAAACATTTTCCTGACTGGTGCATGTTTTAAGATTTAAAGACCATTTGGATCATAATGATTGAATCATAGGAAAACGAAACCTGCTAGTAACAAATTAAATTTTGTATTAAATATCGACAGCTTGATGTATCTATACGTTTTAAAGGTACGGCGAGCAGGCGCATTCCAAGTGAAACAATTCTGTTTTGGTTTGTGTCTGTCTTATGCCGTGTTTCCTATTGCAGGATCCATTATCAGGTCTGATGTATGTTTTAAGATTTAAAGACCATTTCGATCATTATGATTGAATCATAGGTAACGAAAACCTACTAGTGCAGGCCACCATACAATTTATTGAGAAAAGGTCGTAACTATGAAGTCATACACAAATTAAATTTTGTATTTAAATATCGACAGGTTGATGTATCTATACGTTGTTTTAAAGTTACGGCGAGCAGGCGCATTCCAAGTGAAACAATTCTGTTCTGGTTTGTGTCTTCTGTTTTGCCGTGTTTCCTAGTGCAGGTTCCACCATAAGGGCTGATGTGTCAACACGTCAGCCAGTAAAAACGCGGCATAATACCCCAGAAGTCACGACCCAGAAGATTCTGAGTGGCCGTGAAAACCTTGGAACATTTTTAATTTAGCAGGTTTCATTATGCACCAAAATTTTATTTTATGGATTTGATTGAATCAAACAATAATACTGAAAGTAGTTTTTTTTTTTACAAATTATAATTTTTTGGCTTGTGTCTACCATTTTTCCTGTGATGAAAGGAAAACTCTAGACACTTACTAACCCTTGGGAAAAGCGCTCGGTACAGACTGATACAAGGGTAAAAACAGAACAGTTCCGTGGGAGAATTTCATTTTCATAGATCAATTAATGTATATTATAGATGTCTCACAGAGACGAAACTGTATTTTTATGGGAAGGTAGGTATAGAAGTCATTTTTTGATGTACATAGGACTTACGACCTATCGTATGGTTGGCTTAAGTGATCCCTTTACACATATATAACGTTCGCCATTTCCACCCAAGATAGAATATACCATGTCTACTAATTTTTTGGAAGTTGTATATATTTGAATTGCATGTCACACTTCACATGTGTGTTGTAACCACCTTTCATGTGCGGCCTGTGACAGCCATTTTCATTCCCCCTAAATCCCCACAGATGTCGCTAATTATTTTAATATCGTTAATGTCGCAAATGAGAAATCTACAATTGATTTACGGAATTTTGAAAGCAATATACTTTTTCTGTGTAATGAAATTCATCCGAATTACTAACATTACACTAAGATACGCCAGGAAATATTATTTCATTCATTGATTAATGATGTTTCTGTGACAAGAAATCCAACACTACCATTCTGAAAGATTTGAACAAACTCAACAATATTCTGAATTTTCATAGATTTTGATAAAGATGTTTCAAATGGTGAAGACAATCACTTATGTGTGAATCATTCTAACCACGACATCTATTTGCAGCTAATCGACATGTGTCGAAAAAGCCGCGCTTTTATATTTGCGGTGGCCGTCGCGCGCCTCCTCAGCGCGCGACACACATCCCTTCACTTCATTAGACAGCGTGACTGGGTAATAAATAACGTTTATTTTTGTAAAAACAAAAATCTTTTTCGGAAGCACCGCACCAGCAGCCGCGCCAGCGCTCGAGACACCGACACCATTCTCGGAAAACATATTAAAATGTAAATCAAATTTATCAATGTCATAAGCAGGGTGCATGTTCAATCTCGCTCCATCCCGTGAGGCCCGCGTTACGGCACGCCCCCGGGCCGGGCTGCTCGGCTGATGAGAACGTCGCGTCCTCTTTAGCTCTCTTCCAAAGGAGAGGAAAAGGCAGAAGCCAAACACAGTAAGTTCAGTGAGACAGATACGACATACGCGTATAGCGATGAAAATACCGATTATAGCTCGAAGATAATTTATTTTTTAAATTTAATTAAACAACTTTGTATTAACCACTCAACTAGTAACTCTACGTCTACCGGTTTCGATAACACCGTATCTTCATCAGGATAGACGCAAACTATCCATTATCTATTCTAGCAAACATATGGTGGGGGTAATTAAGAAAAGGAAAACTGTATCGAGATTCTACACGTAAATAATAGGGGCCTTAGATTAGATACAACTGAACTCCAAAACAAATATAATTAACAACCAGATAAATTTTATGAATAGCCCGTTACTTGATACATTCCCCATTTCGGCGTCCACTTTTCAATTATCCCCACCATAGCTGTAGCCACGCCCCTGTTCAAAAATTGATTTCTTTGCTAGAATAGATAATGGATAGTCAGTTCGCGTCCGTCCTGATGAAGATACGGTGGTATCGAAACCAGTAGACGTAGAGTTACTAGTTAAATGATGAATACAAAGTTTAATCAAAATTAATAATTATGTCCAACCACAGAGTTAACGCTACAAACATCGAAAATATAATTTATTTATTTAAATATTCCACGTGTCTTACACTACTGTAATTATTAATGTATTTAGTCTTTATATAAGGTACACAGTCGATCAAAAAACATTCGGTAATTTACAATTTCAAAGTAAACTAACATTTAAATACAGGGATACGAGTTTAATTAATAGGAAAATAATGTATTTTGAAAAATAAAGTAAAGACGAAAAAACAAGCGCAGAAGAAAATGACGTGTGCATCTGAGGTTGGTCGACGATTCCACACAGCACCGGGCATTAGAGGTGCGTCGTTCGCGAATGAACCGGCTCAGTGAACCGGATCTTTTCGTTGAACCGGATCTTTATCAGCTCAACGCTCAATCAGATCAATCAGCTCATCATAAGGTCAGAAAGGAAAAAGTTTTTGGCGACCAAAAAAAAAGAGATCGCCGGAAAAAACATATCGATTTTGGGGGACCCAAAATATATATAATTTTTCCGGCGACTCTTTTTTTTTGGTCATCGATATATACGAGTATATCTCAGATTCAGATCAGCTCAGCTCAGATTCAGATCAGCTCAGCTCAGATTCAGATCAGCTCAGCTCAGATTCAGATCAGCTCACTCAGGTTCAGATCAAATTGAGCCGGTTCACTGAACCAGTTCAGTCAGTCAGACGAGCCGGATCGCCCACCACTACTGAGCATAAGGTGCACATGAAAACGGCAAGTAGGATTTAATGATCGCGCAGTAATGAACCAGGTAAAACTATCGCGTAATAAGGGCCGCCCCGAGCGACGGAGCTCCGCACTGATTAAAAGCGCCCCCGCGTTGGAAATGATTTGGCCTATTTTTCGGCGTTTATTCGACTGTTCACTCGCGGCTCCAATTAAACGGAAGAGAGCGATCCGAACGGCCGGGTATTCGGGTGCAGCGAAGCACGATCCAGCCCCCGATACCCCACCCCGACACGTTAAATCATACGAATAATAAAAGTGTCCCGGCTCCCCGGGGACCAGACAACATTACGGTCTCGGCAGACCGCAGCCGGGCGCGAGAACACCTGCGTAGTAAATCAACGGTATTAAGTTTTACCCGCGTTAAACTCTGAATTATGCCGCGATCCCGGGAAGAACGTACGAAAAGTAACGGCGTACCCGCGTCTCGCAATATCTTATCTATCATAAAGTAAACTTATTTGCAAAAATATTTATGTGTACATTTTCCGATATGCTGAGTTATAACGAGGGACCAGAGCGATGACCACCACAAGTTGTCCATCCATGTACAATAAAAACTACTATGGTCAGTAATAGTCACGGAGCTTTAAGAAAATATTTTTAGCTATTCTAATTTTTAAATTTATTTATTTATGTATTAATCAACCCCCTAGTGGACTTTTATAGTGCAAGAAAATTAAAAGTTCTTTTACACACCTAACATAAAACTCATTTTACAGTAAATAATTAAAAAATAATAATATAAATAAAACATATTTAAGATAAATGAACAATATGTAATGTAAAAATATAAATGTAACAATGTTAAACAATATAAAATAAATTAACAATATATATAAACGATGATTAATTAGTACACAAGCAAACATAAAATAAGAAGATTAAATAAACCAAAAAATAAATATATATAATTCATGGGGAACAAAACATAAGTAAAAATTTAGTCCATTAAATTGTAATTTATTATATTGGTATATTCTAATTCTAAGTAATTCTTTCTAATATATAAAATTATGATATTTTGAGGGAATTACTGGCTTAAGTAAACTTGTCATCGGCGCATACAAATAAACCATTCGACAGAATCAGAAGGCACACATGGACACTCCCCAATAAAATCAAGGCAAGAGCACTCATGAAGAACCTAGTGTTTGATCTATTTTTTGGTGTTGTTTCTAAAATCTTGCGTTATCTTGTATATTTACATTATTATTAGTTCTGTATCCTTTAAATACAAAAGCTAGTTACATTTTTTGAGTCGTTTGATGCCTTATTCAAGAGAATTTTTTCAAAAACCAGCATTTGATATTAAATTAATCAAGAAGTTCAAATGAGCGAACTTCGGTGTAAATTGTAAGTAACTTTATTAGCTTTAGTTAGAACGAACATGTTATAAACGCTACCGGGCACCTTTATAGAAGTGGCCCATATGCGATTACGGCCTTATTAAGGTCAATATTTTGATGTATTAGAAAATCGTCTTCTCATTTCGACGTTAAGATGGCACATTCACTGCAAATGCATATTTCAGCGTTTTTTTACGAAAATGTATTATTTTACTAACTTTATTATTCTCGGAAAAACATATGGTTCGTATAAAATATCCGTAACCATTTCAATTAAATATTTCTAGAGGATTCTTTTGAAAAAATGAAGTGTACTGCTTTTGTCCTTTACTATACCGATAATCCATAAAAATATAACTAAAAGTAATAATCGTCTAACACGCTGTTATAAAATCAGTAACGGGGCATTAAAAGCGACAACGACATAAAAGGTGTCATTTCGGATAGTAAAATGATGTTCCGATCTCATATTTAGCGCGTTGTGAGAAGTCATTCAGACACTTGCATCACTGCATATATTTATTTTTAGATAGTGAAAATTATCACTTGACATTTTATGACTTGAATTTTATTTCATTGTATTGTATCATTTTTTAAATACACATGTATGTTACAAAATGATTTGATGTATTTTCAGGTGGATTAAAGAATGTTCATTACAATAAGCGTACGCGCGCACTAGGATTTTTTTGCCGCGCGGCGAAAAAACGCTGCGGCGTAATGTCGCACCGCAGTGTTGTAAAAAGGGTTTTGAATAGTGATGGGTCCGCGCTCTGTACTCACTACTACAATGTAGTACAACACTACATTGAAGTGCACACTTCGCACGTTTTGAAGTGTAGTGCACACTACAACAGCAAAGTTACTGAAAGTATAAACTTCAAATAGTACACTTCATTTCAAAGCGAACACTACAAAGTACATACACTTAAAATTATCGAAAGTATGAGAAACATACTTTAAATAGTGCATTTTGTACGTGAAATTTTTGGGAAGTTGATGTAGCTAAACGAAGAAATCTCTGGAAACTGTAACAATCCCCCCCCCATGGTTTGAAATTTTTTTGGAATCGAATGAAGAAATCGCCAAATTTTTATTTGGGAAAAAAATATTAACTCACTAGTACTACATTACTTCATTTCATTACACTTCACTTCATTAATACTACAATTACTTCATTTCATTACTTCACTTCATTAACACTACAATTACTTTACTTCATTAATACTACAATTATTTCATTACTTCACTTCATTTACTTCACTTCATTTCGTAGTACTACAATTACTTCACTTCAAGTAGTTTGTACTACAATTGTAGTGTACACTTTGTAGTCTTCAAACTGGTGAACGTGTGTGTGTTGTAGCCTTCATTTTGAAATGTAGTTTTCCCTTCGCTAGTTTTGAATCGTATTGCGCGCACTTAGCGGCAAAATAACGCAGCGGCGAAAAATCTGTGAAGTGTTACAACTCGCTTGCGGCGCGGCGGTCAGCGGCAAAATAACGCATCTTTTTAAAGTCCTGACCGCGCGCACTACGCGCTGTTTCGCTGTTACCATATAATATTTTATTTGAAAGAACAATGGCTACAAGCAATAATTCTGCTGATCTGGATGAAGATGTGATAGAAGGTCCAACTAGTTTAAAAGTTCATAAAAACACTCTATTCATTCGATAATATTGGAAGAATTTTTCGGGGTAATCGTTAAATTCACCAAATATTTTAAAGAACTGCCCGTTGTTCAAATGATCACGAATTAGAGGATGTACCCAGAACCGCTTATTTTTTTACTCCCTTTATATTAACTCGTGGCGTCTGCTTGCTTGCTTGCCGTCGAAAAACTTTGGATCGATTTTTAACCCTTTTCCCGTGATCCAATCGAGCTGAAAATTTTCAAGCAGACTCGTGGCGACGATCAAGAAAATCTATCAAATTTTCGTTAAAAAATAATAATAATGATAGTATAATTTTGGATTTTTCAAATTTTTAATGGTTTTTTCATACACTTACTTTTTGCGAGCTCTAAGTATGAGAGTGGAAATACAAGCTATTTCTACTAAATCCATTTTCAAACTGATGAGCGGCATTATGCCGTAGTGCGCGCGCCTGCTGTTTCCGCCGCGCGTCAGAATGTCGCAGGTTTTTTCGCCGCGCGGCGAAAAAATCCTAGCGCGCGCGTACCGTAAAGTAGCTCTGACAGCGAAGGTTAGAAGTTGAAAATTGGTGCGACATGTTCTATTTATTATAATATAAATGGTGATAATACGCACTAATTTGGTTAAATGACATGAAATATCGCGGTCTCAGTGCCGGCCCAGAGCGCGAGCCATCTTACAATGTAACAAGAAATTCCTTAATAAACAATGCGTCCTAATGGAACGCTCCCAGCGCGCGAGCCCCGGGCAGTGAGATGTGCGGTGTCGGCTGGGTACGGGATAAACGGCCGTTTATTAAACCCGCCAGGCCCCCTCGCCAGGGCCGGCCGCGACCACGGGCCGCCTCTCACACCATTTTTGGAACAGAAACTGTTTTATTTTATGTGAAACAGTACCTTCAGCATAAAATTTTTCCATACATCTAACGAGATTTAATATTTTTAATAATAGTAAATGACGAAGTCAACCAAAACTTTATTTTTTATTAACTGGTGCAGTTAAAACCGCAGACATGAGCTCTACTTTTACGCCCGTTCATTAGATACTATGTTTAATAAATCGTCGTAATCGTAGAATAACGATGCATGTGATTTTTCTCAAGTTTGCAGGAGAGCAGTTTGAAGTTTTATTTACGTAAAGACACTTTATGTCATAGCTTGATAACTACAAAAGATTTTCCTTTGAAACTTTGGTTAGTTATTTAAAGTTGATACCTTTCAAAGCTCAAATATAGTCAGCGCAGTACAACGACGTTTTTACACATGCTGCATTGTTCTACGATCGCAAATCAGAACCGTCGTTATACCGACTTCGTATAACGACGGTTAAATTAATGAGAAAAAATACACTTTTTATAAACCATTAGATGGCTTCTTTTTTTTAATGATCCAAAAAAGTCAATATGGAATTTTTAGCACATCTGTCACTGTTCTACGATCATGACGAAATGTTAGTTAACCACAAATTATATCTCTGGAACGCAATTAGATAAGGTACAAAATATTGCACACTTGGATTGCAATGTAAATGAAATCTGTTGAAATCTAATGCCGCATTGAGCAAGCTCTTGCAACCTTTATCCGCATGAAAAATTAATTCTGCAGTCACGACCTCAACCTTGGATTACGAATGAGAATGGTCAGATGTTACGTGATTTCAATATTATTTTATAGAATTTAAGCATGGACGCTTACCGAAGAAGTGATAGGGCGACATGAAGTATTCGAGATATGGATCTACCGAACAATTCTCAAAATAAACTGGATTTACAGAGTTACAATAGAAGAATAGATATATAATTAAACTAGTTAACTTTGTTTACACCACTAAAATTTATTTGGTAAAACCAACCGGTTTCGGAAACGACGTTCCTTCGTCAGGGTATACTTAATACTAATTGAACTTTACAAAAATTACAATAATTTACAATAATTTTTGTGAAGAATAGATAGTTTAGAGCAACAGAAATCCGAAAACTTCAGTATCTCACTTCAATGAGATGTCATAAGTCATCCAGAGAAGTACGAGATCTTACGCACATAATAAGGGGGAAAATTATCGGAAGCTGGGAAGGAGCTTCCGATAATTTTTCCTGGAGCCCTGGGAAAAGGAGAATATCATGGCTGAAAAACCAGAAAAAGTGGTTCTGTAGAGCCATTCCTGGCCGCAGTAAATAAATTTAGGATAGCTAACACAAAAGTCAACGAACGGTGAACGGATACAGCACAAAAAGGGAATGAACCATACATGCTAATTAACCTCAACAAGTATCACTTTAATAAGTAAATAACCATCCCTCTAGCTTCGTCGGACCGTTTTGTTGGTGGTCGACCTCCCTCGCCCTCGTCTTTTCTCTCACATCCTTTCTCTAATTCTTCTTGATGTGTGCCTAAACAAGGTGAGAATTTTTCTCTGCACGTTGGCGAAATCCTTTCTTCAACGTGTAGTTTCTTAAGAATAAAGCTCACTTGGCCTTGCAGACCGAGATACGCGCAGCGCGCGACGCCCACAACCCATATTTATTTCCATTCTTCCTAAATCCAAAGCGCGGGTAACACAAGAGAAAACTGAGCTTTTGTGTTTCTTAAGATGAAGGGTTTTTCCAAACGGTGATTCGCTTCGATGTTCTAGACTTGGCAAGGCGTTACAGCTTCGATTTATTAAGATAAAAGTTTCGTGGTAAGTATAACTCTTCGCAGTGTCCACATTAAAAAAAAAGTAAATTTGATTTACTTGTGTTGGTTTTTGAAGAATGGTTCCTGAAACTTCTGAAAGTATGTTTTTATATCGTGATGACATAATAAATGAATTAAAGTTAAATAACTTATGTAGTTTTCACCACTTTATTAGATATAAAATCTACATGTTTTAAGAACAATGTTCTCTTCCTCAGGATGAGTCGTATAAGACTGGATAAGTGTTGTACGACTCATCCTATAAAAGAGAACACCGTTCTCGAAATTTTAAATCTAATAAAGTAGTGTATACTAAGTTTTTTTGATTTAAAACATTATTTGTATTGCTTTATTTTATATGTAATAACATATAATGAGTGAATTTATTATGATATCGGTTTTACGTTAATTTTATGATATCTTAAGAATTATATTAATGATGGATTTGGAATTTATTTTATAGACATTATTCATGATAACAGATTATTAAAAATTATATTAACATTGTAACTTCTACTGAGATTATTATATTTTAGATTTCCACTACTTCAGTTTCGAGAGAATCAGAATCTTTCATCGACAGTTGAAGTATCAAAATGATAAATATTGTTATTAAGTTTATTATTAAGACTTATTATACTGTTATTGTTTTATATTATAATGTTACTGAACTATAAAACTGTACTGCACTTTTATTATACTTTACTGTATACTGTTATTAAACTGTTTTTATTAAAACTGTTTGATAATGGCCTAACAAGCCGATAAGTTAGTAATAATATTTATTAAAATTTAATTTATTTTAAATTTCATTAATAATAAACATGGACAAACTAAACACTAAAATTACAACTAACTACAAACTAAACACTAAAACCATAAATAAAATAAAATATATGAAACTCAGTAGAGGTAACAAGGTTAATATAATTTATATAATAATCTGTCATTTTAAGCAATATTTAATAGAATTGTGAATAGATATTTAATTTCAAAATATTAGATGGAAATAAAATAGTTGACATATTACATTAAGCCTATTATCAAACATTTTAAGTAGATATGCAGAAGAACTTAAGAATTACCCTTATCCCGAGTTTCGTAGTCTGTTCTGCAAAATTTTACACAAATATTCAATTGTAACATCCCAGAAGTGGTACCATTATAACTATACTTTAAGTAAAAAGGCGCATGAATTGGCTAGATTTAGTGGCCGACCGATTACGCGAAGCGGCCCTGGAGCCGGGCGGCAATTTCCCGGGATCATCTCTGGGAATTTGTGACGTCAGCGGGCGATAACGCCGGTTATTTTACGATTCCGCTCAGCAAAAAGTTCAGGTGTGCCACCGTAACAAAACTTTTATGCCCTTTCGTTATATTAAAAATTGGAACGCGAATATCCAAATTTACCGCCGAACGCATAACCTACGGAGGGAGGCGAACCCACCCCGCGGGGAAGGCTTTATTTATATGCCGAATCGATAAATACAATATATTATTGACTGACCGCGGGTGAAGCAAGCAGAAAACAACATCCGAGAAATAATCCCAAACGATCTCTTCACAAAAACGAAATACGGCCAACGTGAAAATGGC
Organism: Agrypnia vestita; assembly: GCA_016648135.1. Classification (NCBI taxonomy): domain Eukaryota; kingdom Metazoa; phylum Arthropoda; class Insecta; order Trichoptera; family Phryganeidae; genus Agrypnia; species Agrypnia vestita. Next base: position 141,350 of record JADDOH010001352.1, on the reverse strand, counting down.
GGGGGTTAAATGGAATAATGCCACAATAGGTCAGACCGCGCACATAAATCTCGCCAAGACATGATACGGCTTTATTGGAATATCCCGGGCGACCGGCGCACAGTGGGCACAAAAGCTCTCTCAATCCCGGTCACAGAACATTTCTAATATTGTAAATAACATACTGATTTACGTCTTCCCAAAAAAAAACGCCGACCTTCTAATATGCTAATAATGCTAATAACTTGTCGTGTTTCAAAGATTTTATTCGGGTGTGGGTCTCCCGCTGGAAAATTCTTAGGGGATATCCTGCTGGAGTGTGACTGCTGTGTTCTAGTTTTTGTTTCCTGTAAGCGGTTTCCGTCATATCTAAATTTCTATAGACGAAATTTAATTAGAACCCAGACTAGCGAGTCCTTTAATTTGTTATTTTATTTTAATTTTTTCCTGAAGGGAAGGAATTACTCTAATTACTGTGTCTTAGGTGCAATTCTGTATTAATTTTAATTAATCTGGCTCTTAAGTTATATGTTTACATGTTGTGTTTTTATCCTTATGCTTATTACTATGGATACTATAGACTTTGCATTCATATTTTTGTGCATTTTCTGTGCATATTTAATTTAGGATTCTCACTTAATGGATGATAAGTATATTCCAATTGTCATTTGTCCCTGCGCTTTGGAGGCAGAGAAGAGGTTTTGTGTGGACGCCTCCCCGTCCCGCTCACATTACCATGAGTGTCGGCGGGGCGGTGAGTACGGCCACGTTAGCATTAAAAAATTCCGAAAATGGGTGGCGAAAGTTTAGGGCCGATATGGGAACTATTGCTGATAGAACGGCCCTTGGTGGGTGGTGTATCTCTCCTCTCTTCCCAAAAACAAAGATATAAAAATATTTCTGAAATGAAGCGATCACTAATTCAAAAATAACAATATTTTGGAAATCTGCCTATATGACAGTGATACTACAATTACCATAGACGATAGCTGTTGTTTTCAATGGTTATTTGAATTATTCGTGTATTTTTCTGAATTTTTAACTTTTTTATTAATTCGGTAATAATCCCCATAAACCTGGGATTGTAGACGTCGGAGGCGTCGGAGGCCGCTTTATTTCTCTTACAATTTTATATTTAGGTAGTAACCATTAGCAAACGCACTGCATTAGAAGTTATTAACACAATATTAAATTTATCTAAAAATTAAAATTGATAATATTTCGAAATTTTCGTGATTAACTTTGTGAAAGTTCGTTCATTTTAATTAACTATGAATAAAATACGACGTTGTTTACTTCACACAATGATACTTATAATTAAAAAATTAAAACTGTTGTCGATGCTTACTGCACCATCTTCAATAATATACTAACTCTTTAGACTAGAAGACATTTGATCTACTAAATAGAGCGGGGTGGTTGGGAGCGGAGGAGGAGGGGTAGGCCAAAAGTGAAAGTGGTTGCTGGGCGGGGCTAGAATGGATAAGAGGGGGGAAATTATAGGTGGTCTTTGTATGTTGAGTGCACTATCATTATTCAGATAAATTTCTATATTTTCTAGAATGTCTAATTTTCTTCCTTTTTGCATATATATAACACCTCTACGTTATCATAGGCGAAGTGATGTCTTTCTGATCTCACAGGGTGTTCCATTTTCGAATTAATGTTAAAATTATTGAACCCTTTTCGTAAAATTACTATTTTACGAACCTTTTCGTAAAATTACTATTTTACGAACCTTTTCGTAAAATTACTATTTTACTTAAATAAACGAAATATAATAAAATAAATAAGTTAATATTTTTCTCGTCGACATTTTCTAATATTGCCTAGAGTACATTAACTAATACAGGTACATTAATTAAAAGAGATTTTAATAGTAATGACTCATTTAAGCGAAGGACGAAAGAGTAACAAAATATTATGTTGCTTGCGGACCATGACTAGTACCTGTATAGGAAGTTTATTTATGAACCTAATATAAGACTAGGTGACACGTAGAAAGTAATTTATATTCGAATATAAATAAATAATACATTTGTACTATTTTATACTGTAAAAACAAAATAAAAAAGGTGATAGCAAAAGTAGACGACAAAGGCCATAAATTTGAAGTTAAAGTCAACAGACCATAAAAACAATAAACAGAGATCAAAGGTAGATGATAAAAACTATAAATACAAGTTAAAATCAATAAATACCGACATAATAAAAAAAACAATAAAAGAAGGATAATAGTAATAAATTCATTTAAAAAAAAAAAAGGCAAGGTAAAAGTATCGTATTAAAATTAATAATAAGATTACCTAAAATAATCACATTAAACTGCTTGGTAAGAAATATATAATTATGTATGCATGCAACGGCTAATAGTAATTAATGTTAAAGGTCATCGTAAAAGTCGTGGAATATTAAGCATACCAGTTTTATAAGAATCATATGAAGTAACTTACTAAACAATCGTAGTTATGTAAAAATTACATGAATTAACGTACTAAACAATGTTCTGCAACCGAAAAGCGCTCACGAAGCCGTAATTTTTCTTTATTTACTCATTCAGACAGGGTGAATTTTTATTTTATTATTATAATAAAGGTGTTAAACAAAATAAAGAAACAAATACATTACCTTATAGAAATTTCAAGAGATTTTTTTCTTAAAATTTTTTAGTTCTTTTTTAAATGAATCGAATTAATTAATTCAAAATTTTTATTCCTACAAGGGAATAATGGTGTTGGGCTGGGCTCGTTTTATATTTGGGTATTTTTAGATTAAGGAATGCTCTTGTGGACCTAGAAGTTAAAGAAACCATTTTATAATTTTCTTTAAAATTAAAAATTTGTTTTTGTTTAAAAATATATATATATTGAGGCATTTAATAACGTCCACCTAAGCAGTAATAAAACTGCAATATTTGCGATTCAACAAAACGATTTCATTATTCTTTCGAGATCGTTCCATTGTGCAAAGTCTATAAAAATCCGCAAAAATGTAAAATCTGGTCTTGTGTCTCCATTTTTCCAGAATAAATCAGACGGCGTCCCCGGCAAATGTATCGAAAGAATGTGGAATTCTTATTTATGGAAATGTGTCGGGTAATTAAATGGCCCGGGGCGGGTTCAGGTAACAATGGGGGCGAAGGGGAATATTTTTCGCGGAATGGAAAAATTGATTTAGCCGCGAGTGCCGAATGCCGTATCCAATATTATTCTATCAGCCTTGTCGATTTATTATAAATTGAATTCGGCACACCCACGCGTGGCGTAATATTTCTGCTGAGTTATAATCTAATTTATATTATCGATCGCGAACCCCGCCGTGTTGGGCGGCCGGATGAAAAAACTCGCCGGTCAGGATGCTGATGTCTCTCCAGAGATATCCCATCGATTAATCTAACCAATTAATTAACTACACTAAAGATCGAAGCCGTCAAAAGAATATGCTTATACAGAAATACTTATAAATAATACATTTTGGTAAATTTTGGCTAAAAAGCGTCGGTTTATTAACACAGAATATTATTTTTCATAACAAACGTGATAAAGACGTTAAACAGCTAACACATATACTAGACCGCATTCAAAAGAATGTGCGCAAAAAATATGTGTTTTGTTACGATGCAAAAAATGAACACAAAAGAAGTTTTTCTAGTAAGTAAGTAACCTTTTTTAACTAAAAAATATTTATTTATTTGGATTATAATATTAAGGCTTGTAATACGGGCTTGCCAGGCAGCTTTCCCCCGCTTTCTTCTTACCGGACAAAGCTAGGGAATGGTCTTCTGATTGTAGTCGACCTATAAGATAGCGAATTCGGACAAGCTGTTATTTTTTAGGTAAAGGTGACGTTCTTTTATTCTTATATTTAAGATTCTCGCGGTTTGGCCCATTTATTTTTTATCACAGTCTTTGCAATTATTTGATTTATCCCGCTATTTCCAACATATCTATTTTTGTTTTTGAATTTAAAAGAATTTTACCTAAATAATTATTTTTGTAAAATATTTGGGAAGGGAAACAATTTGTAATTTTAGTAGAAATCGGAACGTTGTATAGAATTTTACGCTAAAGTGTATTACCAGTGTTGTTAATATTTTGTCCTGAGTATAAATGTTTCTGTAATATAAATATTTTTTTTATTTTAGCATTCTGTCTATTAACGCGCAATTATATCTGTTATTAAAAGCAATTTCTTGTATTGTTTGAATTTCATTATCATAATCATCTTGGAATTTACGGGAATATAAGTTTTTTAACTTAAATTTATTTTTATTTTTTATATTTATTTATACAGTAGATACAAATGTTTTTTTATAATATATGTTATAACATTTTTACAGACAGAGCCAAAGCTCGAGTATTTACAAGCTAAATTTAACATAGATTGGAAACTGGCCATTTTGTACGCTGGCGGATAGGAAGACGATCAATTGCATCAATTACGGTATCGGTATCCGTGAGATAAAAAAATTCCAATTGCATAATTAAACTACTCATTATTTCGCCAGTCACAAATTAAAACTACTCCATTGTGTTCCTCACAGAGGATGGATAAAGAACAATTTTGAAATCCTAAAAAAATGCCGAAAACACACTTATGAATGATATAACGTTTCAGTCCACTTCTCTGATCCAAGAGCTTTATCCGTTATTGGCCAAAAAAACACCCCCTCTGATCTGCCCGAATAGATGGACTATAACCTGATGATGAGATAGACTGCTCTGCTCCTCTCGAAACTATAATAGTAATTAATAATTTATATTGTGTGTGTAGTACAAAGTTACAATAAAACTCATATTTTAAATAAAAATTCCGCACCACAAAGTAATTGCCTAATATTTCGATGATCTGAAAATCTTTTTTGATAATCTCAAATTGCCAAGCTTCAACTTGGTTTATAGTAATCTTTCGTTAAAACCATCGATATTTGCGTTCCTTAATATATTTAAAATTAAAAACTTAATTTTAAATATATTATCACAAGAATTCAATATTACAATTATGCATTTTATTGTTGTTTTTACCGCCTCTATGACTACACTATTGATACGGTAACTAGTAAAATATTATTTTACATTCAAGTTATAGACAAATATAATTTTTTTTAAATACATTTATGAAAGTATATGTAAACAATTAAAAATATACTACTTATTGCGTCTAGATTTTTGTAAAAATTTCGGTATATTCTTTATTCTTATGTGCAATATGAAATAAGACAGATATATTAGACAGTATAGAAATAAGATAGATATATTAAGAATAACTTGTACGTAATTCAAAACGGTTTCGAATCTTAATTACTACACTACGCTCTGCGTCGAGAAAAAGTCGCGCTGAAAATATTAGAGATGTTCTATATAAAAACTAAAAGTCGGTCAAGTCCGCTCTCTCGTGATATACGACAAATAAAAAAATATATTTAATTGTGTAAGTGTCTAAAGCGGATATTATACACACGCGGAAAGCACAAAGATATCTTAAAATAACCAAGACTTACTTACTTACTTACTTACTTACCATCACGCCGTTTCCCCGAGGGGGTAGGCAGAGAGGATAGAGCGCCATACTCTTCTGTCCTGACATACAACTTTCGCTTCGTCTACATTCATACATCTTCGCATGCAAGCTCGACGGTTGTTCAGACTTCTAACAGGACCATCTTCCAGTATCTGGTTAATCTGGTCATGCCACGTCTTCCGTGGTCGCCCTCTTTTTCTGGCGCCGTCAACACTTGCATCATATATCTTTCTTACCATTCTTTCCTCATTCATTCGCTCAACATGCCCAAACCACCTGAGCGACCCTATTTTTATTCTCTGTATTATGCTACGATCAGCTTTACATTCCTTCCTAATATCTTCATTCTTTACTCTATCATACATGGATTTACCACACATACGTCTAAGGGACCTCATCACCACTGCATTCAATCTACTTTCGTTCCTCTTCTGCCAGCTCCAGGCTTCACTTCCATACATTAGTGTCGGTACCAGAACTCCATTATGTACCGCCAGTTTTGCCTCGGTAGACATATTTCTATTAGAAATTATTGAATTCAAAGCACCGTTCACCCTATTCCCGGCAGTCACTCTCCTCTCTATATCTTTCTCAACATTCCCTCTTCTATCGAACATACTTCCCAAGTACACAAACTCATCTACTTGTTCCAAACATTCATTGCCTACTAGTATTTCACACGTTGTCTTACTTTCCTCCTTCTCGAATACCATTACTTTTGACTTCTTTACATTCATAATAAGGCCACGTTCCTTGCATACATCATACATCCTGCTAACTAGACTTTGTAGGTCTTGTTCGCTATTTGCCATTAATACCGCATCATCCGCGTACAGTAAACAGCATACAATCAAATCACTCATTTTCGCTCCTATATTCAGACATTCCAGTTCTTTCACACAATTATCCATATACAAGTTGAACAGCCATGGAGACATTACACAACCCTGTTTGACACCTTTTGTTATATCAAACCACGGTGTGAAAGATCCATTGATTCTTACACACGCAGTACTCCCCTCGTAAAGGGATGCAACTGCGTTTATAAGTTTACTGTTCACCTTGTAATCAGAGAGTACCTTCCATAACCTTTCTCTGATAACCCTATCATAAGCTTTTTGCAGATCTACAAATGCACAGAAAAGTTTTTGGTTTTTCGCTAAAAACTTTTCCGTCAACACTCGTAGAGAGAATATCTGATCCATGCATCCTCTTCCACCCACAAAGGCTCCTTGCACGTCCCATACCTTTTCTTTCGTCATCGACCTTACTCGTTCTATCAAAATTCTTCCATAAAGTTTGCCGACCGAGCTTAAAAGGCTGATTGCCCTGTAGTTCCCGCATTCCAATCTCGACCCTTTACCTTTGTAGAGAGGCATGATAACTGCTCTCCTCCAATCCAAAGGGGTGTGGCTCTCCTTCAAACATTTATTAAATAGAGTATGAAGCCACGAAATCACTGATGGGCCACCAGCCTTGATATATTCGGCAGCAACGTTATCATACCCCACAGCCTTACCATTCTTCATATGCTTTATTGCACACTTTATTTCTTCCACACTTATTTCTTCCACACTTATTTCGCTGACTTCATTCTCGTCATTCATACTTCTCTCCGTGAGAATATCGACGGATTCCTCTATTACAGCCTCCTCGCTCTCATACGTTTCCTGGAAATAATTCATCCATCTATCTTTTATTCTATCTTCATCCATTAACATTTCTCCATTCGCTGACTTAATAGCTTTCATACTATTGCTTTCCGTCCCACATCGAGATTTTTTCACCTCCTTCCAGAAAAATTTGATGTTTTCCCCAAAATTCTTAGACATTTTCAAACCTTCCTCTCTTTTCAGCCGCTCTTTCCTTTCTTTCACACCTGCTTTCACTCTTTTTTTACACGCATTGTATACATCTTTTGCCCCCGCGTATTCATCTCCACTCACTGTCAGAAGATGGAGCCACGCTTTTCTTTTTTCTTTCACTAATTCCTTTATGTCATCATCCCACCATGCATCCCCTTTCTTCCTTCCCTGCTTAGCTGTTCCACAGACTTCCTTCGCTGACTCGCAAAGGGTATTTTTTAAGTAATCCCATGCATCATCTATCCTAAGATCACTCACCCTCCTTACACTCAGCCTTTCAACAATTTTCCTTTCAAACTTCTCCCTTAAATCGTCCTTTTGTAGATTCTCTTTTTTGATTCTAGACGGAGCCGGTACAGTTCTTTTCCTGGACCGCCAGCCTTGAAACAAGTTTATTCTTGAGACTACAAGAAAATGGTCAGTTTCCATCTCGGCACCCCGAAATACCCGAGTATCAACCGTAGCGGCTCTTAGTCTAGAATCAACCACAACAAAATCAATTATCGATCTTTCATTCCCTCTCTCCCATGTGTATTGATGGATTCTTTTGTGATCAAAAAAGGTATTTGAAACAAAAAGATTCCATTCCAAGCATACCTCAAGCAAACTTTTACCATTCTCATTCATCCTCTTGTCACCATACACACCAAGGGCAGTCTCGAAGCCATCTCTTCGTGTTCCCACCCAGCCATTCAGATCACCTGCGAAGATAATTCTTTCATTGCTTCGTTTCACGTTCATTACATCCCTAACATTCGTCCAAAATTCATTTTTCACTTCGTCCTTTTCAGAATTAACCGGGGCATAGCCTATAACTAGAAACACCCCCGTGACTCCAATTTTGAACCGGATCCACATTAGTCTGGCACTGACAAATTCATATTCTCTCATACATTCCACCATCCTTCTCGAGAGCAGCGCTGCAACACCCTGGCACGCTCGGTCCGCCTCCGGCACTCCGGACCAAAGCACCATCATGTCGTTGTGCTCTAACTCTCCACAGCCTTTCTTCATACTTTCGCTTATACATAAAATGTCTAGGTTTTTGTCATTCATACTATCACACAGTTCATTCATCTTCCTATCCATTCCTCCCCTAATATTCCACACTCCCACTCTGCACTCTATCCTCCTCTTTGCGCAATCTCCCCGGGTAATGCGGCATGGCTGATTGCGAGTCTCGCCGATACCTACAGGCATGACCCGGCCACCTTTTCCTACTTAACCATTAGAGCTCTACACTAATTATTACTTATTCTACAACCCCCTAATGCTTACACTTATTCATATCAGAAACAATTATAAAACACATATTACACTGACATACTTATAAACATAGCACAGTAATTTTACCTAAAGACTAAATTAACTTATGTATTGTTGTCTCTTTGCACACAATTCCCTAAGATACGTAGAACAAGTAAGTTATTTCACCTAGCAGACTAAATTACATATGACTATCGTCTCATTGATTTTATTGTCTCTTAAACTCTGTTTCGGTACGGTGTCAGGTGTCCTTTGTCCACTATTTGGCCAGTAGGTAGTTATCGTCATCTGTTCGCCAGATGTGGCGAAGCTGACTGCTTGGGTCGCCTCGTCGGTCGGTCGGTCCTCCCTGTGCTGAGATGCTGGAATACGGTTTGTATTGGACCAGCACTTTGGCGCGAATTTTAATCAACGCCTGCACTTATTCGCCATGTATTCACTATAATATTATTTAGAATTATTATTTATTTATATTTAGGTACTTTGCCCACTTGTCTATATATTTATTGCCACTGTGCATTCGTTAAATAAATAAAATACACCTATGCGTAGGTACACTGCGCAGGTTTCTTGCAGGTGACGCCTTCGCCTTCGCATTCACGCACAAGTTGTTCTGGTTCCACACATATTTAGCACAAATTTAAAAGTTTATCTTTATCACAAACTAACAACTTATATTCTTAATATGTTCACACAAAAAATATTAGTTTTAAACTTGTTCGTACCACTTAAAAATATAATCAAGCCGCAGTGCGCCGGGCGCACGTCCGGCCGCACCGGCTACACCAAGACATAAATTCATATCGCATTTTTGTAACAGAAAAGGACTGTTGTGAAACATATTCCGAAAGCAAGGTTATCGACCACCAATAGACAAACACAATTAAGAAATAAAACGTTGATACCTACCGGGGGCGGTTAAAGCCGGCACACGGAGAATCTAGGGCGAATAAAGGCGAGAACAGTATTGGAAGCCCAGATCGCAGATAGCTCTCCGAGCAGAATCGTTTTCATCGGAGAAGCAAAGTAAATCAGATACAGGGAGGCGTCAGAACAATCGGTGGCGCGGAGTTGTAAATAATGGCTAAACTTTCCCCGCGCTACCCGGGAAAAGTGCACATTAAGGAGGTCTGGCGTGACAACAAATCTTATGGAAAAATCTCTCGCCTTATCCGAGGGGGCGGGGAGACAGATGCCGAGGGAGCAAGAGAAAAAGTATCCCGCTTCGGGGAGGAGGAGGAAACTTTCCGAGAGAGAAAGTTCCTCGTGTTGTCAGCCCGTCGAATAACCAATTTTTCAATACATTTCAATTCAGTCACCGCAATCCGTAAATGCGTACTTTTGTTTTTTGCTTCTCTTTTCTCGGCGGGAAAACTTCCAAACTCTAATTTAAGGGGAATATTTTTCCGCGTCGGACGTTCTCGCTCTTGGCAACAATTTTACATCGCGGTTTACGTTACACAACTACGCGGAGCAGTACCTAGCTCGTTTCGTCTTGAAAAACGAGAACGGTGAAGAATTTTCAGTTTCTTACTGGAAACTAAGCTGACAGGCGAAGAGCCTGGCGGGAACCCGCTGTAATTTTTAATTATTTTTTGGCAGGTGAGCAAGCGTCAGAGGGCAAAGTATTTTAATATTTGACAAAATATACGAAAACTGGAAATTTCATAATTATTAATCTACAACAAGTCATCTTCGGTGTTACGTGATGTATTATTCTTCTTCATTATGATCATTTTACTCTGCGACAATTATGATCTCGGTAGGATATGTACTTTAAATTGATCGAATTGAATTTTTATCAAACATGGTTATCAAAATTTTTGATGGTACTGTGGAATTCATACCACAATGCAGAAAACCACCAATCTAGGCCACACACACACACACAGTGGCAAGGAATGCCACATAAGCAAATAGAGGCACGAGTAAGACACGCGCGGCCGACGGGTCGTTGCACGGACGATTTCTTCATACCCACACAGCCGCACTCCAAGACTCCTTTGTTCGTAAATTATGTAAAAAAAGGCACACGCCCTAGGCGTGCATGTCAGTCCTTCATAGACCTCCGACGGGTGGCCGGAGGCTATGGCCCTTAGAGTATCTATCGTTGTCTGTATAATCATACTCATGTATATTTTGTATTTTTTGTTTTATCGAGATAATAAATCATCAAATATTCTAAGTGACGGTGGTGACCCGAAAAAGCAACTGTTCCAAACCATCATCACCCAAAGTAGTTTTAGTGAAAAAAATTATAAGTGAATTAATGGGAAAATTTCACATCTTACATATACCGAAGACAATATATTTATAAATATTAAGTAATCTGTGAATCAGTAAGGATAATGTGGGGTAATGTTTCCATTCATAATTTATATTATAAAAAAAATTTAAAATAAGACTACATTAAAACGCATATGATTGGTCGTGACTTATTAATCCGCGTATTTGGTGTAGTGCCGTAGTATCACTAAACCCCTCTCTACTCTCTGGACCAGTACCGGTGGCCCACAGGCCGGCGCTGGCTGTCGAGCAACGCACCGGAGAAACTCGCAACTCATCTCTGGCTAATTTAAACTCCACTCTCACAAAAGGAAACGCTTCATTTGCATTTATTTGATTTCCCGGACGGCGGGACCTTCCGAAACAAACGGAAGAATAGAAAACGCTATAAAGCGTGCTGCGCGGCGCCGGCCAGAGTCGGATGGGGAGAAATTGGAAAACTTTAGAAAAACATTAACCAAGTTAGGCGACTCCTTTGTTTCCAGTATTTGAAATAATATCATGCTGTGAGAAAATTGGGCAGAAAATCAAATATGATATTAATATTTATAAATATTTCTCCGTATAAAAAATATTTATTCACTATTTTAATTAAACTTACCAAACCCAATTTGGTACGCAATTTTGTTTCTACAATTTTAGTCTAGAGGCTCTCTTCATACACATTATCATCTGCCCGCAATCATCTGCAGATCGTATAAAGAACAAAACTAATATATGAAACTTATTATTAAAATATACATGACACGTGTCAGACACTTCGATTAAAACACTCAGATCTTGACATTTGACTTTAAGTACTTTTAAGCAATTATTTTAAGTCTACAACAGGCCATGAAGTGAATAACTTTAGCGAAATACAACAAAAAAATACACAGTTTTAAAAAAACTCACATATATATATATATATATATATTGTGAACTCGTTGGGAATCGAACAAAGAAACTCCTGCATAAGAATCCAGTGTCATGCCTAGTAGAGTAGGGGAGTGCCAAATTAAAAAATAAATGTAATCGAAAATGCGTAAAGATTGTACCGTGGTCCAGTGATTATACATAAAGTCAATCAGTGTGAATGGGTAAAATTATAATTATTATTCGTACTTGTTGGCCAGGCAAAGTCCGGGGTAGACTTCTTGACATTGTACCAAGCGGTAATTACTAATTACGAGTAGAAATGGACAAAGGATTATGGTAATTGTCAAATTTATATTTTGAATACTCTATTAATAGATCTTTATAAACATTTCAGTTAAATATTATACATTTCTTTAAAAGTGTGGTCAAAAAATTGCACAAAATGAGCTTTTTCATTAAATACTTAATATTTTTATATCACGTTTTTAATATTTTCTTTAACCAGTATCCATTTCGGTATTTGTAACACAAAAAGATTTTTTATACATTACGAATTGAAATTATTAAGGAATTAAATTATTTGGCATCGACCACTCTGGTCCAAATGCACATTGAGATCCGTTCAAAACAGACTGCTATCTCATCCACTCGTACATGAGATAGCAAACGAAGCGGGAGAGAGTATTTCATCTCGAAAGTCCTATGAAATATTGGCCAAGAGTTGTCAGAAACAGAAGTCAAGCAACAAAAATCTTGTTGTTTTACAAAGAGAGAATTTCATAAATAAATACATATTTATTGACATTTTGATAAATTTTGTGTTAAAAAATTAAATAAATAAGTAATAGAGAAATGTACAAAGATGTCCAAACGTAAATATGCAAGTTGTGATTTAATTCCCGAAATGTACCTTTTAAAAATACAAATGTGGAACTTACACACTAGTGGCTATTCAAAATATTCCTCTAGTACATTGTAATTCTCTTTCTGATTTCCGAATCACTCTCGAATTAATTCCGAAATACTTTTTAAGTACATCTTTCACATTCTGTGCCATATCGCTCTGTATCATATGTCTACGGTCCTTGGTAAGCGGTGTGTATCATTCACTGTATCATATATATCTGCTTTTAGCATTTAAAAAATGTAACCAATGTAGGAGCTTTTACTTATAAAACTGGTTCCGGGTAAGCTATGGGTCTGGCCTCATTATACTATACTTTAATTATCTACAGGACCCAATTGGGTGAATAGGCACGATGATTTGATTGGGTAGTTGCTTTGTGGCCAGAAAGTCTCCCACAGTAAACGCGCTGTGACTTCCAAATTTTGATAGAGAATTTGTATTATTACGCGCATATATCCGTTTCCTTCCGAAAACCTAAATAACGACTAAATGTATACAATTACGCTACGAGCAATGATGGCGAATTACAGTGCCACACTTTGTAAGTACAATTTTCGCATTCTGTAGCAGGTTGAAGGAGATTCAACGAGCTCATCAGACAGCCCGACGCTTAATGGATAGACCCAATTTGCTATAGCAACGTAACTAGAAGTTTCACTCTTTCTACAAAGTACAACAGTACTTTTTATAAAGTACTCAGAGATACTTAGCTAATAGATATATGTACCTAACCTAGAATCACGTAAGGTATTAAAACAAATGGTGCGGCGGGCGGACGATGGATATAATTACACAGTTCCCGAGTGGCAATACAATCGGGCGCAGCCACTCGGCCAGATCTGCAATAACCTCGGCGGAGAGGCTGGACGCTGGACCGGACCCGGAGCATTAATATACCTCATAAGGATGGCGGTCGACCATTAGCTTTATTAAAAACTGCACCGCCACAGTTCCGGTACGGCTACTGGCGGACGTGCTCGCACCCTCGGATATCTTCCGCTAATCTTCACGTCCGGAGACATTTACTTCAAAATAATTACCGCCGAAGCTTTTTGCTACACATATTTGGATCAAGCTCAGAGTAAAGTCACATTAGAATATGTAATATATTGGAAAATAATGTTTTTATTTAGACACTTTAAAGTAGAATTTTATATATTGAAAATTATAGAATGTAGTTTTTATCGTTTAATATATTTACGTCTGATTTTATTTTTCTATTACTTGCTTCCCGAGCGGGCAGCAGCCTTTAATGTACTGTCCCGCTTTTGTCTTTTTGTCCTTATTACAATATTAACAATAAATTATGAAATATTTATTTATTTATTTAATACGCGGTACAACGTACCATTAAAAAAACAATATAAAGATGTATAGATTGATAGGTAATAATAAAAAAAGGAGATAAGGTATAATTCTATCAAAACAATTAATAAAGTGATATATAAAGAAAAATAAAACATTAAGTGAATAACATAAAGTATAACAAAATTACATACATCAAATGAAATAATAGTTTTCAAATCAAATATGAAAGTCAACAATCAATAAAACTACAACAAATTAAAATAGTTATGTCTGAAATTCAAGAACAACAAAATTACAACAAAATGAAATAATTGTAAACAAATCAAATCTGAAACTCAAGAAGCAATAAAAATGACAGTAAAATGAAATGTAAAATTCAAAAATCTAAAAACAAGAGATAGACATGACATCAATAACTAATTATAAACGACCAAATTCGTCCAGAAGAGCTTTCTTGTAGGCGGCTAGTGTTTCCGAAAAAACATCCGATAGATAGCCGTACTCGTTTCCTAACCTATGGAGCCTTCTAATAAGTGTCATGCGTACATATATACAAATTTAATACGTAATAATAATAATAATTTCATATTATTGTTACATACATAATATAGTTTACATCATTTGATAGTTTACAAATATTGGAACTTAGTAGCTCTGTTACTGAAAGTAAAATAAAACAATAGTAGTATTTTACTGAATTTTAGCAAACATCGCTCTCCGGTTCAGTGGATTATACAATAGCATTCCAGTGGAAGCAATTATTATAAATCTCAGTGCAAAAAGTAAATAAAGTATAATAAAATAATAGTGTAGATTCTAATAATAAAAATGGATTAATATATCAACATTAATTTTTATTATATCAAGACTTTTATGAGGTTTTGTGCATTTTTCTTCCCATTTCATGAAGTCAAAATTTCACTCTTGTGGCAAATAGCAAAATATGCAAGGCTATGTTCATATTTTTTCGTCGAGCCAGAACTTCAATTTAAAATAAAATATGCAAGGCTATGTTTTTCCATTTCAAGGAGCCAGAACTTCACTTTATGCAAGGCTATGACTACAAACTTTCAGGTTTGTGTTTATACCATTGTATATGTGATACTTGAAAAGATCTGAAAAGGATAGATCAAAAAATGATTGACAATAGGTAAATTCTACAGCTTCCATAAACCATCTAATTTGACTATCCGGTTTTCAGTTATTTTTACATCTAGGAAAACGGTTTTAACAGTCATACAGAAATATTTTTAAAGCGAGACATTAACATTCTTATGATGTAGGTACCAGTCAGTAGCCCATCCTAGAACGGTTCAAATTATCATCAAAGTATTGCCCAAAGTAATGTGGTGTTATAACAATAATAAAATAAAAATCTTACCGGTTCAGAAACCCTATGTGCATTTTTTATTCAAATAAGGCACATTTTTTAAATTATTAAATAGTATTGCAATGAATGTAATTATACTACGCCTTAAATAAATGGATATTTTTAGTAATAGGCGAATGACGGTAAAGGTATCCGTTACGTAATAAAATTATGAATACGCATTTGGGTGGTTTGGAGGTGCTTTTGGAGCAGTTTGCTTTTAGATCATCACCATCATGCGACTGAAAATCTCCAAAGACGTAGAATATTTGATGATTTATTATCTCGATAAAACAAGTACAAAATATATACGAGTATGATTATAAAGACAGTGATAGATACTCTAAGGGTCATAGCCTCCGGCCACCCGTCGGAGGAATGGGGACCGACTGACATGGCCACATAGAAGATGGGCCGCTTTTTATATTATTTCTGAACAAAGGATTTCTGTTTGTCCGAGGGTCGCGTGTGAGTATTTAGTATTAGTCACGCCCGCTGGTGTCAGCCGTGCCCCGTGCTCGTGTCCGGCGCGTGCCCGCGACCGATGGTATTCGTGTTGCTGGATGAACCTCTGACGAATCCGCAGCTATATTATGCACGTGTTGATGGTCTGTTCGGGCCCGTGGCTGTGTATAGAATAACCCCTACATGCATTTTATTTTATTTTATTTGGAATTCGAACACCTAATTTGATATTAAGAAACAGAACATATGATATAATAATAAAATTAAGCCAACTATGTGAATTCACTTGATTACCTAGAATACTATGTATTGTATACAAGAGGATAAGAAGATATATTTAACAAATTCAATAAAAAGATCAAGGAAGAAAGAGTTTTTTTTAAAAATAAAAATAGATTAATACACGAAGAAAATACGGTAAATTTATTTCCAGGGGGAGAGGGAGGAAGGGGAAATGGTTTAGAAGAGGGAATATGGGATAAGGAATAAGATTTGTGTGATAAAGATTAGTTATGTTTAAAGTAAGGCCGTGTGGAGTTACGCAATGTGTTAAATGTGTGTTTTAATTTTAGTAGTTGTCGTGTTAAAGATATCGAGTTCACTGAAGAATGTATTAAAATACGGTGAGGCTCTGTAGAAGAATGAGTTCTGTTTGGCGTTTGTGGCAGTGTGGGAGACAGAATGTGACGTCAGTTATGGTAGATCTAGATGGCACTCGAATGGGAAGTCGACTAAGTAGGTCAGGGCAGTCTACTTCTGAATTAGCTATTTTGTAGAGGAAAATGACGTCGTTTATATCTCTTCGAGTACGTAAGGGTCGAATTTAAAGAAGTTGGAAGACTCAGCGAAACTAGTTCAAGTTCGATAGCGACGAAAGTTTAAATATTTCAGGAATTGATTCTGTACTTTTTCAATCCTGTCAATGTAGATGCTGTATCTAGGATTCCAAACTTGAGAGGCATATTCGACTATAGACCGGACATATGAGAAGTATAGTGTCTTCATTGTGGGCATATTATTGGATTGTTTGCATACTCGAAGGATGAAGCCCAATATTTTAGTTGCTTTGGATGTAACATGGTCGATGTGTCTGTCAAAAAGTAATTTGGAGTCTAATGCAAATTATATTTATCACATTAAAATTAGCGTCGGAGGATAATTTTCATGGTTCAACGTCGATCAAAAAAATCAGACCGATAGGGAAAAAAACTATTGGATCAATTTGAGTGCTACGGGCCAGATGTCTGAGAAGCCGCAGAACGGAAATTGGTAAAATGAGTAATAACCGACTGGTCGCGCGGTGTCGCCATCACTTCATTACGGGCGCCGGTACGTGCGGCGAGTACGGGATATCTACCGCCGCCCGCGCCGCCCAGAGCAAATTGTTCCGCGCTCAGTGGAAAACAATTGCACGAATCCACTGGAGTTGTCGTGTTTTTGCCGCCGCTGCGAATTATTTTTCAATTATCCGGCGCTTGCGCAAACAAACTCGCGCGCCATGTGCCGAACAAATATTTCCGAAATGGGAGGCCGATCGTATTTATTTGTTTATTAACGCTCCGTGTACAATGGGCAGCACAGATTACCACCTTATAAACAAATATACGAGCGCAGATTGACGTGTAATGAAGACCACACACACACACACGAGCTTGCTAATTCACAAAAAATGACTTTATTATTTAAAGCCAACCGGGTTTTTTCCGCCAACGCTAGCCAGGTATATTCTGTTTTGAAGAAGGAAAAGACATTCTGAAATCGGTGGTAATAATCTTTTTATTTTAATTTTAACTTGGAATTCTAAAACCCATTAAATTATTTAAAATACAGCCAGGTACAAAATGTCCCTAAAATACCTATGTATTGGGCTGACGCAAAAGGTTTGACGTTTTTTTAAATGTTTTACAAAAAAAATTCTCCAAACTGACTGAATAACAACTGTTTTCAAAATATTCTATTGCATTCGTCTCACTTTATATTTAGTTCTACCTAGCCTAGATTTTTTAAAAAACATATCGATAAATGGCATTTATTTCCCTTTACTTTACGATTTCGTAAAAGCAAAATCGCGATTTCGCGAACCAAAAACCTTTGCGATGTGTACGAAGAAGATTACACTAAAGTTTGATTAACACAGAGAAGGTTTTCAAAATTCCGATGTGAGGATTTTTCATTGACGAAAAACCAAGAAACGGGCTTCCTTAGAAATCTGATGATGTCTAATAACATGTTATGTTGATGGTCATAACTATGCTGAACCACGTCGAAATACCAGAAAGATTGCGTTAAATATAGAAGTCGACCAATCAACTGCAGTGAGGCTTATGAAGCGTATAGGGATGATTTCGCGGTACGAAGTTTGGACTCCTCATTAATAGATCAGGTGCCAATTTAATAGATCGTGTTTCAACGTGTATTTATTTGAGTGCTTGACAAAATCGTAAATATGTTTTTTATCGATAGTGACAGGAGATGAAAAATTGATAGATTATAATAACGGGAAAAAGACATCGGGCTAAACCTGAGAAAGCCCCACTGATCACTTCGAAAGCCAAGATGCATAAAAAAAGTAATGCTTCGTGGTTGGTGGGATCGCAAGGGTTACTATTTATTATACGCTTCTGTACCATAATCAAAAAATTACAACAATCGATACAACTAAAATAAACTAATTAAAAATAATAGACCTCATTTCATAAATAGCAGGAGTTAGTTTTCACCAGGTCAACGCGCGATCACGTGTGGCGAAGATGACCGGACGTAATCTTAAATAATTTAATTGGGTTGTTATCAAGCACCCACCTTATTCTCCATATCTTTCTCCGTACGATTATCACTTACTCAAAACACCATAAAAAAATTAATTACAACAAATATACAGTAGCGTAGGAAAAAATATCTCTTGATTCATTTTTTGCATCAAAATCACAGAAATTTTATACATAAGCTCGTAGAAAGGCTGGAGACCGTTATAACAAACGATGAAAATTATATTATTTATGAAAAAAAACGTCAAAACTTTTGTAAAACTTTAAATTAATTTAACTATTCAGTGATTATAAATATATTAGAGACAGAACATAATTAGATCGCGGAGGTCAATGTTTGTGTGTGTGTGCGAGTAAAAAGTTATTTTATTTTAATGATCATATATATTTTAAAATAATTTTATTAAATTGACACTTCACTGAATTTTATATTAAAAACGAAAGTGAAATTCTTATAATCGCGCAAAAATTCTTTTCTGGAACGTTATCTCGTTATTCTATCACACCTTCTCCTAAACGTGTATTTCTTTGTTGTGTTTAATTTATTAAATTGAGCGAATGGGGCCCATCAATTATGGAGTTGGTCAATCAATAATAAGTGCTTATCAAATTAAACAATGAAACGTTACACTTTTAATAAACTTTTGAATCCCTGCGTCGCAGCTTGGCTTTAGTGATACTTCCTTGGCAACTATGACCCGAATTACGGAAACCGCCGTCGGATAAGGATTTGCTTTTCCTTTGGATTTCCTTTATAAATTTACAAATGGTATAACGAAATTCACCTTCCCAGGGACCCTTCTCTCTTGGTTTACGTATTCAAAGATTCTCTTCGAATCCAAATGGAATCAGCCTCTTACATTCCTTTCGCCAACAGATATAAACAGACGAAAAGAGATACCAAATGATATATTCCTGAATGAGCTTATTTTAGATTAAAAAATAAAGTAAAATGTATCAGAAAATTTATTACAATAATACATCTAGTACGTTAGTTAAAAATATAATTATTATAACAACCTAAACCTGCATCTATTAAAGGATATATTTAGAATAAGAGATGGATATTACATATAATATGTGAAATGTTTTCATTATTTATCCGCAATACTCATTTTATTTATTTCTTAATGTGTAATAATAAATAATATAAAATAAGCAGGCAATCGACACCAAACCAAAGTTGTATTTTTCCGAATATTATTTTATTTTCAACTTACATAAATTCAATTCTTCGTGATCAATCAGCGAAGGGTAATAATGTTTATTTAATATATTTTAAAGTGATTTCAGTGATTTTTAAATTAAATAAGAATATAATTTAATAAATGGCATTTTAATAATAATAACTTCTCTGAATTAGCAAACTAAGTCATAGAGTCCAATCATAATTTTGATATAGAAACATGTTGAATAATAAAAAGTTAGAACTTAATAATATGCATAAATTTTAACTTCTTCTTCAAATACAGCAAATTGATTTTGTGGTGACATAATTATAATTTATATAAATTAACTTTGTAAACACCACTTATTTATTGAAAATATTCAACATGTTTCGAAGCCAATAATTATGAATTTTAATTAAATAACTTTGTATAAAACACTTAAATAATGTCTCTACGTCTACCGGTTTCGATACTAACATTTCTTCATCAGGACTGACGTACAACTGACTAGTATCCTAGTAAACAAATCAATTCTGAATGGGGATGTGGCTACAACTAAGGTGGGGGTAATTGAGGGGTGGACGCCGAAATGGGAAATATATCTAGTAGCGGACTATTCATGAAATTTATCTGATTATTAAAAATCACATTAGCCTTGATGATGGACCCTGCAATGGGATCCGAAACGTCGGCCAGAAAGATCTTAATAACACGGTATAATACCCCAGAAGACCCAAACCAGAAGATATATTATACTTATTGAAAAACTCTTTAGAAATAAAAAAAGGGGACCTTAGATGTAAACAAAGCTTACGTATAAGTATGTCCAACAGACAGTTTGATCGAAGATGCTCTGCTCTCATTAGACAGCATTTACACGATATTACAGATTTATCAGAAAGGACGCGAGACTACTAAAATATTACCTCCTTTTATACAATGTTTTTTCTGCAATCCCAACACCATTAATCAGTTGGCAACAGGAAGATCTGTAACGACACAACCTTTAAGATAAATGAGAGAGTTCTTAGATATCTCTTACTTAATTAATATCTTGCTCTTAGGCCCAACATCTTTTTATGGACAAAACCATTATTTTATCTTCATTCAAATTGATAATAATATCTTTACGATTACAAATATCATCTCTTATAAAGACAGGATCTTCATTATATTACAAATATCATCCCATACAACCGTATGATATTAGTAAAATTTAGTAAATTAGCTTACAAGACTTTGTAGTATTATAATGTGCGGATAGTATAATTAATAATATTATATTATAATAATTATATAATAATAATTAATAATTAAGTTACTTTTTCTTTTGTTTAATTTTTTTTTCTTTCTTGTTATATAATTCTTGACTTGCCTAAGTTTATTTCATAACATATTTGTCATTACTAACATATTTCTAAATGTGGAGACCTGTAATTGGCCATCAATATTATATCAATGTTTTGTATGCTTCTTTGTTGTGCTGTCGGTCTTCCATGTATATTAAATAAATAAATAAAATAAATAAATAAATAGTCATATATACGTCGTTGCACCTACGAGAAATTGCGGATCACCTCATACCCGCCACACTACATAATAATTAATCATCTACATTATTATACTTATTAAATAAGGTACACTTAAGAATTATTAATTTCGATTAACATACTCAAATAATATTCTTCCAAATTCGGTGGCCTTAGCGTGTATGAAAATTAAACTATGACACACTGCGGGGGAAAATGTATTTTTTATATGGGGTAAAAACTCCACAGGCGATAAAGTTGTCGGGTGTTTTTGTTCTCTTAGTACACAGCATACTTCAAGAATAACAAAGGAGGCTGTTTTTTTATGGGCTGAGCGCAACCGCTCTATATTGTATGGATACAGAAAGTCAGGAATTTTAAGCAGAAATTTTTTAACCGAATTAAAAACCTACCGAGCGTTTTAGACACTAAATATGAATCGGGAAAAACGAATACAACGTCCTTTTTATTTGGTTCCGCGATGAAACACAACACATATTACGAGAATGGAGAGAGTGCAGAAAAAGTTTCTACGTATTTTGTCATACAAAGCCGGTCAACACAATAACCTTCACAGCTACGAAGATCGACTTGCCTTTTTCAAGATGCACAAACTTGAGTCCCGACGAAAAATATCCGATCTCATTGTGCTACACAAGATTCTCAGCGGAGCTATTGATTCTCTCTCTCTATCTGATATAAATTTGCATGTTAAACCCCGTATAAGAAACCCGGAGTTATTCAGAATAAGTCAGCACACTAATAATGTCGGTTACTTTTCTCCCATTACAAGGTTGTGTCGCACATATAATTTGTATTGTGCTGACCCTAACATTGATGCTGATATTCTTGCAGACACGTTATCTTCGTTCAAAAACTCACTCATACACAACATCCATTTTCTAAACGACGACATGAACCTATAGATCCATTAAATACTAATCGCACTACACTCAAACACAAATATATAATTATACATAAATGTACATGTAAAATATAATTAATTACAAAAATACATGTTACTAGAGCGTGCCGAAGACACTTGTAATTGGGATAATGGGCATAGTCTTCACTATACTGTTTATTATCTGAGTATCATGTACCCATTATCCTGTTAGTGTCTCTAATAAATAAAAAAAAAAAAAAAAAAAAAAACATGGGTAATATTATACAATAATGTCCCCGGTGTTCCCCAGTTCCAAATGATTGTACGGTTAAAGAACTACAGTACCAGGAGTCGCTAACGAAGCGCAGGTGTGCCAAGACAAGTTTGGCACAGAGTTCACAGTTGGAAAATTATTGCAAGTATTGCAGTTAGCTGCTGTGCCAACTGGCCGCCCGAAACTGCTAAACCACGAATGAAATCATTCCAAGTGAAATAGGTCCAGTTATCGAACAATAGTAATAAATCTACAATGGAACAACATAACCAAATTAAATCTAACCACTTTTTGCGAGATATTCTTTTATTATTTCTTTTTCGTTGAAGACATACGCAAAAAAAATATATTTAAAATTACGTTACGTGTTGCAAGTATTTATTAAATGATCTCGCTAGCGGCTGCTTGAAATATCAGAATAATTTGGAATCATCTAGGCTGGCAATACGACTAGGGAATGCAATCCCGATCCCGCGAGGTCTCGAGGCACTTTACGAGATCAATCCCGAACCGAAAAATCGGACGAGATTTTCAGGATTGATTATTTATAAACATTTTTTATGGTTTGTATGTTTAATAGTGTATTTCTATAGAGCTTTTAGTAAATAATTAAAACTTATTTTCATGTCACATTCAAATAATGAAAATAGCTTTGAATAATATTTGCTGTATTTTTTCAAATTAACATAGTAATAAAAAGTACTAACTCTACTGCATTGATTGATTAATTTGGAAAACGCCTACAAATACTTTAATGCGATGATTAATAATGAACATTTTATTAAAATTGCCGATATAAAAATGCAAGGCGTTGTCGTTAATTGCTATTCAGCTCTATAAACAAAAAAAAACACAAAAGTATTCGAGATCCCGATCCCTAGGGATCTCGCGGGATTGAAAATTCTAATCTCGGGGGATCCCGAAAGGGCAATCCCGACTCGGGATTTCATTCCTTAAATACGACGCATTGTCTATGGTGCAGCGTAGCCGAAGTGTAAATTCGAATCACGTAAAACAAGTAGAACATTAAATATCAAACCGCAGTTAAGTGTTTAAGACTTTTTGGGAGAATGAAAATTATGGCAATGTTATTAAATTTTCTTAAAATATCGTATATATTATATGAATATGGAATAATCGAAATGTTGAAATTATACGAGTTTTTAAATGTAAGACTGATACACAAATTAAGAGTATAGTATTTTTTACATCTTCGTGGTTATGCTACTAAGTTGGTTCAAAAATTCGTTACATTTTCGATCGAGGTCATCGCTTAAACTTCAAAAATAATAAATCGGAGAGCTTCCGCAAACCGAGTCAGTGCCGATAATGCCGCCTCGCGGCTTTGCTGGATACGGAAAAACATTCATTTGCCTTTTGCGAGAGCGAGGGCGGAGAGACGCGGCCGCCGGTGCTTTATGCTCGGAGCAATATCCTAATGGAGCCCCCCCGGCGCAGAGACAATGCGCCGTCCCTGGCCGCCTCGTTACTTCCCCTCGATGACACCCGACCGCCGCCGCCACTGCGCTTTCCAAATTCGCAAGTAACGGGGTAAACTATTCCATATAAAAACAAGCATTAGTAATCTAAATTAAGTATTACTTGTAATTTAGATGAGCGAAATCCTTAAAAGTTCGCTGCTAGGACGAACCATTTACGATCGAGTTCTGGCAAAACTGCGTTAAGGGGTCGTTAAAAAAAACATTTACAAAAAATATTTAATATGTTGAAGAAAATCGGTAAAAAAGTGTCCTAACTTGGAAGAAAAAGAAGATTAAGGGATGTAGCGAATACTCCTTTTCTCATTTTCGTGTTTCGTGTCTACCGTATGCATCTAAATCTCCTTACAACTTACTGAATTGTATGAAAAAACCATTAAAAATTTGAAAAATCCAAAATGATACTATAATTTATTTATTTTTAACGAAAATTTGATAAATCTTCTTGATCGCCGCCACGAGTCTACTTGCAAAATTTCAGCTCGATTGGATAGCGGGAAAAGGGTTAAAAATCGATCCAAAAATTTTTATCAGACAAGCAATCAATCAATCAGACGCCACGAGTTAATATAAAGGGAGTAAAAATGCATATTTATTAATATACAATATTATGATTCTCCCGCACATAGATTATTGTTCCAGTATATTATTGATAAGCAACGAAGGAATGCTAAAGAAACTTCAAATTGTGCAAAACAGAGCGATGCGCATAATATTGAAGTGTAATAGGAGAACCAAAATAACAAAAATGTTGAATACCCTAGGACTAGAAACAGTAACTCAAAGAATACAGTATAATGTTTTGATGCAAATATTTAAAATTAAACACGGATTAGTACCCGAATGCTTTGATGACAGGATGAAGCTGAATAGGGGCTTTCACTCTTACAATATAAGAGGAAACGACAACGACAAGACTACCGAAGAAAAAGAAAAACACCTCAAAAATTCCATGATGTACAAAGACTTAAAAATCTTCGATAGCCTGCCAAAAGAAATTCAAAACACGGTAAATATAAGGAGGTTTAAATAGGAGTGCAAAAATTTTAATGTAAAAACTGACTAGATGGAAAACAATGTTCAAGTGAAATCATGTATTAGCCCACACAACATTATGTGTGGAACTAAATAATTAAGATAAATTAATTAATTAAATTTTCGCGGTACAGCAGAGAGAAACACCCTTTTCTTCGGAACCGACGCAACGAAATAAATATTGTTAACCCGTTATAAAATGTTATCGGAAATTTTATAAATATAGCTCTCTGTGGCTCTCACTACAAACACTGTATAATTACCCGTTATAAAGATAAAATGTTATCGGAAATTTTATAAATATAGCTCTCTGTGGCTCTCACTGCAAATATTTTACAATTAGTTGAGAATGTGAGGGACGCCGACGAGTCGCACCAAAAGTCCAATTCTGAAAGTGGCAGTTCTGACGTTCACAGCTCGCCGCAAATTGTCAAAATTAAATTGCGCGATAAAACAAACGCGTAGCAAAACAGGTCACGAGAAAATACCGTCGATATTTTAAAATACTCTTGGTAATTGAGTTTTGAAAGATAACAATTCTTACCCAAAAAAAAATTAAAACGCTTGTTGCGTTTTTTGTTTTTTCTTAAATGTTAGGTATTACTTTCACGATGCGAATAATGATATTAAGAGGCCCCAGTACACGATTTTCGTATTTGCTATCGATTTGCTACATTTAACGTAAACTTATTCAATCGTTTTGCAAAACCCAAGCTAAACAGGCTTTTAATCAATTTTATTATGAAAGATCTATTTACTCTTGAAGCATTTCCTTAAAAAAATATGAAAAGAATTATAACCCCGAAAAACTATTTTACTTTTCATGCAACAGAGTTATCTTTGGTACACTAATCTTGTATATTTTCAAATAAAGACCATATATTTTATTTAAACAATGATTGTATGAAGTTTGAAAAAGACGTGGTGTTATTCGGACATTAATATTTTTCTACAAGTTTTTAAATATATCGTTTTAAAAAAGACAAAAATTATACGTTCTGTTTCCAAAATTGCAGTATCCATAAAACCATTAAAACATCGATTATTTTAAGTGAATTTTACATGCGTACTAAGAAAATTACACTGTCATTAATATAAATTATTTTAATAATTATACCTCATACTCAAGAATTCGAATTAATTAAATCGTAGACGAGCACAAAACAGGCGAATACAATACAAATCGATGGCTGCTGAATGCGTATGCGACACCGCACGCCCGACCGTTCATAAATTAAACGGCTCCGACGTGAACGTAGTTTTCAATTTGAAACCTTAACTGAACCATCAAAGAAAATGTATCCTCGTTTTAGCAATGCTAAAACATTTGTAACGGATATAATATAATACTGAACTCGCTGGCGACAGAGAAGCGATAGAGAAGATCTAAGGGTGTTATCGCCTATTACTTTATTCATATAAATGGAAATTTCCTTGATAATCGCTGCTCCGCTCATCGCCTGTGGAGATTTCCTCAAAGTGCAATAAAGCCCCGTTCGAATGTCGTCAGGGGTAGTGCGGAGTACTAACTTGGCTCGGAGATTTGTTACGTCACATCCAAAGCTGTTCGTGCGCTTTAATCGATCAATTTAACTTGCTAGTTTGTCAGTACTTATTAACGAATACACATCAACAATATTAAAACCACTTTTTTATAGTTTTTCATTCAACCCTTTTCAGTGACCATACAGTATAATACTTATAGAATTATAATAGTTTTTTTTTTTTCAATTGATTCAGCAACATCGTAGATTGACATTTAAAAAAAATTGATTATATTATCTGTATGTATCTACTTATTATTACATTAATTACACCTACATGTTTCGGAAACACCTTTCCATCGTCGGGGTATTATGTACGTCAAAATATCAAAATGAATAATTTCGTATGTTTTTTTAAATTATTTGAAAATTTATTTTTAAATATTATTGTTGAAGTTCTTGATTGCTCGCAATTATTGGTAAAAAAATTAGAATTGGGCTAGTAGTTAAATTTCATTGATATTAATAATAATAATTAATAATATTATGTTAACTATTACATGCTCTACTAATTTCTAATGATTCTAAATTATTCAATTTCAGACCAAAATTATTAATGTGTAAAATAGAAAGTCCTAAATTTTTATCAAAACCGTGTTAATTTAGAAAAACAAAAAACAAAAGACATTATTCATTTTGATATTTTGACATATAGGTATATAACACCCTAATATAAGTAGTTTTTATAAGTTTTATATAAGTTTTATACAAATAACACAATCAATATTTTTTTAATAATAATAGTATAAATGTTTTATTTAGAACCAAAATAAAATTATATTATGAATGACATTATCAGTAAGAAAGAAAAAATATTAAGTTACATAATAATATACTGCAATATTGCTTATCATTCCGGTTTGTGATTATCGTTTTCTGAGCATTTTGTAACGATGTCGAAACCATTAAAAATATATTATTCGTTAAAAACTCGAACGGTTAAAAAACTGTAATAATATCAATACTCGCTGCATTTATTCGGTCCGTATCAAACGGTTTATAATTCCGCAGAGCTGCGCAGAGAGGAGTCTAAAATAATCGAAAGGATGGTTAAAAAAAAAGAATATTGAAAGTGCACCATTGATAGAACAGTAATACCCGGGCGCTGAAAGCTCGCCGCTGCCTGGGGTAGGTAGTCCTTCGCGCCGGATGCTCAACCCCGGGGCCGGGGCACCCCCCAGCGCACAACACGAGGTGCAGCAAAATGAGATGAAATATAAGTTATTTCTTTTTGAAAACAACAAACTCTGTATACTTAGGCCCGGTTGCGCCATCTAAAGTAAAGGTAAAAAAAGTTACTCGAGTAAGTTTTTTTACTAAAACGGGTTGCGATAATCATCGATGGTAAAAAATATTTTACTTGCCGAACTACATACATTGGTAACTTTTTTTTACTCTCCAATATCGGTGGGTAAAGATAAAAACGTTGGGAAAAAAATGGCCGTCCTCTCACAGGTGATTTGAAAATTTGACATTTGTCAATATAGGTACAGTAGCCGGCACACATCTTGAAATTTTACGGCGTAGTGGGGGGAAGTTTGTGCATGTACCATTCCACCAAAGAGATCCAAATTTTGTCTTCTGCGCATTCCCCCACTACGCCAAAAAATTTCAAGAAGTTTGCCGGCAACTGTACTTGTCGTTTGAATTTTGTCGCTGTCATTGTCGTATCGAAATTTTTAAACATTAAAATGAATCTTTTAATTTCGCGTTATTTTAGCAATGGTTTGACGTTTGTTTCATAGAATAGAGTGGTTTGTTTGAACTGGTTTCGAACCGCAAAAGTACGTATTGCCAGTGGTGAAAAACTGAAATAAATCAAATTCTGTAGACAAATGCGGTACTTGAGGTTTATTCCGCTTGGCACCCTATTAGCCTTATTATTGGTTGGTCAATGGTAAAAAAGACGTTTGTGCAACCCGAAATCGAGTTTACTCTCAGCTGATGGTAAAAAAAGTTACTCGGGTTAATTTTACACGAGTAAAATTTACTTTAGATGGCGCAACCGGGCCTTAGATTATTATCCAATGAAATAAACACGAAACGAATCTTTTATGCAGTGTTTTGTACACTGACGAGAATACAGGAGTATTAAAATCGATTAAAGTTAAATTAATAATAATGCAGGTCGTATAAAATAATATATACAAAGATAATGTTTACTTCTTTTAATAATTGTGTCTAATTACAAAGTTAACGCTTTATATATAAAATATATTGTCAGAATGACGACACTCCAAAAGTGTTTAGCTTTAATAATGTCACATATCGTTGAATTTTTGAGCAAATATAAGGTTTGCTTATTGTTAAGATTATACATTATTCACATTATTTCCAAGTTACTTATTATATGCCGTATATTTATTTTTTGTTTTTGTTAATGTCTTTCTGATTTCAATTTTTAGTATACGTCGTATCCTGAGTAAGGGATCATCGGTCCCGAAACGTGTTGATTATTCAATATATAGTGGCTTTTTGCAAAGTATTTTCTTTTTATTAATATTGTCACGAGATGGTAGATGCATAATGATTTTTACGTAATCGAGGACTTTATAGCACTCAACGCTTTTTTCACTTAAGGGGGGAATATGCTTTAGGACGTTGATAATTGCGCGAATTTTAATATTTTTTTAAAAATAAAATAAAAAGGCGATTTCTTTATAATCGGGATGTGGGGATGGTTTTACGTTTTAATTTTTTTTTATTAAAAAATAAAAATATTAAGATAACATATTTAATCAATTAATATTACGCCTCGTAACTGGAGTTGTCGATTGGCGGGAATTTCGGGACATCCAATTTCTGGCTAAAATAAAAAAAACATTATTTTTTGTAAAATTTTGTTTTACTTTGTCGGCGTCATCGCATTTTAGTTAGTTTATTTAGTTTATTTTAGTTTAGTTTAGTTCATACTAAAAATATTTAAAAAATCATATAAAATTGTAAAAAATATGGTATTTTGAAAAAAAAAAAGACTTTTCACTCAAAAATTTGAATTATTTATGCCAAAAAAAATTGTTTATACTATTTTTTATTTTATTTTCTTAGTTCAAATATAATGGTTAACTATTATATTACTTAACTTAACCAATTTGAATCGAATCGATCGGTCGAATAGTTTTTTCCCAATATTTCCCGCTTGAGACCTTTTGTATAAAATTGTAAAAAATATGGTATTTTAAAAAAGAAAAATTTTAACTCAAAATTTTGACTTATTTATGCCAAAAAAAATTATACTATTTTTTTTAATTTTCTTAGTTCAAATACAATGGTTAACTATTATTTGACTAAACAACTCTGGATGGAATCGATCGGTCGAATGGTTTTCTCCAATTATTTCGCGTTTTACACTCTTCAATAGAATATCAGCGATTTTTCATTTCCATTACATTTTACCATAATTTTCTTTAATCTCCTATACCGACCATTACAAAAGAATTACATGATTTAATTTTAATGATCTATTTGGAACATAATAGGCTAAACGTGACTCACGGATCGATATTAAAAAAATACCTTAATCGATGCTTTGCTAAATAAATTCGAAGTTTTTATATATATTATATTTCAGATTACATTTTAAATACAAATCTCTAATATAAAGTAGATTAGAAGTAACCGTAAGACTTTTGTACATTTTTATTATCTCTCGTATGAATATATCGTCGCTGTATATATAATAAAGCCAATGTGCCGTTTTAGTACATTCTGAGATAAACGAGTGAAACTGTTTAAAAAAAAATTGCACAGAATAGATTTATAAAAAATATTTTAAATAATTATCAGGCAGACTTTCCAGATGAACGGCAATGTTTTTTTTAGTATATCTCCATTATTTATATAAAAATTGACAAATTGATTCGATCATCTCGGAATATACTAAACGGCACATTGGCTTTATTATATACACAGGGATGATATTCCACGGAGGTGGCGGCCCGCAGGTTGGGGGAACGGCTTCAGAAACGGCACAGAGCAGCAGTAACGACTCTATTCGGAGCGCGTTCCGCTAACGAGACCGCTCCGCAAAGCGAGCGACCTGTAATCAGCTGCGGGGTCGTGGGGAAGGGGGGGGAGGGGGAGGCTGGGGCTGCAGGGGCGCGCCTGGTCGGAGAGCGGCCGCAGTCAAATGCTCACTTTCCCTGGGCCGGTGGCACCGAAACACCATCCCTGGCGCGAGGCTACCATTCTTCTATCGAATTATTTTAGTATCGAAGGCATCTAAAGATTTAGGCAGTGGAACGAATTTATTTTGGCTTTTATGGCATTTAGACTGTTCTGTAGATAGGTTAGGGAAACGCTGGCCACAAAAAACATCAAACAGCGGCAGAATATCTAAGAAAATCGTTGAAAGCCTCACGACACGAAGACGTGAACTGAAACGTTGGCTATTGATCAACACTAACCTAACCTAACCCAACACTTTTTGGTCGCAAAAACCTGAGAATGCAAGTGCGGTGTGATTTTTTGTCTCCTTACAATTAGAGCACACCTCAACGAGAGCATGCTTCTTCCTACGCCTAACGTTAGAAACAAAAAAGCTTGTATTCGAGCCGGCATTCTGGATGCTGTGGACATCCAGGTACACGAACACGTATACGGTATACTAAAAAAATATCTTTGGTCGGCATAAATGCTCTCTCTAATCTCCTTCAAAATAGTCCCTTTGGTAACGCACACCTTTCTTCCAGCGGTCCCCCCATTGTTGGAAAAACTTAGAATCTTTTGGAATTTTGTTCAGCTCGGCCGTCGCCTTTTGTATGTCTTTTCTTGATCAAATTGGGTTCCTTAAAGCGGCATTTTTAACTTGAGGAGCACTGAATACTAAATCGTACCCACCGCTTACCCAGGACTATTCTAAGAGCAAAAGCTTCCATATCGGTCCTATTCAATCGTCTCCAGGTTAACATTTTTTCAACTATCGTGCAAGACCGCGCTACCACGCGCAAGTCGTATAAACCGTTACAAGGCGTCGCGGCCGCATGAAAAAATCTATTCACTGTCCCCGCCGTTGGAAGATGTCTTATTTTTTTAACTTGAGGAGTAGCCAAAAATCACACGGTGCCAATAGGGAACCTGAAAAATCAGGGGAATGCTGTGTTTGGGCGGTTGCATTATCGTATTGAAGTTGGCAGCCCCATCGCATATCGTGATGTACGTATCGCACTGTATCGCACAATGTATCGCACAGCATCACAAAGGCGACGAAGGACCTCTTGGTAATACTACTTAGTAATGCTTGTACTTTGCGACAAACTCATGCTGTGTTGCATTATCGTATTGAAGTTGGCAGCCCCATCACATATCGTGATGTATGTATCGCACTGTATCGCACAATGTATCGCACAGAATCACAAAGGTGACGAAGGACCTCCTGGTAATACTACTTAGTATGGTTAGTATGCATGTGACAAACTCATCTTCACTCCTCTCCACGAAGAGATGAGTCTGCCAGGGAGAGGAGTTTACCACAAGGTGTCCAAGAAAACGGTTATCATGACCTTGACGATGCTGCGGACCAATCGTGCCCAAATTGGGGTCACTGTTTGCGTTATCCAAACGGAGTTGCATCTGCTTCATTGTCAGAAGCTTCGGTATAAATTTTGCCGACACTCTCTTCATAATTGAATGTATCGATCCAATGCCACGACACGACGATCCTAAATAATCAAAGTCCGCAATGGTCAATAACATTATTGTCTCGGCTTGTTGAGTACCTACCGGGACGTAGTTCGCTGATTACTGTTGCGCGCACATCTTCGAAGAGGTTGTATTCTTCTCTATCCACTTACAGGATCGTTCTTGCGAATTATTTCCACTTGGGTACCGCCAAGCTTCTGGCGAAATTTAATGCAATAACGACGTTAGTACGCTCAAGTTGTTACGTCACAACAATTGACAATCAGACGGAAACTAACTAACAAACTAACTACAAAAAATTCAAGCATTCGGATAATTGCGCCTTCACATCTTCACCAAAGAACAATCCCCGTGCTTCATTTGTTACTGTGTAAAAAATAAAAGTTCGATAATACTTCAACACAGCGGTATATCATAGAAAAGTTTAGTGATAAAGACGCGGTTTTATACTTTGGATTTATTATCAATATCAACTGTCGATAAAATATTGTAAAAATCCACATTTTCAGAAATAGTAGACGGCAGACAAAGGGAGGTAACATTTTTAAAGTGTGCGTAATTTAAAATTAAAATGTACTGAGCTAGTAAAAAATAAAATGATTGAACTGTAACGCGCGGCACCTATTATATAATATTGAAACAAATAGTGCGCAGCTTTCGAGACGTAGCGTGATCCTAGCCCAGCGAGTATGTACATATTCGTTACGTTCAAATGTGTACTATTATTTCGCATTTAAACTGACCCTGTCACAAGTAAAATATATCTCAGTTTATAGATGAAATAGTTACAATAATTCGGCATTGTAATCGGAAAACAAACAATGTTGGAGGTGAAAAAAAATTGAAATTTTGGAAGTATTTTGGTTTCACTAAAAACATTCATCTACGAGGAATGCGCGGTGCAATAAATAATGCAATGAACGCAGAGAAGAAGGATGCGAAAAAGGAAATTTAATCGAAAAATTTGTACCGTACGAGCAGAAACAAATATCAAACGGATGTTTCTTGTCTCGAGTGCAGCGTACCGACGAAATATAGGATGCACCGCCGCAGGAGCTGCACGCAGCTGCATATCGGAAGGCACTCCCGGGGATAAGCAGAATTGAATATTATAACCGAGCCATATTCCGCATCCGTGACGAGCATACCGCGCCCGCTGCACCATTTCTATTAAAAGGAATGCAATTTGGATTAGAAGTGTATTTTTCCCGACTGCCGGGTATTATGAAATGCCGGTGTACTTACAGTGCACTCATTTCGCAGACGTCAGTTTTCGGTCGCACAAATATAACCGACATTCGTATCCAGCTAAGCTTACAATTGAATTGAAATTAATCGGAGCGAAGGGAAGGCCGGAAACAAGGAAAATAAAAGCGGTAAAAAGAATACGTAGGAAATTAATTTACATGAACTCAACCTTGGATTACGAATGCGAATGTTCAAATGCTAGATGTTCTCAATATTATTATATGGAATCGAATTCGAGATGTGAATCAACAGAAGAATTCTCAAATCAAGCATAACGAATGCAGACATCATATTCGGATGAATAAACAAAAAGATGCAACTGAAACAATGAAAATCCTAAAGCTTCAATAACTCGGACATGTGATGACACATCCAGAGAAGTACGAGATCATGCAACCCATACATAATATAGGAGGGAAAATCTGGATGTCGCGGCCATGGAAAAAGGAGAACATCATGGCTGAAGGACCGACTGGTTTGGCCAGTTAACCAATGGAGCCATTCCGCGCCGCAGTAATCAAAGTGATGGTACCCAACGTCCGCTGGAAGAAGAAGAAGGAAAACTAAGTGGCGGATCATAAAAATCGACAGTGTACAAGAAGTCGAAATTAATGACAACGATGTTATGGAAGGAGCTAAGGAAGGCCAAAATTAAAGAAAGTCCTCAAAGACATATCTGCCTTGGAGCTTCTGAACTGTAGAGAGGAAGACTCTTGAGGACGCCAAGACCCACCAGGGGTTGTAGAGCCAAGAGTGATGATGTTATGAATATCATGTACCTACACGTATTGCATTATAAAAAATGCCAGTTGTAACCCGTCAAAAGTGACGATACTTTTACACACAGGTTCCTAAAGAATAAGTATTTACAGCCGACAGCCATGAACGACTTTAATCAAAATATTTGAACATTTTTCCCCTACCGCCAGTTAAAGGTACTATTTTAAATCCGTGACTGACGACCGTGCTGGACGGAACATGAAATGGTTATTGTATATTTGCTAAGTCCAAAAGGTATGTAATGTATTTTCGCGTAAAACTAAACGTGATACTGTCCTTTGATGACAATATCACTCAAGCGACAACATAAATAAATAATTAATATTATAAATAAAAATACATCAAAATAAACTCGAGCCTCCTGGGTGAGAGCCAGATATACTAGCCACTAGCCACTACACCATATCGGAAGTGTCACTGGTCTCGGAAAAAATATTTATAAAGCCAGTGTACCTAAAGTATACATTTTAGAAAATATATTGTGCGCCTTATAATCTTTTTTATAGGTACGAATGGTTAACGTCCTTGCTAAGTAAGTCTAATATGTACTATATTTTTGACGGGTCACGCACATGCGGTGGTGGCAACATCGCTATCGTTGCCGCCTTCGGGTGTGCTGGTCCGGAATTGAACCCCTATTTCCGGCCGTTTAATTTATTTTTTAGCCGTGATTACTACGCTACACGAACTTATATACAGACGGTCGGACAGATGGGCAGACAACGAAATTATTATAATTGGGATATTAGGTTCTTACTTATACAATTGCCGATATCATGCATTCGACTTGGAATTTCAAATTCAAATGAAGGTCATAGTAAAACTAGGACATTTCTTTTCCAAACTTAGTTATTTATTTGTTTGTTTTTGCGCCGTTTGTTTTTTCCTTTATACTCCGCATTTACGACCAAGAAAAAAATGTTTTTTTTTTATAAATTATAGAAGTCTCACATACACGAAGCTATTTATATATGAGAAAAGTGGATGGAACGGATGAGTGGATGGACATTCTATAAGAAACTTCCATGCACTTACTAAATAAGTGGATGGAGGATTCTTATACGATGGCTCAGGGCTTACAACCTTGAGCTGGCTTAAGTGATCAGTCTACACAATTCCACACGATATTGAATTTTTGAAAGCCCTATATATATATATATGTTCGAATCAAGAACATTTTATATATTTCTACACGGGTAGGTACATGCAAAGTAATATAATATTTAAGCTCCAAATAAATTTAAATATGGAATAATTTTAAAAACAATTTTAAAATCACGAATTAACCCTCTCTTCTCAATATCAAAGATATTTTGAAATTAATAAACCTCCTCTCTAATCACAAAGATATTTCGAAAATAAAAAAATGTAAACCTGAAAAGGGGATTCATATTGCACGCATGCTAGTTTATTTATAATATTATAAATTTTGATTTATAAACAATCGATCACAAACATTAGACACATCACGTCAAACCACAAATACCAAAAACGCATTAAATCACCAGTGCCAAACATAAATATGCAAACTGGTTTTTGAAGCGATGAAAGCTTTGTGGCGGTTGGGGAGAGATGAATATTCCATGTGATATCGCTCAGCAGAAAGGGCACAAGACGGTAGCCAGACAAACACTAGAGAAGAGGCAGCCAAGCAGTCAGCCTCCGCGCTGGCCACTTACTTCAGCGTGCTTGCTCGCCCGTGTGTAAATAGAAAAAACAATCAAATTTCTCTACATAACCACTGAGTTTATATATTCAGGGTGTTCTTAAAAAACTTATCCTAAACGTACAATTATTATCTTATTTTACATTTTTTTTAAATGTGTTGTCTTTAGGTACATGCCAAATCTTTGTTTTTAATTATAATCATTATAAATGAGATGTCTACATTAAACGTAATGACGTACATATGAAATAATGTTAATAATAGAATGATGAACAGTCTAAAAAATAAATAGTTTTAACTATACACTGACGAAGGCCCATGACTCCATCGTGGGTTTTAATAGTAAATAGACTATAATAAATAACTATACTGTATATAAAAAATATTTGAGGGAATGGTAGAGGGAAAGATTGCCAGAGGGCACCCTCGCCGTGAATATCTTGAGCAAGTGTGCCAAGATATGAATTGTGCCTCCTACGCAGAGCTGAAGAGGATCGCCGGAGACCGAGCGGAATGGAGAAGGATACGTGCTTTGCTGCAAACCAATCCCACAGATTGAAACCCAGGAAGGAAAAATAACTAGATCCTTTTTACAAATAGTTATCTTTTAAATTTGATTTCATGTTCTTTTTCAATAAATTATTTTTAAATTCTGTTTATACTTCGATTTTTTAATTAAATTTAGTATACAACTGTATCCTGGCGAAGAAGCCTTGAGCTCTGAAACATGTTGGTATTTTTCAATACAAAACTGGTGAAAACAAAGTTAATTTTTATTAATTACAATTAAAAAATGTCTTATGTACCAAAGTAACTAATTAAAAAGTGGACTGCACATTTCCTCGCACGTGGTGGTAGAGGGCAACACTTTACATCACAAATGAATCGATGTAACTCTCGTGTAACTACACGGCGTGGTTCTCCAAAGACCCGCTCCCATTTTCTCTCTTTTCCTCAATTTTCCTTTCCCCTATAATCCTCCGGCAGAGAGGAAGCCGTTTGAAGCGGCCTCATTAGCCGCCATTACAGGCTGGCGGGGCTTTCGCGGGAACCGGAAACTGAAAGATTTCAATCAAAATGAAACGAGTAACGTCTCGGAATAAACTTAAAGTTGCACGAGGTAATGCGCCTCGGCAACTACTGCGCGCACTCCAACCGGCTCGCTGTTCGCCTGGCATGCCGAAAAGCGAAAACTGAGCAAGAACTTCGCCCAAACGATCGATTATATTATATATAATATTAATAATGCTATCTAGTCGCTATCTTTACTCTCACACGTAGGTTTCTCCAATAATCCATCAATAATTAAAATTCCTTACAATGAGTTTTTGACATATTTAGGTAAAATACACTTGACATCCTAAAAATATTATTATGACGTTAATCAATTAGGATATAGGAATTTTCAAAATTATTTCTTTTTCAATATTTTTGGAAATACATATTTGGGAGTCTTACAAAATATTCAATTTATATTTCTATACGTAATGGGATTATTTCAAATCTAAAATTCACCACAAATTTTCTATATAATTAGGATATTGTGATGACATTGTGATGATTTCTTTCATGTTAATTTCGGGTTATTATTATATTGACAGATAATTCGTGGGCACATCTTTGCCACTTATTCTTTAAAAAAATCTGATATATTTATTAATTCATTCAGAATTAATTTTACTTCTGATTCCAACAAATTTTACACTTTTTATCTAGGATTTATTCCATTTCTCCGTATACGATGTTTAGACGTGAAAACCTTGAAACATACATTCCAGATCGCATGTTTCCATAACGATAATGGCATATTTTGATATTGTTTCGCATTTACATTATTTTTTTTACTTGCTTTCTTCACATATAAAATGCTTTTTTCACGGTATAAAGCATCGCAATTCACGTTACATCAGAAACTTTAAAATATGAAGATTTGATGATACGACCTTCGACCATTAAATTTTTTAGTACATTGTGTTACTTATTTTTCACATATTTTTTCGTTCATCTTATTTTTTCCTAGAAATCTTATTTTTCTCACTGACTTTACGAAACCTTAGACTATATTCATGGCCTTGAACCACCTTGAACCACGCAAAGATTCGAAGTTTTTTAAGCTTTGCTTATTCCATTAAGATTATTTTAACAAAAGAAGTGCTCATTGCAAGTATTTAAAATTGCATTAAAATAATAAGCATTAAAATATACAGTGCATTTAAATACCTGACCTGTAATTTCGTAGAGAAAAATTACCTTAAGTGTCACGACCTCTTAAATTTCCAGGTTGGCTCAGGTGCAATTTCATGTAGCTTTATGTACAGTTTATGTACAGTAGTTACACGTGTAAGCTAAAACATAATTTTAGTACTGCTATAGGACATTCTTAATATATAGTCTATAAAATGAAAAAAATATAAGGCAATAACCGAACGAACATATTAAAAAAACTCTAATTTGAAGTGACATTTCAATTTTGTAGGCGTCCGTACAACGTACAGTAGTATCGAAAACGGGCGATGCTAAATTAATCAAAGTGATTTATATAAAGTTTGTTAAATCTTTAATTAATAACACTGGCCAAATGAAAATTAAAATAAATTGACCCCCCTCAATACAATTTTAACATATTGAAGAAGGCTGTGTACTTGGGTAAAATAATAAATCAAATACTGCCGTATGAACATGGGCCTATGAAATACGTTATGTAGCTAAGTACTAAGGTAAATAAATGTTAATGTTTAGATATTTTAATTACATTATATATTATGCTGATTTCACATATGCCAAATCAGCATACAATATTGTGTTAAAATCAGATATCATTACTAAAGGAACAAAAAATCGTCTTACCACCAAGTACGCACAAACGCTAAAAACATCTCATTCTAAAAATAAATATTTTACATAATAATTATAATAATTTATATATGGGCATGTGTCGTTTCTATTCGTCGCGGGGACTTTGATTATAAAATCATTATTAATTCCTCGACATTTCAGAGAGTATCTTCCAAAAAGATAAAAACAAAATATTTTCCGATGTTATATATTCAAGAACACATTCATATTTGTGAAGTTGTAATTTTTCAGAACAAAGTTCTGTGAAATATTTAATAACCAAATTAATTAATCAATTAGAAAGACATACAGAAAAATCTAAAATCTAATAAAAAAAAATAATAAAAAAAAAAAAAAAAAAAAAATTAATCAATTAATAAAAATAAGAACTACATATAAGGTCGATATATTCACGGAAACATAGAGGGTTGCTATAGCTTAGTGGTCAGAGCACCGGCCCCGGAAAGGAGGTGACCTGGGTTCGAATCCCAGTAGTAACCTAATATTTTTTCGTGAATTAGATTTTTCTGTATGTCTTTCTAATTGATTAATTAATTTGGTTATTAAATATTTTCCGATGCATCAAAATATTATTGTGCATGTATCGATTACCAGCCAATTGAAAAATTTATTTCCTCTCAATATTTGTTTTGAATTCTTGGTTCTCTAAAACCCTTCAATTCAGTTTGAATGAAAACCTAAGGCACACTTACTTTAATTGTTATTTTAAATAATGCATTAGTTACGTATAATAATATATTGCACTATCGGCATGGTGAAGCCGTGCAATCGATATCCTACTAACAATATTGACACGTTTCGTTGCCATGACACCAGAAACAACAATAAATCAGCAACAAAAAATTTAATACACCTGAAATGAAAATAAAATTCGATCAAAAAGATTTCTCACACCTTTCTGTGCGACGAGGAGCACTAATTTCAGATCAGAATTTAAACAAAAGGGACAACAGTCTAGGCACAGAAGAGTTACATTACGAATGATTTGGCAAACGCAAAATTATTCGGTTTATTAAAATGTCAGCTGTTCGGACCCGGCGTTGCACAGGTTAAACATTAAGTGAAAAATAAGTTTGGGAGAGAAACAAAGGTTCCATTGTTTTGCAAAGCCTCTAATAAACAATGTTGATGATGGATGGGATGTTTAGGTGGGGCTATGTTTACTGCCAGGTCCTAAAGAATATATATGTAAAATTCGGTAGAACGGGACAGATTAGCATTGAAAATATATCAGAGGGGGAGGGTGGAAATGTCGCCTATGTTACCCGCGGGATGTTAAAGAATAAGTAAGCAAAATCGAGTTCAGATTAGTCAAAAAGTGTAGATTTGTATATAATATATATCAAGGGGAGGGAGTGGGGTGAAAGGGAAAGAGGACCTGCTGGTTCCTAAAGAACAAGAATGCAAAATTTGGATCAGATTGGTCAAAAGATGTAGATTTGTA
Source organism: Agrypnia vestita (assembly GCA_016648135.1). Classification (NCBI taxonomy): domain Eukaryota; kingdom Metazoa; phylum Arthropoda; class Insecta; order Trichoptera; family Phryganeidae; genus Agrypnia; species Agrypnia vestita. The sequence continues at coordinate 101,189 of JADDOH010001352.1, read as the reverse complement.
TATAATATATATCAGGGGGAGGGGGTGAGGTGAACGAAGAAATAACGTGAGGAAGGATATGTCATCTTTGTTACCCATCGCTTCCCGTAGAATAAGCATGCAAAATTTGGATCAGATCGGTCAGACGGTACAGATTTGTTTGGAAAGTATATCAGAGGAAGAGGGGTGGTAAAGATTTGCTACAGAGTGGAGAAATTTTAAATTAAGACTATCGAAAGTACGACTAGTTTAAACTACCTAGGCCATCCGCGTATCGGAATGGAGAGGTTTACTAAACACACGAGTCAACTTACCTTATAAATATAAAATATATGAGCATGAAATATATAATATAATATAAAATTACGCAGGAAAAGTTAGAAATAAATTTGTTTATTTACTTTACGGTAATTAGCATTCGTTCCACTTAGTTCCATCCCCTAGACATCTGAGTGAGGTAATATTATCTTGTGTGATGTCCCACGAGCCCTTGCGGCCAACAAGTCACAGTACGGGTTAAAACAGAAAGGGAATATTTATCAGTTTCCAAACATTTCATGTATCTAATTCATTTAGCCTTAATAATTATAAACATTATTACAATTACATTACTACGGAACATACATACCTACATACATAATCGGAACGAAATGGACAGAAATAATTACAGTTGCGAAAACTTGGTTAAATTTTAATGAAAGTATTTAAAAAGGAATTATTTATTAATTTTCTATATTTTAAAAATTTAATTCAACGAAGTTGCAAATAGTATGATTAAGGTTTTTATCATTTTATTCGACTAGTATTTCTCAAAATAAATATAAGTTACTGTAATGAATTTGTTAAAGAGAGTTAAGGTTATTATTACGGTCGTTCGACATATATTTATGTGTTAAATCAAATGGATATTTTATACGAACTCTCGACGTTTCGCCGAAATCTTATCCAGCGTCATCAGGAGAGCATCCTATCACCGCGGGGGTGGAGGCCGAACTGATTATTTCTTCCGAGGTCGTAAATTATAAGCACTTTGTTGTGGAGTGTTCACTTTTTCTACGATAGAAGTCGCCAGTGTGCAATATGTACTGATTACATCATCGGACTTTCTGCGACGTCCCTTAAAGGTGGAATAAAAGTCGTGAGAACAGGGCGCCAAATACTTGATAGTTTGTAACCTTCGTTTCTATTGAAATTAGGATGTTTTTCTTGTGTTCAACTGTCAGGTGGGTCACATTTTTTATTTACTTTGCGCAGCCAAAGAATAATATATCATGAAAAATTAAAGTTGCTGGGTGATTTTAGCGCACTTTCTGGATGGCAAAAATGGTTTGAAAAGAGGCATGGCACCCGACAAACTGCCCTTAAATACAAAAGACTAAGCAATGATAAGCTAGCTGCGTGAGAATTCATGAAATTTCAAGAATTTATTGAAACCGTAAATCTTAGGCCGGCCGCACTTAGGACACGAATTATTACGTACGTATTACGATTATTTTCGTACGTATTGAGCGCACACATTGATTGCGTCTTGCGTTGGTAACGATCAGTTACTTTTCGCATTTCTCCTGTGACGTTTGTGCCAAATGAATAATCTGTATCTTCTGGAAAACTCTCTTCTTACTCGTAGGCTACTACGTCGTCGTCGGCATAGTAACGAAATGTAATATACTAGAAGGGATGAATTTGGTAAATTCCATCATATTATAAATAATGACAAATTTCATAACTAGGTATCTATCTAATAGATTCACAAAAGCTGGGGAGAATCGAAGTGCAACGAGAGCTCATAACATCGGAGAAATATTTAAAAGTTTTTTTGTTGGAAGTGGGTACATAATTATGCCTCACCTTCATTCAACCAAATTATTTAACTTACAGGTACTTTTAGTTCTTTAGAGATTCTCCGCCATGATCTGCGCCGATGGTCACGCAGTTGAATCACTTTGGTCCCACAAACATTTTTTGTCATGTATCAAATTGACAAATTTTCCAATATCCATCGTACGAAATCGCAAAAATTTCTGAACAAATCCGGATCGTGTCGGACGTCGCATCTATACGTGCGTACACGCACTACTAAATCGTGTACAGTGTGCGATGTACAATACTACTTCGAAGGTCAGGAATGTACTTGCGTATTCGTAGGTATACTTACTAGTCAATTTCGTACGAAAACGCATCCAGTGTGCGGCCGGCGTTATACAGGAGTCAATTAAGAACGTTGCTCAAACCAGAATAGAAGTGACGAAAATTTCTCAAATTTAAAGAATATCACATAGAATAAATGTTATCAAATTCACGACGAATAACGGTTACAGGATCAGTACGTATTATTCTGATGATATTCTAGTCGATTACGAAGTATTAAATAATGAATTTTTACAACGGGCGAAGGTTTATACTGTGCAACATAAGCGGAATTGCCAAGACGAATAGGAATGAGCTGGGCTGCTTTTGGCAAACTCAAACATATCTTCGAGAACAAAGAGATCCCAAATAGCCTAAAAAGAAAAGCCTTCGAATCATGCATACTGCCAGTGATGACTTATGGAGTGGAGACTATGGCCCTTGCAAAGAAAAGTGTAGAAAAGCTCAAATGCACGCAACGATCCATGGAGAGATCCATGCTTGGAGTAAGCCTAAGAGATAGAATTAGAAACGACGAAATTAGGCACAGAACTAGAGTAGTGGATATCATGGATCGTGTAGCGAAGCCAAATTGGCAATGGGCAGGATGCTACACGATGGCCTCCCAGAGTTCTGAAATGGAGACCTTGGGAGAATAAAAGAGGCATCGGAAGACCTCAAAAGAGATGGGCCGATGATATAGCCGCTGTGGGGGGAAAGAAATGGCTACAATTAGCAAACAACAAGGAAGGATGGAAAGAGAAGGAAGAGGCCTGTATCCAGCAGTGGAGAACGAAGGCTGATGAAGAAGAAGAACATAATAATAATGACCGAGAGGAATATGATTTGATTTCTTTAGAAAAATCTCTCACACTATCGGTTCAAATAACGCGGAATTGCGATACTTCGTGACTGGCTCGAGCAGCAAGATAGAATTTGCGCTGAAAATTTAAATAAAGAAATATTCGAAGTGGACTTCAAAAAGGGCAAAAACATTCTCCTTTACTTTCTTTGAGCGATTCCAATTTCTTTTATGTCGACTTTTTTAGTGAAGTAAATAATAATTGTGCAAAGAAAACATTTGAGAACCCTTCAACGTCCCGGCGGCATTTTTGCTGTGCGTAAACACGTACGCGCGCGATTTTCAGAAATTAAGTCCGTGATTTCTTTGTATTTTTGGTTAATTTTTCTTTACTTTTGGATTAACCGTGAAATTGACCACGGATTTTTTTTCAACAATCCTCCCAGATTATCGGGATGGATGGTGAAATGTATTCAATTACTTTTATTAAATGTTTTAAATGTAATCAACCACCAAATTAAACTATTACCAAATTATACTATATGAATGTTAGTATCTATATATATACAGTTTTTTCTTACGCATTACATATAGCCACAAAATTAAAAACTTTATTATATTCAAGAACACATTCTTATTGTGAAGTTGAATTTTTTTCAGAACAATAATAACTAATAACTGTGACATTTAATATCAAATTAATTAATCAATTAGAAAGACATACAGAAAAATCAAATCCACGAAAAAATATTGGCTGCTACCGGGATTCGATCCACGGATCTCCTCCTTTCCGGGGCAGGCGCATTATCCAATTACGCTATAGCGTGAATTTATCAACCTTATCTGTAAGTGTCATTTATTATATTCTGCCCTGGAAAGGAGGAGATCCGTGGTTCGAATCCCGGTAGCAGCCAAATATTTTTTCGTGGATTTGATTTTTCTGTATGTCTTTCTAATTAATTACCCTAACTGACCTTATAGACCCCATTCCGAAGTTTTTTGAAGATGTCTGTCTATCTCGTTCATTATTTAAAGGTTGTGTTTTTGTTCTTCCTCTGTATTTTCTTCACTAAATCTTACCCTCAAGTACATTTCTGAGGTACACGTTGTGTCTAAAAATATTTCATATCCATTAATCCCTCTTCGATTTTCGATATTGTTTATTATTTTTCACTTTCATTTCATGCACCTCAAGCTTACTCTCTCTATTCTTCTTTAGTACCACATTTGTAATGCTTGCAACCTACTTTTTCTCTCTCTTTCATACTATTTGAAGTTTCCTACCTGTTCTATTTGCTCATTCGTTCTATTTGGTCATTCGTTCCTGATGTTCAAGGTGGCCTGTTGTGATTTTGTTTTCATAAATTATATACAACAATAAAGAAAATAAGCTGACAATTGTAATTCTGAGTGTGAGTTGATGTATTATATTAAAATTTATAAATAAAATTAAACATTTAGTTTTAAACCACTTATTACTATATATTCGTTAACTAGTTTCGTAGGTCAACCTTGGAGGTCTATTTATCATATTGTCCTAATGAAGGTTGAGACCAACCGAAATTAGTTGACGAATATATAGTAATAAGTGGTTTAAAACTAAATATTAAATCTTTTTTTTAAATTTCAATATAATTTCAAGACACAAAGAATTTTCTTGTGGCTTGACATTATGTTAAAATTCAAATCTTCCAAAATTTTATTTAAATCTCTCTTGAAACATGTCTTTTTTAATGGCTCCGTCAAAGTAATGTGTAGTTTTATTAGATAGATTGTGTACCAAGAACTCATTCTCGGAGATGTAATACGCGATGAATGTGGTTTATGAATGAGATGTAATATGCGAATGAAGTGTGATGTATACATGTATGCAGATCAAGATATTCGAGTGTGTGTGAAAGCCTGTTTTTAGTATCCTTAAAGAATATTATCCAGAGGATATCTGTAAAACTTTTTGCTGATTCATCATTTGCACAATCGCAAATGATATTTCTTGTGAATTAAGAATAAATAGCTCAAGATTTAGATGGAGCGCGCGAATGAAGAGAGAAGGGTAGAGTAAATATTACATCCGACCTCGAATTACATGACCATGTTAAAGAATCGAAGGATATATCTGTTAGAAAATATAAGTGAACGAGGCATTCATGGTACGAGTGTGACGTAATAGTATGTTTATGTCATTATTAATAAACTGGCCAACTTCTATCGTTAAATACACAGTCCTAGAAAGACTGCCTTAAGTATTCCTACTATATATTCTGTATATTGGATACTTAAGATTCTTCTTTTTCTTCCTGTGCCCTGTCGGGTCCCCCTGACGTCGGCGATCATCTGGGAGAAAGTTTCCCAGGGCAGTGCGGAACAGCTCTTCCACGCTTCTTATCCCGGTCCACTCTCGGATATTTCCAAGCTAGGAATGCCGCCTCCTTCCGACCCCTCTGCGACCCTCAATCTTCCCTTTCACGACGAGCTGAAGGATGGAGTACTTTTCGCCTCTCATTATATGACCAAAGTACGAAAGTAACTGTCTGTTTGTATTTGCTCTACGTAAAACTTCAATATTACTAGTCATGTCAGTCCAAGATATCCACATTTACGATGTATCCACATTTCGAACGCCTAAAGATACTAAAATAAATTAAGAATTAATAACGACGACAATAAAAACAAATTTCAGCCCCCAGAACGGGAACATCATTCTGCCGCCGTCGCGAGAACTTCCTCCGAATGTAACAAGATTTCCCATCCCTTTTTCCGTCCGTATTTTAGCGGTGCATGAAAACGTTTGAGTAATTAGTGAACGCCGCATAATTTATGCGGTAGTTTGCATCCCGCATTCGGTCGGGACACCACACGCGGCGCCCGCGGGGGGGAGCTCCTCAACTCGGGCTGTGAATCATCCCCCGGCCGCGGGGCGCGGGGCAGGCGGGGCAAGAAACCGAAACTAATCGGAAAGTCCTCGCTGGAGGACGCGCGAGGAGCCCGGGTAATATCCGCGGCGGGTCGGGCCGGCACGTCCGCGGCAATCAGCGCGCCATTTGGGGGAGTGCAGTAAGCTTCGAGTCGCCGAGTATCGAGATTAAGTTGCCAACCGGGATTAAGTCAAGTTCTCGGGTTCAGTTTAACTTTGAAGCCACGTATTCACTAGGGGACAAATTGTCCCTCAGCATCACGCGTGGCAGAGTCTACGTCGCGCGAAACATAGCGCGGCATTTCTACGCGCCGTGGCAACGTTGCCATGAGCACGGTTCCCGAGCGAGCTCACCGCGACATCGCGCCGCGCGTCAGTACCACGCGGTATGTTTACAAGCGCATGCGCTGTAACTGTATACCACTCAACATGACATTAGTGCGGGGAAACGAGATTGTTTTCCAACTGTCGGGCTCTGAAAGAGTTAAGGTTGTTATTACGTCGTTAGACATATTTAACTGTAAATAGTTTCGGATATTTTATACGAACCGTATGTATTTCCGAGAAGCGAATTTCGACGTTTCGTTGAATACTTATCCAACGTCATCAGGAGGATGGCTATTTACAGTTAAATATGATCGAGCTCTAATTGAGCTGTAATTGCAAGTCTGATGTGAGGGTCAACAGCGTTACGTAATATTATGTTTTGCTTGGCTGTGGAAGGCTCGATTATTCGTAATAAATTTTCAAAATCAGTTTTTGCCATTCTAGTGAAATTGACAAAAGATCCGTCAGACATTCGAAGATCGCATAGAATATCCATCCTTCTTTCTCTTTGCATTAAATAATTTCGCACCCACCACCTTTTTCTCCTCTTACGTTTCGATAAACTCGTTAGAATAAATAGACGCGCAGCACTAACCATCACAACCTCATCGGGCGACATTTCCGCGACAAGTGATATGTGAGTCCCGGTGTGTACACGTCAAATGACCGCGTCATTGTCCCCGAAACATGAGCGTAGATGTTGATGCGACATGCCACGCGGAATGTTGCGCTATTTGTCCCCTAGTGAATACGTGGCTTGACTCGGCGTTATGCATCTCGGGGGCGCACGATCCCCGCTGCAGCCCGCCCGTGTTGGTGTTGCGCGGCGAGGGCCAACAAGATATTAGTAATGTTGTCAACACGCCGGCTGAAGGAAGATGACGGTACACCAATCCACGCGCGAGCAATTTACATAACTTTGGTACTTTCCCATCTTGAGAGAAAGCTTGTTAGCACGAAGCGGATTATAAGATGTATGGATAGTTAAATAGGTTAAACGGTTTAACAATATATTAGTACAGGCATCCAAAACAGATCCACGAAACAGAAACGATATATTGAATGGGGAATGATATTAAACGAGGTGTCGAGTTTACCGACCGCGCGAAATCCTGCATTATGTTTTGTAAGCTACGACTGTTACGTGTTAAGCAGTGACTACGCATTGCATTTAACTTTGGATCCGAGCGTGGCCCCAAGATCAGATGATCAATTTTAAAACCAACTAATGCGTCATTTCATTGGGTCCAATACCAACTGTACACCAAAGTAAACTAGGCCAAGCGTTAGACCACTAGCATGGTGGTGCGTTTGGTGGATCGCTTCTTCTCATTTATATTTATGGTAATTTAAATAGCGCCATTTTTGCGTAAGAGACGCTTTACAGGTGTGACATCCCGAAAAAATGAGTTTTTAGGCTCTTCTTGAAGAGTTCCTGGTTCTCCATAGATCGCAACACTGGAGGCAGCTGATTTCACATAGCTAGGCATAGTTGGGCATTCGGTTATGTATGTGTCTATATGTCGTTATCAATGACTCTATTTTTCTTTGTAGTTCTGCGATATTTATGCTTTTTACACTAAACGTGTTTCGTATACTTTCCAGAGAATCTGCCACTTGGATTTTTGTGGCATTTATTAGTTGAATGTGTTATGCAGTGTTGCTTCTTCCTGGTACAACTCGATGAACTTCAACACTTTTCATGCGACCATTCAATTCAGGCATAGTTCTCTTGATTCACAACTAACAAAAATAAACAAAACTCCTCGGCGTGGATCAACGTTGGGCATTGGATGACATTGGAGTAATCCAGTCCAAATCGCGTCCAAGACACATTTTGAGAGACACGACCACTTATTTGCACCCAATAACGGGCTCCGAAACGTCTTCAAAAGAGGTCCCTTGTCATAGAAGAACTCTTATAGTGTACTCTTTATCGAAGTGTGAAAGAACTTTTGCACCATCGCGAGCTCACTCCAGTTTATTACTCTTTGATCGATTTTTCAAATTTTCTAAAAATAATATTATTTGCAGCGCATCACGGCAAATCTTGGCAAATTTGCCGTGTTGGTTACGCAAAATGAGACCAAAAAAAATATATTTGTTGTTTATAAAATTTTTTCATTTTTAAAAACGTTTACAAAAATATTTCATCTTAATTAAAATAACGGAACTTGTGCGCGAAAAAAAAATTACGTACGGCGGGAACTTAAATTTTCTATTGATTTTTGATATTGGTAGATTTTGACCTAGAAACAATTTTCGTTTTGGTAGATTTTAAAATATGAATTATTTTTGATTTTAGTAGATTTTGACCTGAAAAGTTTTTTTGTTTTTGTGGATTTTGACCCGGAAACAACTTTTAATTTTGGTAGATTTTGGCCCCGAAACAATGTTTGTATCTCCCGCAGGGGTAAACAGGTCAAATGTCAGTTTAAAAAAATCAGGGAGTACACTCAGGCAGCATAAGAAGACGGTACATTTAGGAGCTAAAATTATTTGTTCACTATCGCATTCAACTGTATCGCTCTGAAAGTCGAGGAATAAAAATTATTCCTAAAATCTACAATAGGGAAAATTGAACATTGTACAAATACAAATTAATAGAAAATATTTTACATTTACTAATTTAATTACAATCACATTTTTATACGTTATGTATTTTCATAAAAAATATAGTTTTATGATAATTATAACAAATTTAGATAAATCACTTCGAAAGATACACGGAAAAATTCTATGTATTGAAAAAATATAGTAGTCAGCGGGACTCGAACTTGGAAGATTCTACCGTCTTTACAATGACTCATACAGAAGACGCCAAACTTCATCTACATTTTCTAAATAAAACAAAAATTTTCCCGTTGAAAAGGACCATCGCCATGTTTCTCGAAAACATTTGTGGTTAAGCTGGAATTGTATTACTTTAAATTTATTTATTTTACGCAGATTTAAAGCTGGACGTTCACCGCAAATGCATATTTCAGTGGGTTTTTTTTACGTAAATGTGGGTTTTTATTATTCATTTATATCATAATGTATATTCTAGACCGCAATTCTTTTAGGGCAATAACTTAAATAGAACCCTTTGTTTTTATTTAAAATATGTACATATTGTTCCTGACGGGAACGCGCAAAAATAGGGGGTGATTCCAACGCCCTACGGTGAGGTCAACCTGATGGAACCGATATCGCAGATTCTCAGACGAAAGCGAGATCGTATAAAAATTCCCTGAGAATCGAACGAAGAATAGTGCGGTCCAAAGGTTGAAGCAGGAGTCGAGTAGAGAAGAAGAGAAAGTCGCAAGTAGATCTGGAGGTGAACGCAGGAGCAGAACTGAATTCTAGATTCCTTTGTCACATTTTTTATTCAATAAAATCGCGCATTTTCAACGACCAGTCAGAGGTCGGCATTTCAGGAACCGACGACACCGACCTCTGTCGGACGGCAGGATCATAACTCATAATTCGAGTCGCAGCTCTATGAGCAGTGGTCCCGCATTCAAAATATCAATAAACCATGTAACCAAACATTCTACTATAGCTATTTCATACTATTTATACACATCTTTTTATTATCTTTATTTTATTTAATTAACAAATGTCTCTCAGGTTCGTCCTTCATAGAGATAATCGGTAAAAATCTAACCCATAAAAACCAAGTTTTTATTATACTCCCTTCTCATTTACTAGTGGAAACTGGTTTGGCGCTTAACCAACGCGTTGGGCTTCTGTCGGGCGACGCTACGAAAGGGAGTAATAAAAAATTTCCAAAAATCCAAAATTATTCTATAATCAGGTTCCCTTGTCTACCATATGCGTAGGAATCTTCATAAAACTTATTGAGTTGTATGAAAAAACCATTCAAAATTTTAATTTTAATAAAATAAAACATAAAAAAAAAATTAAAATAAAAATAAAATAAAAAATATACTCTATTTTTTTTAACGAAAATTTGGTAGATCTTCTTGATCGTCGCCACGAGTCTGCTTGCAAAGTTTCAGCTCGATTGGATCTCGGGAAAAGGGTTTAAAATCGATCCAAAGTTTTTGCCTCAAACAGACAGACGCCACGAGTTAATATAAAGGGAGTAAAAAAGGGGGCCAGGCTCGCCAAGCTAGGTGTAATAATTTCGTATATTTGGTCTCTCTGGCGAGCCTGGCTACACAAATTCAAAATATTTTCTACATAAAATCATGTAAAGCCATATACAAGGGATTACAAAAATAAACTTTTAAAAAACATACATTCAAAAAATTACAATAAATAACTTCGGTTATTTTCAATAAAATATACGTCGAGCGCTCTAGGCATACCCAAAGGGTTTTATTTATTCTTGCCCATCTGTGCGCTCGCGCTCACACTTCATGTGATTAAAGATGTTATTAATAATTCTACGTACATATCAAATAAAAATCAAAATATAAAAAATCTTTTTTTTTCTAAAAATGTTTATCAGGGCCAACATATGGAAATTGGCAAAAAAGGCCCGAATAAGGGCCGCCGGTTTTCTTGTCCGACACGCATATATAATGCCAATAAATGACACCGTTGCCAACGGCATTCTGTTTTATAATTACGTCATTTTTTAGCACATTTCATACTTCGGAATTTCTATTTTTAAATAATAATTAAGATGTTTTTATTAAAAAGACTAACTTTTATTTAGTGAGTAAATTCTCAAAATACGGGAATAAATAGAATATACTGTTTAAAATCATTTCTTTATATAAATAAAAAGCGTTGTAAAATAAAAAAAAACGTAAAATATTGAAAATACAAAAATACGTATAAATATCCATTATAGACACTAAAAACGATTTTTTTGGCCGCGGCCTGTCGATTAATGCTTATGTTTTCTTAATTATTGTAAATAATGCCCAGTTTATTACTTTTACATAAGAACAAAGGTTCTATCTAAGATATTGCCCTAAAAAATTTCAGTCTAGAATATACATTCCGATATAAATGACTAATAAAAACCCACATTTTCGTGAAAAAACGCTGAAATACGCATGTCCAGCCTTAAAGTGATCAATCGCTTCGGCCGACGGTCGCCGCTCCCCCATTTATCCCAGAATCAATGTACGGAGCGATAGTAAAACGAGCGGAAAGTCTAAACAATGCGACGCATCGATAACAGCGCGCCGCGGTACGGCGGACATGGCGGCCCGGCACGGAACATGAGTCAGGATTAGCGCGGGGGGCTATAATAAATCGGGCATTATGCTCACGGGCCGTGCCGTAATATGACGCGCTCGCAGCCGAACAAATACGCCGTGATTAGCGTCCCCGACCGGACATTATCTCCCTCGTAATTCCTGTTCTGCTATCCTGGAGGTCTACACCGATTGTGCTCTGCGGGCAAATAATGGACAACGCTCGTACCGGCTGATGTAGGTACACTGTCCATTCAGCGAGACAATCGCCGTGATATATTGCCCGGGACCGGAAACCTTCCAGGACGTTTCGGCCGAGAATTCGGTTAATAAGAAGGAACAAATCTCCAATCGGAGCGTTGTATTATTAATATAATAAATACGTTGTCACCACTTATATATTGAAAATGTCAACATGTTTCAGGGCCAATGGACTCCTTCGTCAGGATGCAATGTATACTAACAAATTCAAAATCAACTCAATCACAAAAAAATCAAAAAAGTAAAGACGATCAAAATATAAAAAATAATATAAGGGAAATTTTCGTTTCCAAATAAATATTTTTTTGTATGTTGGAAATGAAAATTTCATATGTGATAGTGTGTAAATTGTAGCCTGATGAAGGGGTCATTGGTTCTGAAAAATTTTGATATTTTCAATATATAAGTGATGAAAACAAATTACATTTTAATGAATTATATTAAAGACTAGCTGTAACCCGTCAAAATCACGCTACTTTTACATGTAGGTTCCTAAGAAATAAGTATTTGTTTATTTATATAAAAAAGGAAAGAGAAATTAACTGTTAAGAAAAAATTTTACGCAAAAAACAATTTTAAAAAAATTACACAATTTTTTTACATTTTTTAAGAACGGCGAAAAATTTACTATTAAGAAGTTACGGACGTCACACGAAGTTACAGGGACAGACAGACAGATGAACGGACGGACAACAAAATTATTATAATTGGGATGTCACTACAAAATCATTTTGTTCTTTTTGAAGACGTTGTATTATTGTTTCTGAGGGACTTCATTCAGCGGGCACGTTGTTTCGCTTTGCCGTAATTGTAAGTCTAATAATATATTTTAAGACTTCTATTTTTTCTCATTGGAAGCGACCATTGTTTTAAAAAAATTATTTCCGAAAAGCCTGTAATATTTTGTTTACAAGACAATTTTAGGCTTTTTCATTTCAGTATTGATTTTTTCAGCATATTCATCTATTTTGTTTGAGTTAGTTTGTTTAGGAACTATGTACTTTTAAATCGTAACTTCAGAAATCAAATGTGATTTCATTAATATTAACATAATTAGTTAACTTTAATGTTTTCTATTAATAATAAAATGAACACCGCCAAGAAGGTCTTTAATGAATATAATCAAAAAGATGGCCACTTCGAGCAGAAAAACGTAAATGAATATCTAATAAAAGTAACTTATAAGGCAATATACGTAGATGATAATAATATTGTATAGTGTCCCCGCAGCTTAAATGCTTAAATATCCCATTAGCATAATGAAGGATTTGGATTTGAGTCCCGATGGTGACTATATTTTTTGATAGATATATTTTCCCGTATACCTTTCAAAGTTGTTCATGCGATTTTTTTATGAATCAGAGAAACGCTATACATTGAAACTGAATTATTTTTTCGAGTTTTTATACTTGTTAATTTTTTCTAAGCTATATGTGATGGATCTCATATATTCGGGAAATGTATTAACAAATTAGTGTTTTCCCATGAAACAACATAAAGCTGTTATTCTGGCAGTAATTGACAATTAATGTTCTAGATTAAATCGACAATAATCTAGAATTTACGTTAACTCCCGGGTGTTTAGAATAATAGACAGTGCACATTTGGATGGCATTAACACCTACTGTATTGTAGCCGAAGCACATTGGAGAAAAGTTAGATTGCCGCTGTTACATAACAGATGTTAAACATGCAGAACCATTGACAGCTTTTGTAAAACAATATCAATGGCACGTTATTTCAAATACATATTCAATATTAGTACGTATCTTTACGGTATCTATGTATGTTTGGATCGAGTTGGAAACGCAATCTCGAGTCGGTTCGTGGATGTCCAAAAAATGGTATACTTACCTGAATTAAATAAGGTACCAAGTACCAAAAAATTAAAAGTTAATACATATCGTCACTATATAATATATAATAAATCTATGTGCCGTTTAGTACATTCTGAACGAATCGATTTGTCAATTTTTCATATAAATAATGGAGATATACTAAAAAAAAACATTGCCGTTCACGTGGAAAGTCTGCCTAGTAATTATATAAAAAAAATTATAAATCTAAGTAGTCTGTGCAATTATTTTTTAATTTTACAGTTTTATTATTATGTTTATTAGTTTTATTATTTTATGTCAGAATTTACTAAAACGTCACGTAGGATTAATTATATATACAGCGAAGATATGTAGAAATAGTCTACGTGCCGTCTCCCAAGCCCTAAATAAAGACCTAAGTGCCACAAAAATTATGGGTGACTTCACAAACAGAAGCAAAAACGACCAAGCTTATATACCGGGTGTGCCGCTTATTGTATTTTATTATTTGGATTACTATAAGAAAATTAATGTTTTCTGTACCAAAATTGTATTTTTAAATAGAAAAATTTTTACATTTAAAAATTAATATGAATTTAAAATAATGCACCTACTTGTACGAAGTCAGTCGAGGCACCTAGTGCCTTCTATGAATTTCTAAGATATTAAATTCTTCGAAGAATATTTTTTCTTCTGAATGAAGGTTTGGACTTTGTGGTGACATTATTATTAAAATAAAACTCAAATCACATTGTTCTCACCAATTTAAATAAATTGGTGAAAACATAGTGATTTGTGTTTTATTTTAATTTCTAATAAATTTATTTTTATATATTACTCACTTTATTTGTAGGTTATGTTTTAAGAAATGTTTTTTTAAGACCTTATTTTACATATTTTACATATATATATATATATATATATATATATTACTATCATATATATATTATATATATATATATATAATATATATATATATATATATTACATAACGATTAGTGCTTTTATCCATTTAAAGCCCTATATCTCAGTTTGACTGTGATGTTACTTAGCATTTTATTTAATTCAGGTATTCAATTCCCAATTCTCACGACAATTTTTAATACAACGCCTCACTAGTTACGCGACGTAAAATAAAAACACACATTTATAACATGATTCTGATATTTTATCACGTGGAGAATACAACGAGAAAGTATTTTGATTGAAAGACAAACTAGCACGGCGTGTTTGAAAGAAAAGCGTGTAGAAAGCGGGAAGAAAGGAATATAAAGGAGATCAGAAAGGAGGGGTGGCCGGGCGGAAGGAGTATCGTCTGCAGCAGACACGCGGCGTCAATGAGAAAGGCTGCGGGAATATATCTGTCCTGGGAGGATGTTCCCCCGCCCCCGCCCTCACCATAATACGGAGCACACTTCTCACCCGCACGAGGCGCTCGCCCGGTGGGCGTCAAGCTCGTGATTTACATTCGGGTCTACCTATTTAACCGGGATAAAATATCTATATAAAATAAACATATACCAAAGGACCAAAATAGTTGGACGATAATTATTGTTTACAGAATAAATCCTCAAATATTTGAATTGTTTATTGATCTATAGTTTATTTATTATTTGAGCTTTTTACTACGTTTCTTTTAACTCGTAGCGTCTGCTTGCTTGCTTGCTTCTCTGGCGAAAAAACTTTGGATCGATTTTTAACCCTTTTCCCGTGATCCAATCGAGCTGATTTGCAAGCAGACTCTTGGCACCGATAAAAATGATCTAACAAATTTTCGTTTTAAAAAAATTAAGAATTATAGTGTAATTTTGGATTTTAAGAAAATTTTAGTACTCTCTTTCGTAGCGTCGCCCGACTCGAGCCCAACGCGTAGGTTAAGCGCCAAACCTGTTTCCACTAGTAAATGAGAAAGGGAGTATAATAAAAACTTTGCTTTTATGGATTAGTTTTTTTTAACTCCTGTTAATGTGTTACTTACTATTTTATTGTGGTTCAAATTTGTTGTATCCTAAATCTAATATTTAATCTTTTGTTTTTCTATTTTCAGATTGTAATCAAAGCATTATCTTATCTTTTCTTTTCACTACTTCAATTTTTGATTTAATTTGTATTAATTTTCTTTTGTGTTATCAATTTAACTATGTATTTCAAAAATCACTTTTTTTGTTTACACTTCAAACAAGCCAAGGTCCAGGCTTGACAAAGCCATATGGATTAAATGTGAACTCACCATATCTCTGTACCGTATAAGAAAGTTAATGAATTTAACGCTTCAATATGTCACTGCGATATTTGTTTTATTTAATAATTACTCAACAAGAGTATGGCGTTTTATCCTATCTGCCTACCCTTCTGAAGAAATGGCGTAATAGTTAGTTAGTAATTAACTTTTATTTGCTTACTAGACTAGATAGTTTTACGAACACTCACTAGACAACAGGGGCATGCAGTGAGAACAAGAATCATTTGTTTGGAAAACGAAATCGAAATTAAATATTTATCTAGCAGAATATTATGAAATATTAAAATCTGAATAATATGTTAATTGTTGTGATAGGAATATTACGAGATATCGTCGCTGTATATATAATTAATCCTATGTGCCGTTTTAGTACATTCTGAGATAAACGAATGAAACTTTTTAAAAAAATAATTGCACCGACTAGTTTTACAAAAAATATTAATAATTAATTATTAGGCAGACTTTCCAGATGAACGGCAATGATTTTTTAGTATATCTCCATTATTTATAAGAAAAATTGACAAATTGATTCGTTCATCTCAGAATGTACTAAACGGCACATTGGCTTTATTATATATACAGCGACGATATATCTCTTATTTCTGTTTCTTTTCAAAATATATGCTTAAGAAAAAGTCATGCTTCTTGTTCTCAATGCACGCCCCTGCTAGATAGTTCAACAGACACAGTTACCTATAAGATAGTTGTGCAGACACCGTAATGACCTATCCTAATGTCGAATGTCGGTCCGTCTGTCCATCATTCCCTGAAATTAGGCTGGAATTACACTGACGATGACCGGGCACGTCAATCAGCGCGCGGCTCGGGTCACACGCGAGGGTCGTTATTAATAATTACTACGCCACGTGATTTTTCACGGGTTTGCGGCTAGAATATTATATTTCGGCCGAGGAGGTTATGTATTATTGTACTTCAGCGAGGACAAGTTGGGAATATTAGGAGACAGACCAGGTCCCCCAGACGCCGGACAGATGACAGAGCCCGCTGAGGAATGCGCCAGAAGTGCGATGGTGAAAAGCGCTAAATAACTTCCGCTGCAGTGCGGCGGCCCGCCTGCGGAGTGACTGATGGTCTCCGCTGCTTCGACAACACCGTGACGAAGAGGGGGCGAAAAGTTTTACAATTTTTTTATTTAAATATTTGGTTCTGGTACAATCAACAAATGAAATCGTTCATTTTTTTATAACCCATAATAAGTTGTATGTATTCTGCTTTGTCAGAAAATCTCCTTGAAGCAAAAAAAAATCGAAAACTGGGTGATCGTAGTTTACTTTCAAAATAAATTACATTGTGTTATGTATATTTAAAAAATCAGCACAGATTCAACAAAAAATGTTGTTAAACTCAAAACAAAAGCGAAACGATGCTGACCGATCTCAACACATGCTTTCTATTGTTTATAATGCTCCTTTTTTTATATTTCAAATAATTTGAAAGTGTAGGTAGGTACCTACTTTTGAATGTGCTAATTTTCCTTACATTAACATATAACATATTAAAAATTATGATTTTTATATATTTTATACACTGACGTTATTTATTTTAAAAAACTCAATTTTAATTTTTAAAAATTAAAAAATCAACACACGATTTTGAGAGTTCAATATTTTTAGTATTAAAAAACAGGACGATGGTTTCGGCGTTAATTTTATTTTTATTTCTTCTAGAACATTCGAAGCAGAAAAATAGAATATTTTCAGTTCTGAACTATTTCTTAACGTTTTCATTTCATATTAATTATTTTAAATATTTAATTATTATGAAATTATTTCTCACCTGCTGTTAAATATAAAAAACCTTTTTTGTATGATTTTGTCACTTAAATTTTATGTAACATTTCTTTAATTTATTAACCTTTTACCTACCTTTTAGCTAAATAAAAAATATACAAATAAATAAACAAACCCCTATTTTCTTTCCATCCACTGTATTTTAATGTTTTTATTTAATTGAAAAAAACTTACTACATATTGCACGCTCGAAACAAAATGACACCTACAATTATTTGTATTTTTCTGTTATAAATTTTGCCTGGCTTGAACTTGGAAGCTGCGCCTTCACGGAGAGTTTCGTAGTTAGTATCTAAAACTACGGGGAGTCTTCTTCTTCATTCAATGTCGAATAGAAAATATTCTTTACACTTTGGGAGAAACGTCGCCAGCTACGGAGATAAGCGACATCAAAGTTAGATTTTTTTTTTCAATATTTCTGACTTATTTTTCGAAAATCTTTGAACCATCACTACAGTAACTAATACGGAATATTAAAAATCATTCGCTTTAATACACGTCAAACAGAATGATAAACTTGGAAAAAATACTAATAAAATATCTGTAAGATTTTAATCATTTTGTTAAACAAGTATCAAAGTGAATTAAATTTAAAATTCGATTTAGGTTACCTTCATGATACTCTTGACTTTTTACAGATAAGCTACCAGAAATTTTCTATTCAAAATTGAATGAAGGAGTCCCCGAAGTTTAAATTACTAGTGACATCTCATATAAAACACAAATCGATCTAACTGCAGAATACACCGACTTAATACAGACATTTCAAACATTACATTTCGCGAAACGTAAAATGGTCACACTTAAAGCAGATTACTTAAACAGTGTCAGATTTATTTTCAAGGTTCTATACATACGTGTGTGTGTGTGCATTTTCAAACCTGGGCTTTCTACCTTAATAATTAATTAAGGTGGGTATCCAACCTATCTCCTTCCTTGCCGTGACAGGCCCATATCACTCCACAAGGAGTGGGTGTCTTGTATGATATAATAAAATGAAAGTGTTCAGAGATTCAGTACGCACGTATCGCGAACGGCGGTACAGTGAGGGACTTGGGATGTAAGGTTAACCGCAGAATTACGAGTACAGTGATCGTGATGCTGCACCAGCAGGACCAGAAGATGCAGAGGCGGGACGTGCTCCTCGCTCGAGGACACTGCAGATCCTCGCACACGGCCAAAAGAAAATGGATAACATTTAAATGTCTGCGTAATCGAATATTTTTTGATGAGCCTACCAAACATTTTATTTATCGAACTCTACGTGTGACCAGAACTAACATTAAAATATCGTCTAATGTATGGGATGAAATAGATATGTTTGTACATATTTGGGCAAGGAGAGAGTTGTATATTGATAGTGGTGTTCTTTGTCTATCCCAGCCTGACGGTAACTAAGCAAAAAATATATTTTATTCAATTCAATGTTACAAATGTTTACAGTGTTTACAAAATTAATTAAGCTTTTTTCATTGTTGCTGAGAGTCTTGGCAGCAAGTAAACACTAAATTGATTTGACGCCCTGCCTGCTACACTAGTAGTTTACTGTATTATAGCAGACAGTGCTCTTCCAGTGGTATAATTTTCAAGAATTTTTATTATTTATATAACATTTGTGAATCAATCTTTTTGCCAATTATAAATAAGTAATTGTAATAATTAAATGTTTACAATTTAATAATGGTGTTAATTAATTCTATTATAGACAAAGGGAAAAAAATGATCTGAATAGGATATTTAATAAAAAAATGAAAAAAAATAAAACAAAAAAAAATTACTTACATCTGTAGCTATTTAACATCAACACATATGTATTCAATCTTTGTTATTAACTTGATGTGTAGTTTTATTTAACGTTTAATTAAGGTTTTCCAGAACGTAATTCTTTAATAGGATTCGAAAATTAAAAGCGCATCGCAAACCATACATTCTGTACGCCATTTTATTCTATACAATTTGAAGAAAGGATGGATAGCTGCAGAGTCATTTCGCGATCTCAACGGTTTTTTCGGCGAAGGAACGATTAGCAAAGGGGCATTCCGATTTATCGCTTCGTCAAAGCCGGTAATGCCAGCCTAGACGGCAGGTAAGAAATGGGTATATCTTCGGATTTCGATGACCAGACCCTTCTGGCGGTTGTGAAAAGGACGAAAGTTGCATCCCTAGGACGAACACTGGACACTTTGCCAAGGAATGGAGCGCCTACCGACCAATGGAAAGTTGCAATGGACATTGATGGTGACTACGTCTCCGAATGATAATAATTGTACATAACCCATTTCGAGAATGTTTTCATTTTTGGTTAATGTTACAATTATATTTTTAAAACTCGGCGGATAGTGATGCATCAACTGTACCTATATTAAATTTATGTGATCGACAAAATGAGTTAAAAAGTGAAGATATTTCCAAAAATATTTTATCGAAGCACTTTTGAAGAACAACAAACTTAATCATTTCCATACTCTTTTCGTATTAGCGTTTTAATACACGGTAAATTTACTAATCAAAATTCATACAAAAAACCTTATATTTCGACGTAACTTTTTTCTATTAAAAATCAACCTGAGTCGGAAAACATTTTCCCTTCATCGGGGCAATAAATACTACGACTACTAGCCGTGAAAAATCATGGGGAGGCGTAAATTAATGGTTTGCGTCTTAGCTAAGCCCTGCTTTTACAAGGAGTAGTACGTGTATTCGGGCATATATAGTACATTTTTGACGAACCACGGAGAAGCGACGATGCCTATTAGTCTAGTCACCACGCTGCCGTTCGCGCGTTCTAGATTCGAGTCTCTCTGCAGCCGTGGAAATTCGTTTTTTGTTACAAACTTACGGGACAAATAGACAACCAAAATATTTTTTTTTTTTTAAATAATTAGAGATGCGAACACGGAATACGTGTCACATCAATATTCTTACTATTTTCAAACTAAGCTAAACGCTTGTGCTATGAAAATAGGACTAACTTGCTAGTCTGGGCTGAGATTCGAACCCGCGACCATTGGATCACGAGGCGAGTGTCCTAATCACTTTATTTTATTATATTTAGATTAGATGTGAATTTAAGGTTTTGCATTAAATATGAAAAATAATTAAATCAGTGGTTAGAACTATTAATATTGTATATGTGTACGTTCATCTTCATATCCTCCTAGAACAGGAAACAAAATAAAAATGAAAACGGGACTTTCTCTTGACGTGGGCTGTATATATGTATGAAAAATAAGTATTTTTTACAATTAATATAAATTAACTTTGTTTAAACCACTTATTTATTGAAAAATATCAACATGTTTCAAAGCCAATGGCTTCTTCATCAGGAAAACAAAAATAATATTTAAAAATCGAAGTATAGATCAAAAGTTATATATGGAAAATAATAATATAAAGTACCTAATTAATATGAAAATAAATTTAAAAGATAACTATTTGCAAAAAGGACCTGATTATTTATACATTCACAACACTATACACCCCAACCATAGTATTGTTAAACTATCACCACTATTGTTCACATGCGTGTTAATCTTGTTAGAGATAGTAGTTCAATTTCTCTAACAAGATTAACACGCATGTGAACAATAGTGGTGATAGTTTTACAATACTATTTGCTACATTTGAAGAAGAAGTTATTTTTTACAAGATTACAAATTAAAAAATTATTATTACGAAATCACACATGTGTAAAACGCATTTTGAGGTATAATTTTGATTATTCTTTGAGGCAGGTAATTTTTAATTGTCAATTGTGTTTTGGTCAAATAAATGTAAAAAAAAATACAGAGTGTTATTATTTTGATCCCGAGATCTTCCTCCTGGGTGTTTATTATGTTTATCAGAGCAATTAAGACATCGCATCAAACGGTATTTTCTTTGAGCTGTGAAAACACACTAGTCATGCTGGAAGTACAAACAGCGCGATCCAGATGTTCCAGATGTTGCGGGAGGCTGCCGGGACGGGGCGCCATTCGCAAACTGGATGAAGTCGTTCCCCATTGTCTGTCTGCGGCTCGGCTTCCCTTTGTCCGTCCTGATGTCGGATTCCTGTTTACTCTCGGGGTACACTCGGCAAGACATTCCGTCCCCGGAGCGAAGCGCTGCCAGTGAAATGAATGACGAAAGATGGCTGAGTACAGGATGCGCGTAAAACACACAAATACGTGGACAAACATAAGAAACAAATAGGTATATTATTAACAGAATGTTAGTAAAAGTTAATGGTGCACTAAATGCAATTATGGCCAATAAGAATCTGTCAAAAGAAGCAAGACTAGCGGTACACAATGGCGTTCTAGTGCCAACCCTTATATATGGAAGTGAAGCCTGGAATTGGCAAAAGAGGAATGAAAGTAGACTGAATGCGGTGGAAATGCGGTCACTAAGACGCTTGTGTGGAAAATCTTTGATCGATAGAGTGAGGAATGAACAAATTAGAAGAGAATGCAATGCTGGCTGTAGTGTGATAGATAGAATAAAGAAAGGAGTGCTGAGATGGTTTGGTCATGTGGAACGTATGAACGAGGAAAGGATGGTTAAGAAAATATATGAGGCGAGTGTTGAAGGAAACAGGAATAGAGGGCGTCCGCGAAAGACCTGGCACGATAAGATACTACAAGTATTTGAGGATGGATGATAAAAGCCGCAACAACCGTAGAACGTGTATGAGAAGATGTATGAATGTGGCCGAAGCAAAAGTGGTGTGCCAGGATAGAAGAGTGTGGCGTTCAACCCTCTTTGCCTACCCCTGCGGGAAAACGGCGTGATGGTTAGTTAGTTAGTTAGTTAGTTAGTAAACTTAGTAAAAACCACTACTTTACGGTCTACCGGTTTCGAGACGTACCCGTCTCTTCGTCAGGACCAACACTACACTACTACATTCACAACACTACACACCCCAGCCATAGTATTGTAAAACTATCACCACTATTGTTTATATGCGTGTTAATCTTGTCAGAGATAGTAGTTCAATTTCTCTAACAAGATTAACACGCATGTGAACAATAGTGGTGATAGTTTTACAATACTATGGTTGGGATGTATAATGTTGTGAATGTAGTAGTGTAGTGTTGGTCCTGACGAAGAGACGGATACGTCTCGAAACCGGTAAACCGTAGTGGTAGTCTGGTAGTGGTTTTTACTAAGTTTACTTACATTCTGTTTCATGCTTTAAATATTAATAATATTGATAAGGCATATTATTTCTGATATCTGATAAAGGATTTTTTCACTGGTGAGTTCGCGATTATTTCACAATAATATTATAACGCCTTTTACAGATAATATAAGGTAATCGACATTTTTTCTGGTTTGTGTCTTCTAGGGTATTATGCCTTGTTTTTACGGTCTTTCTGGCCGATGTCTCGGATCCCATCGCAGTTCCCAGCATTTGAGAAAAAACTTAAATTAAAAACATCATGGTATCCGGCGCTTCAAAATCTATCTAGTCGCAGTTTCCGCAGAGATAGTGATCAGACAATAGTTCCTTACACAATTCACACAATACAACACATGACTCCGACACAGTATTGCCACGTAACACGTAAACACAGAAACACGATATTGCTAGCCAATACTTAACCACAACACCAAAATTCATAATAACACATCAGCCCTGATGATGGACCCTGTAATGGGATCCAAAATGTCGGCCAGTAAGATCCAAAAATACGACATAACGCCCCAGAAGACACAAACCGGAAGATTCCGAGTGGCCGTGAAAACCTAAGAACATTCTCAATCAACATTTGTTTCTATAGAGCAGCGAATGGACACTGGACACTCACCGCATGCCCAGGACCATTTTATGAGCGAAAGCTCCCATATCGGCCCTACTCATTCGTTGCAAGATAGATATTTTTTTTATTCTAAAGGCCATACCGTACTGTGTCGTGTTAAGTCCACGCATTGTACCTTGGTTCCTCCAGAGCAGTATAAAACTAAATCTAAGCACACAATGCTAGTATTTGGTTACGTTGATTCAATTTTTGCTCGAGTTCCTCATAGCCATTGGTAAAATATATATCACTAAAGGTCTACGAGTGATTCTAACAATCATTAAATCTAACAGTAAATCCTGGTGAATTGGGAAGTTGTGTACTTTTGTACAAATTAATTTGAATTATTATCGATACGATTAATACAGACAACTAACACTTCGCCCAGCATCAACATCTAATACAAATAGGTTAGCTGAAGTAAATCACGTCCACAAAACTAATTTCGGTGATCGTGCTTTCGCGGTGGCTGGACCAAAGTTATGGAACAAACTACCTAATAAACTGAGACAAACAGACAGCTTACCACAGTTTAAAAAACAACTTAAGACGAATTTATTTAGACAATCTTATAAAAACCTATAGAATCTGACCACAACACTAGCTAATGTTTTCCACTCCTAGTGTGCACTCCGCGAAAACACCTAATTCTTTCAGGTACTCCTAACTGTTATAGTATTAAACATTATTTCCATTTCTTGCATGCCACCTAGTGAAATAAGTTTTTTTAGCAGTAAGTTGTTTTGTAAGATAATTTTCTGTGTAAAGCGCCCTTGAGGTGAGTATTCGCGAAAACGGCGCTATATAAATTATCAAAATATTATTATTATTAATAATAATATCACAGAGCGAGACAACGCATCATTCATTAGACACCCGCGTGGAAGCGAGGTACCAATTAAAGAATAGAGGAATTCGTAGGACAATATAACGGCGCGCAACCCATTCGACTTTAACGCCTTCACACATTAAGGTTTACGATCTCCGAGGAGCGAGGACTGTGAGACGGTTCACTGTTCACGTCGGGGGAGGGATGTTCGGGTGACTAAATAATCCAACAATATGATGTATGCACGGGGAGAGGGTGGGGACAAGACAGCCCCGCCACTCGCGCGGTGACGTCGGTCCGTAACGAAATTGACTAAAGTCACGTCAGACTGGGCCAAACGTATACGTACAATATTCGAGGGCCGAGCATCATAAATAAAGCCATGTATTCACTAGGGGACAAATCGCGAAACATTCCGCGCATGTCGCATCAACATCTACGCTCATGTTTCGGGGACAATGACGCGGTCATTTGACGTTTACACACCGGGACTCGCATATCTTGTCGCGGAAATGTCACCCGATGAGGTTATAGTTAGGTTCCGCGCAATTCTAAATGTTTTTTTGGGTCGCAATTTCAAATTAACGAGGTTTTACTGTAGTAAATTGAATATTATAAAAAACAAGGTCCTTTTTGCAAATAATTATTGTTTTCCGCACGTCGCGGAAATGTCGCCCTATGAGGTTATGATGACAGCTACGTATCTGTTTATGTCAACGAGTTTATCGAAACGTAAGAGGAGAAAAAAGAGGAGAATGCGAAATTATTTACTGCAAAGAAAAAGAAGGACGGACATTCTATGCGATCTTCGATCGATGCTGCTCGATTAGTTCAAGAACAATTTCGTTTTCCCACATTGTCATCTTGACAGATACAGCGCATGCGTATTCACTTGTAAACATACCACGTGGTACTGACGCTCTGCGTAATGTTGCAGTGAGCTAGCTCGGCTACCGTGCGCATTGCAACGTTGCCACGGCACGTAGAAAGCCGCGCTATGTTGTGCGCGACGTCGCGGAACAGTGCACGATGTTGCAACGTCACGTAGACTCTATGCCGCGCGTGCTGTTGAGGGACAATTTGTCCCCTAGTGAATACATGGCTTAATGAGCTAAAACCAACCCGACCGTAGTCATAATAAAATGTATGTAGAAATCTTCAAGCCGAAGTACATAAAAATCGGATATCACGGAAAGGTATGAGGCAGAATACGATTTCTAACTAACTAACAATCACGCCGTTTCCCCGCAGGGGCAGGCAGAGAGGATTGAACGCCACACTCTTCTATCCTGGCACACCACTTTTGCTTCGGCCATATTCATACATCTTCTCGTACAAGTTCTACGGTTGTTGCGGCTTTTAACAGGGCCATCCTCATATCAACAAGAGATAGATGGATCGCTAAAGAGGTATCTACAAACCAACGATAATATAAGTTTGAATGAAAAGAAGAGTCTTATATATATAAATGAAGGACTAACAAAATACTTAAAGGGACTTGTATATAAAATCAAAACAGAGTTAAAAGAAAAACATAAATATATACAGATAAAAAATGGGAAAATATTAATTAAACGAGAATGAGAAAGCAACAAAGCCATACAAATAAAAAATGAAGAAGATATAAGAAAATACCAAGAAATAAATTAAATGTGAATCAATTTCAGCTATAAAAAATTTTTTCTTAAAAATATTTTTTTCTTAAAAGTATAATTCTGTTCTTAAAAACACTAAAAAAAGACCACAGTTAATTGTGAAAAGTTTTATACAGTAGTTTTAGAGTACATTATAAAGTAAGAGTAAGTTAAAATATACGTATAAATAATGAAATGAAATCCTCGCGTTTAAACGGTTTATACAGTTTTGCAGGAATGAAAAAAAAATGGCAACAATAAATAAAAATAAATAAAAAAATGTGTGTGAACTTCAAGGAGATACACCGTCTGAATTTAGCCTATAATAAATTATTTCACGCAACTGATGATCGGATGAAACTGACAGACATCACACAGTTAGCAGACGAGACTAAGGAGATAAAGATATAAGCAGCTCTTTATCGATTCGAGCAAATAAATGAGGGAAAAGTTAAAACTTGTATTGTTGGACAAGTCTCGAACGCGATCGGTGAATTAGCAGCTTCATTAGCGATCTCATTAAAAGTTGAATGATTCTAAAGGACCCGAAGTTGCACCGCCACATCGGGATGAAAAGCGGGGCTAACCGATGGCGGCTGCAACCCTCCGCGAACGCTCCAACTTCGTAATCCGGACGTGTGGAAAAAATATCTATCTCTTTCATTCATTTTATATTAAACTCAATATATTATTAATTATATCAATAAGCCGCGGCTCCGATTCTCAAGGTAAATTCCGGAAGATAAATTAAGTAAAAGTAAAAAATTGATTGAAGGATTGAAGGAACATATTGGAGCAATTAAAAACAACAACTCCAATATATCGGCAATTTGCGAACATGCATCCAAAGGGAATCTCTGTCACAAAAATCTCATCAACAGAACCGTACCTTACACCCAGATTAGTGAGGGAGTCCATTGAAATGTACAAACATCCCAATTTCAATAGAGATGACAGTTACAAACTATCAATTATTTGGCGCCCTGTTCTAACGACATTGATTCAACCCTTGAGAGAAGTCGCAGTAAAATCCGCCGACGTAACTAGTACCTACATATTGCACACTGGCGACCTCTAAAACTGTAAAAGAAGAGAACGCTCCACAACAAAGTGCATAAAATTTACGCCCTAGAAAGCAGCACGTAATCAGTCCGACCTCCACCTCCGTAGGTAAAGGTCGTCCTCTTGATGATGTTGAATAAGTATTCAACGAAAGGTCGAGATTCGCTTCTCGGAAATATATACGGTTCGTATAAAATATTCGAAACTATTTACAGTTAAATATGTCTAACGACCGTAAAGTTCAATAGTTATCCAAATAATCAACATTCGAAACTTTAAACGGCTTTTTCCTAAAACAACATTTTTCGAATTGCCTAGCAGTAGAACTCAAACAATTTTTAACCTATTTACTTCAATCAACAATACCTAAAAATTAACTTTAGGATTTTTTGATAAGATAAAAAAATTATTCAATTTTTTGTGAAAAAGTCTAATTTTTTAAACTCCGATAAACCGATAATCATTTATAATTGTAATACTACGTTTTTTTCCATTTTAACAAAAATCAATATTTTCAAAGATGGCTATGCATTTCTCTAGGTATCGTAAAGAAAATGAAAACATCCGTTTTTTCTTCTGGACCAATAATATTACAGCATTTACGCTACTAGTTGCGGACCACCTCTTTCACGCTGCTGTAAAATTTAGTTATGACCAAATTTACAAACTCAATTTTTAATAGCACGATTCAGTAAATAAAAAAAGGAACCCATAAAAACCAAGTTTTTACAATACTCCCTTTCTCATTTTCGGATTTTGTGTCTACCATATGCGTCGGAATCTCCATACAACTTGTATGAAAAAACCAATAAAGATTTAAAAATCCAAAATTATACTATAATAATTATTATTATTTAACGAAAATTTGACAGATCTTTTGGAACGTCGCCACGAGTCTGCTTGCAAAGTTTCAGCTTGATTGGATCACGGGAGAAGGGTTAAAAATCGATCCAAAGTTTTTGCGTCAAACAAACAGACGCCACGAGTTATAATATAAAGGGAGTTAAAACAAAAGTAGAATTCTTTTTACAAAGGTGTTATCCTTAAATTTTGATTTTTTTTATGTGCCTACTTCCAAATTTATACCTCTTCAAAGAAGATCGCCATCAACACTCATGTTGTATATCTTCATCGCCAAACTCTATTCTCTCATCTGTTTCACACAAAAGCTTTTCGCCCCGCTTGAAAATGTAAGTTTACTGTTGGTTAGATAATTTTTCATATATTCACGACTACCTCTCTCATATTTGAGCAGAGTTGTATTTCTAGTGCGGCATCTTCCTTCTTTATTGCAGTTGACAGTCGCTGGTAAAATGCCACGTTTGCTTTTCCCTTTATTTGCTCGAGGTACTTCGGTCTTCCTCCCTTTCATTTTATTTTTGTAATATACCTCAACTCGGTGCCTAGGGTCAACGCCGTGCAGGCTACTACATCTCTACAAGGCCAGCACTCGAAATGGAAAAATAGACAAACCGAAATGTACGCAAGTATTATTCTATATTACGTACCAACTAGATTCTTCAACATTTTTAAAGATCGGTATCATTTATTTCGCTCGCTATTTATTATTGTAGGGACAAATTTACAAAATACTTAAACAAAGCGTAATAATATTATCTATGCCTTTTGACTCTAAATAACAATCATTATCGATGTCACTATGGACTCTACAACCCTAGAGATTTTATAATACAGTCAGGATGACTCCCCCATGGCTTTGGTTTCCCCAATTTCTCATGGGGATGATATTTTTTTCAACGATGACTTCGATGACAGCGTTTCGATCGACTTCGGCTTTTTTTCGTTATTAAATAAAACTACATACCTTTATTTTTTTAAATTTAAACTTTGTGATTCACACACGTTGAATTAAATTTAACACGACTATAGTTTCGAGAGGAGCAGTCCCCCTTATTATCAGGTGTAATTTATAAGTAACCTAAATACAAATATATAATTATGTAATTCTGTATTTAATTTAAGTTAAATTAAAATAATCATGTCGCACCACAAAGTTACTGCCATATCAATTGATAAAGTACACACCTCATTACTGTAAAATCTACGAATTATTTTTTCCTTAAACCAGTCCAAAGACAGCCTCAAATTGTTCCTTTCAAAAACATGTACTGCAACTTGTACAGGTGCATATGTTTGATAAGCATTTTTTGAACAATATTACTAGTAATATTGCAAAATATATGAGGTACCCAAATGTTTTTTTGTGTACCTGTTTTCATTAAATCCAAATACAGTAAAACCTCGATATAACGGACTAATTGGGGGGACGGGGTGTCCGTTAAAGAGGAAAGTCCGTTATAAAAACAGGTTTTAAATAAATCAAAAAAAAAAATTGAAAATATGTACACTGTATTCAGATATAAATAAAAAATACAAAACGCAAACAAAATTATATTTAATTGTCTTGATATCGACGCGCTTGCTTTTGGTAATCCTGCTTTGAAAAAGGAATCGAGTTTAGTTTGCACTTTTGAAGTTTGCTGTTTTTTGCCATATTGTTCACATATACGAGACGCAGACATTCCAGACTCCAACTTTTGCATAATTTCTAGTTTTTGATTGATCATTAGATTGATTCTTTTCCGTTTGTCCATACTTAAAGAGTAGGATTGCGAAAATTTTAATTTATTGGAGTAAACTAAATGCGTTCATTCACTTCGAGTAAGCGAGTCAAACTGCTGTAGAGTCGCGAGAATCCCCGGCCAGCGTGGCAAACACCCATAGAAACCTACGCGTTATTATATCAGAGAATCCCCTGATATCAACACCTCCTAGACACTAATATACTATCGCCCTGGCTAGGTGCAGTCTACGAGCAGGACGGCATTATGGACGGGAAGTTTTTAATTTTTTTACATTTGACCGGATTTTTTGTCCATTATATCCGAAGTCCGTTAAATAGGGGTCCGTTATATCGAGATTTTACTGTAGTTTGATCTAGGGATGGGTCGTCGACGTATTTACCGTCGACGAAACAAGACCGTCCACGTCCGTCCATCGACGAGACGATCAACTAGTTGAATTCGTCAACTAGTTGACGCGTCAACTCCATTACGCGGACATCGCAGACGTTCTATCTAAACATCGGGACGATGGTCAACTGTCTACGGTTCGACGAGACGCTGCTTGACGGCTCAACAGTTTTGTATTTTGATTACGTTAATTTTTAAAATTTAAAGAAGTTCGAAGGAATATAGTTTCGGGGAAAGTAAAACCGCTACTTGTGCTTATATGTAAAAAGAAATATTGTATTATTTATTTGTTTACGCACATTACAGGCTTTTACAAATTGTTTTATATACTTCTTTCTATATATAATAAAGAAAGAAGTAGGTATACACAACAATATCAGGTGTAAGCAGTAAAATAATAGTTCAATAAAAAATAAAATAATTAAACAGAATTGTTTTACTTTATACAGCGTAAAATTGGGAATTCACCGAAACGTCGCACATGCACATCGCAAAAAATCAAGTATAAAATAATAGATAATAGCTTATTAAGCCTATCTCGCCCTACGTACGCATTCAAATTTCAAGTCTCTGTCATATGTCGTGTACACAGATCTGCACTCTATGGTCGTGTACTTTAGAGTTGAAATGAAATTACCCGTCGAGCCGTCTACGGCGTCTACAAGTCGACAGCGAGAGATGAGAGAGAAATAAACGGAGACGTTTTGTCTTGCGCTCGCCCGTTGCTTTGCATTGCGTTGAATCTCGAATCGTCCACCGACCACGGCGTCCACCGTCTACGAATTCAACTAGTCCATGCGATAAACGTAAACCGTCGACGCGTCGACGCAACATCGACGGTTGATTTCAACTAGTCCGTCCATTCAACGCCCATCCCTAGTATCCACCGCTTTCCCAGGACCGTTCTAAGAGCAAAAGCTTTCTTATCGGCCGCAGAAACAAGTCATTCACTGTCCCCACCGTGAAACGATATGGGAGCTATAGCTCATAGAACGCGCCTTATTTGGGTGATGTATTTTATTTAAATTTTATTATTGGCATTATATTGTATTGTTATTTTTGAAATAAAGATTAATATGCGCGGGACAATGAGGGTTTTGTGCGACCGACTCGCTCGGTTTTCATCTCTGCGTGTTGTATTGATGAAGGCCGAGCGAGGAGGTCGCTTTAGCATAAAATAATGCCAACCAGGCGGCGAAAGTGCTGGGCCGATATGGACGCTTTTGCGCATAGAACGGCTCAGGGTATGTGGTGGGTCCCCTTCAGTCCGTCCATTCAACGCCCATCCCTAGTTTGATCCGCTCGCAGTGGCGACGCCTCCGCTGTCGCCGCGGCGATCGCCCCGCGGCTGGTGTCGAAATGATCGCCGAACACTGGCCAATGCAGTCGCGCGCCGCAGACCGCGCGCCTGGCTATTTCAATATTTTGGATAATTCGAGCGCGGAAAGTTCCTGCCGCCGCGGGCTCCGGAGCGGGCCGGGCAAACAAAGCGGAGACGACGCGCGTAAATCATACACACGCTCCGGGGGCGGCGGCATAAATCTCCCGCCCGACAATGAGATGAATGGGACGCTCCCCGCTGGCGGACCGAGCGGCGGAGCGCCATCGCGTTGCGGGCGGGACCCGCGCTAACCCGCGTGCCGGGGAGCTAATTGGGATTTGCGTATTTTCATTTTTCAAATAAAACGTTCGATATTATGTAACATACACTATTGTGCGAATAGCGTTTATTGAAAGTATGCTGCACTAGCGCGCAGGGCTGCGCGATACTCGAGTATATATTCCGATGCTGATTGCACGCATCAGTTGCGGGAAGCGTACCTTGCTTGTACGCAAGAATCGAGTGTATTTACAAGCACCGCATACAAAAATAATAATTGGAAAACATACAATAGTCGAGTATACTTTTCAGGCGCGCATTTTTCCCGCGCAGATGGAAAATATACTTGATTCGTGGCGTGCCCGCCATTTTAGTAGATTGCTATCCTTTTCTTATTATTAACACACTGTTCACTTAAAATTGAAAAATATTATGATAATTAATGTTATTTAGGCATAAGTAATAATAATTAATTTTAAAATGAGATATTTCCGTACAAATATGTGATAATAAACGCAAGAGAAGATATGAGAAAAAATTGCGAAATTTTCTCAATCTGCTGGACGATCGCCTTAAAGTATACAGGTTGGTCACAAGTAACGAAGCGTCGCGAGCGACTTATGTGATGCATAAAAATATCGACTCCTGGAAATACGAATTTCTCAGAAATATTCACGATTCGGCTTTGAGCGGGGTGAAATATTTGCCCGCGATAAAAGAGAATGCGCTTAAAAGCCGGAAAATGTTTGAACACCGCGGGCCGTTCCCGCCACCTGGCGCCTGGATGTGTGGCATGATTGCAGTCGCGCCGCGCACAATGGGCGCCACCCAGCGGCAGCTGGGCGCCCGATCCATTGCGCTGTCTGCAGCACTCCCACGGATTGCACTACCGGTCCGAATCCAATACCGGTTTACGCAAATTTTCCTCTCCAGACCGAGATAACTATGAACTGTCATCGTTTCACACAAGAAATACGCTGTCGCATGAAGAATACAGTCAACCGGAGTTTGGATCAGCAGTCTGGAATACTCATTATTCTACATGCAGTGAGCGGCTTGAAAATATCCAACACAAATTTCTCAATATTTTAAATTTCCGTTACCGTTTAGAATTCAACTCGTACACAGAAAATCCCTCGTCTATCACATCGAAGATGCATACAAGATCTGTGTTAAAATCTTGAATAACTTGACTCACCCTATTTATTAGAGCAATAGGTTTAAGTTGTCCCACATACTCAACGCGTTCAAATAATTTATTTTACCCAAACTTTGGTAGGACTAACTACTTAAAAAAGAGCAATAGGTTTAAGTTGTCCCACATACTCAACGCGTTCAAATAATTTATTTTACCCAAACTTTGGTAGGACTAACTACTTAAAAAACTGCTTTATAACTCGTTCCACTTCAAAATACAATTTGTTAAATTCTACGAATAATATAGACATTTTTATTGACAATTTGCTTTTATTTAAAATGAAACTCCGTAATCTCATTTATGATTATTGAAATAATTCGATACTTCTTTAATTGAATCCCATTCCCTCCCTCTTCCCACCCTTCCCATTTTTTGCATTACCATAAATTAAACCATTGAAATATTTATTATTTATCACATATTCTTTATCATTTTTTTACTTAGTTTTTTTTTACCAGCTTCGAGGAAACTTCACTGGTCATACTAAACGTTTATTTTTTGATATTATATAAAAAAATTATTACATCGTACTGTATGTTTCCCAAAATAAAAAATAATAATAATAAAAATATGACGACACAACATTAGAATATTTGTTCACACCTATGTAAAACAATTGTTTTTTAAATTCTATCTTTTTAATTTTGTGAGACGCGTTTCGCCTTACGAAGGCATTAATAATATTAATAGTTGAATCATTTATATAGTGCCATTTTCGTGAGTACTCACCTCAAGGGCGCTTCACACAAAACAACTTACTGACTAAAAAAACTTATTTACTATTACATACTTATTCACTAGATGTCAAGCAAAAAATCGAATTTACATTTTAAACTATAATAGTTGGGAATGCTAGAAAGAATCAGATATTTTTGCGGAGTGCACACTAGAAGTGGGAAACATTACATAGTGTTAACACACAAGTAATATAAATATTTTCTAAGATTTCCACGGTTGTTCAGAATCTTCTAGTATGAGTTTCTGGGGTAGGTACTATTATTATTATTTACTTTCAGAAAACTCAGATTTTTTATTCATTTTATGGACAAAAATTCGATTTAATTTTTAATTAGAAAAAATTCCGTTTATTTATTATTAGAATATTTTTTTGAGTATGTCCAAATTTTTCAGAACAGAACTGGATTTTTTGTCACAGGGATATCATTTATCAATCAATGCATATATAGATGTCTCACAGAGACGAAACTGTATATTTTATGGGAAATGTTTCAGTTTCAGCATTCAGGAATGAGAATTTCCGCGAATTACAAAATTGGTGTGAATCAAAGAGCTCTAATTAAATTTGTATCCAGTGATATTAAGTCAATAAATAAGTTTTTTATTTGCCTCCCACAGCTACTCTACAATTTTAAAAATAAACGTGGAAAAATAATTCTGTGTATAAATGTATTTTTAAACTATGTTTGATTATAACGAAAGCACTTTGCCTAGGTAGGTAATGCAGTAAACATCACAAACTAACGGGTTCAATATTTTGCAAGAACATTTAAATATGCAAAAACTATCCGCTAGATGGCTGCCGCGTTTGCAGGCCGATCGTCAAATGCGAGCTCGCGTTTCAAATGAATGTTTAAACGTTATTCAAGAGAAATTTTCAACCGTATGTCACGGTGGACGAAACTTGGATACATCATTTTACTTTATAAAAAAAACTAACCCATAAAAACAAAGTTTTTATTATAATCCCTTTTTTGTAAAATATAACAACAATTAAAGACGAATTAAAACATATGACATAACACTAAACTTACAGGAATTTAATATATTTCTAAAATGTTAGATGTTTTGAGCTTTGATAAGACACTTCATGCTTTTAAGATTAAATTCTAAAAACATTTGTCAGTCAATACAAACAAAATTTTGATATATTCAATTATCAGCAATATCGTATCTTATGAATTTCCAGCGTCAAATGATTTAAAATAGTCAGAATCAGATTTGAGTACTGTAGAATTATTCAAACTAAGCAGAAATCGAAAAGAAATAAACTATTATTCGATTTCTTCCCAAAAACCGAAGGGTGCTGTCATCTGTGAACCAATTGTCATAAATTTTCGAAATTCGTAGTGAAGTACCTATAACACCGACGGAGTAATTCAAATTTTAAATATTACGTGACGTCGTCAGGCCGCCGTTGGTAGTAATCAAACGTTTGTATGGTTTCCAATTTTAAAAAACCATTAAAATTTTTAAAAATCCAAAATTATACTGTAATTATTAATTTTTTTTAACGAAAATTTGATAGATAATTTTTATCGTCGCCACGAGTCTTCTTGCAAAGTTTCAGCTCGATTGGATCACGAGAAAAGGGTTAAAAATCGATCCAAAGTTTTTTCGTCAATCAAGCAAACAGACGCTACGAGTTAAAAGAAAGGGAGTGAAAACACAATCACCACAGTGGACTTTTTCGATGACGTGCTCCCAAGAAGGCGAAAACCGTTGTTTCGGCCAATAAAGTTTTGACCACAATTTCTTG
This sequence comes from Agrypnia vestita, assembly GCA_016648135.1. Taxonomy (NCBI): domain Eukaryota; kingdom Metazoa; phylum Arthropoda; class Insecta; order Trichoptera; family Phryganeidae; genus Agrypnia; species Agrypnia vestita. The sequence goes on along the minus strand of JADDOH010001352.1, from coordinate 66,157 downwards.
GGACTCCAAAGGAGTCTTCTTCGAGATCATTACAAAAACTGTAAAATTTAAAAGCGAAATGTATTCCCGTGGATATCTGGTACATTAGATGGCTGTGAATACGGATTAGAATTCCATGATTACCTTGTCATCAGTGTCATTACTGAGTCACCACCAATGTGACATTTGCAGGATATAGAATGTTTCTTGATAAAATTTCTATAATGAACATTAACGAGGCTTCGACACTGAATTACTTTATTAAGTCATCTTCCTTGGATCATATTTTTATAAAATAAAGGATTGTGTGCACTCTCTCACATCTGGACAATAATGTAGTGAGTGCCAATCTATACAAATAAAAATGTAAATGTTCGTTTGTACAAAATCGCCAATCTCTGAAAGTTCTTCACCGATTGCTTTGAAATTTTGGCACAATAAATAAATAAATAAATAAATATAGCTTTATTCCAGAATGTGGGGAGGTTCGTGCAATCCCACACATTCCATATAAAAGAAAATACACACATTAAAAATATTATATAAAACAAAAGAGAAATAGTAAAATCATATAAAATAGAAGAGAAGTATTAAAAGTAATCAAAAGAAATATATGGTAAAATATCGGCTTTAGCGAGCGATGGCAAGTCAATTATGCGGGGCCAGTATCTTTCTCCAGTGTGCATCGATGCTGGATGCTGGAGTAAGACGTTCCAGGATAAGGATATTTCCGGAGCTGTATATCCTTTCCCTCATCCCTGCCACCCTGGATCTTATGAGGGCTGCAAAGTTGGGAACACGCCCCTCAGTGAACATACCGGAAGCGCTGCAATATCTGGGAAGGCCAAACATCATACGGAAGGCGTTGTTATATTGTATGCGAAGTCTTTCTATGCTGCTCTTTTTATAATTTGTCCAGAGTTCACATGTATATAACGTTGCACAGAAGGCAAGGAAGAGCGTTCTTTTTACAGCGGTGCTACAAAGACGAAACCTTCTACACAGCATATTCGCTTTCACACTGAGAGCTCGTCTTTGCCTGTCAATATCGTCGTCGTCCATTAGATTATTTGTAATTATGTGTCCTAGATATTTTGTTCTTTCGGTCACCTTCAGGACCACACCGTTCAGAGTAACTGGAGGAATACTTGTTGGGCCCTGACCATACTTTATAACCAACAGTGCTGTTTTATTAGGGTTATAGAGCATGTTTGTTTCTTCAGCAAACACTTCACAGATCTTTAGAAGAATGCGTAGTCCTCTTATAGACGGTGCCATCAGTACCATATCGTCAGCATAACTGATGTTGTTAAGACACTGTCCTCCGATGTGACAGCCTACCCCCGCGTTGTTTAGCCTTTGAGTGAGTTCGTCCATATAAAGGTTGAACAGTATTGGGGACATGCACCCTCCCTGTCTGACGCCGCTCGTCATGTGAACAGGTTCGGAAAGACTGTCTCTCCACCTTACTTGGTTTTCCTGTTGTCTGTGCCACGAGTCAAGGATACGTATTACCTCCGATGGTATGCCTCTTTCCCTGAGTTTTGCCCAAAGTCCAAAGCCCAACAATGGTCATTCAAATACGCGGATGTTTTTGCATACCTACTTTGTTTTTATATACCTACTGTTTATTTATATAAATAAAAATGTAAATGTTCGATTGTCCAAAATCTTAAATCTCCTAAAGTTCTTCAACTATTATGTACTTTGAAATTTTGACGCAACGTTGCATTCGAATTATTTGAAAAAAAGCGTCGGTACCTACCCTTTCAATATTGATAAATATTTAGATATTACATTTTCAGAATCATAATTGTTTGTTTACATTTGGTTGCCTTAGCTTAAACCAAACGTTTCAACCTATGAGAAAGTGCAGCCAATTATATCACGATATTTCAAAATAAAGGAATATATGTAAATAAATACTGTATGTATACTCAATTTTCATACTTCCGAGTTTATCGTTCATATCATCATAACAACCATTAATATTGCTTAAAAATATTAAACACAATAACATAAGACTTCTACAAATCTAAAATAAAGTGGATTCATTGTAGAAACACAGTAAGTTTTTTTAGAGACTTTGCAAAAAATGGAACCTTTGTTTCCCCTCAAAAACTTATTTTTTATTTAATCCTTAACCCGTGCAACGCCGAGTACGACCAGCTATAATCTAATATAATAATGTAATGATGATCTTAATTTTAATATTTAGTAGTATCTCTCATGTAATGTTTGTGTATGTAATGCTATATTGTAATTCTCGTGTCAATGTAATGTGATAATTATTGTATAAATCTAAGCAGATTACAGAGTGCAGAGTGCAAATTTGAATTTAACTTCTTTCATGCCATTTAATGTTAAAATAATTTTATTTAACTTATGTTTATAAATTTAATTTAACTTCTTTAATGCCGCGCTTAATAACTGTTTAATATTATTTTAAAACTTATATTTAATCCCCTTTATATCTTCTTCTTCTTCGTGTGCCCTGTCGGGTCCCCCCGACGTCGGCGATCATCTGGGAGAAAGTTTCCTTGTCCAAGGCAGTGCGGAACAGCTCTTCCACGCTTCTTATCCCGGTCCACTCTCGGATGTATCCAAACCAGGAGTGCCGCCTCCTTCCGACCCCTCTGCAACCCTCAATCTTCCCCTTCATGACGAGCTGAAGGATGGAGTACTTTTCGCCTGTCATTATATGACCAAAGTATGAAATTTTACGGAGCTTTACTGTGCTAAGTAACTGCCTGTTTGTATTTGCTCTACGTAAAAATTCAATATTACTAGTCATGTCAGTCCAAGACATCCTTAACATTTTACGATGTATCCACATTTCGAACGCCTATATGTGATTTAGAGTATTCACCTTCAGCGTCCATGCTTCAAAACCGTAAAGTAGAACTGACCATACATAGCATTTGATCAACCTCTGTCTGAGCTTCAAGTTTAAGTCGTCATTACAGGGTAGACTTTTCACCTCATTACGTTTGTATAGCCTGTGTTTACGTATGTGTATGTTGGAGGTTGTCGAATAGGCATTTTATGGTCCACGAGTAACCAGTTCACCTAGCATGTTAACACATGAAACTAAATTCAAATCATATTGAAAATCTAAAAGTGCAAATAAGATATTGCACCCTCCCATTCCGGCCCGCGTAATGAATTACGTGACACAACGTAGTATCATAAGCACGAGCATCGATGGGAAAAAACTAACGCGACGCTCGGAACAAGAAGAGTGTTACAATTTTCACACAAATAGCCGTACACTAGGCAGATCCTCCCCTCCCTCCCGCCCGCGGAGACAATGGCCAGCCACCGCGGGGGTGAGGGCGGACCGCCGCCCTCCCGATGATTTACATCCCCCGCGCGACCCACCCACCCCGAGCCCGGCCTGTCCAATGGCGCTTTGACATTTCATTTACAAAAGCTGCATTCAACCTATTATGTCGGACATTTCCTTTCCGGCCCCAATTGGAATCTGACTGTAAAAACGTTTGTTCTGATTTTACACAGAGCTTCGATTATTTTCCGTACTAAACGGCGAGGTCCGCCTCGCTCGTATTGACTGAAACAACAGTAATTCGGAATCGAATTTCAAGCAAGTATTTCAAACCAGTAACAGGTTAGGATAGATAGATTCAAAATTGTATCATTGTGTATTTATTAAATTTTAATTGTTCTGTAATTTATAAATATACATATAAGTAAAAATATTTAATTCGATATCACGTGCGGTTTCAACGTACAATGTATTAATTATATTACACAAACAAAAAGTAAAATAAATTTTAAAAAAACGTTTTTGAAAGCCAGAAATGAAAAGACAAATGAATAACGGTGTTTTGAAATTTATGCTTGATTTTGTCAAACAAAATTTTTTGTTTTGTTAATATTTCAGTAATTTTATTGTAATTTATTTAATAGCACGGGTAGCAAATATGAAATAAGCGTAATTCTATTTAAATAAATTGTTATTAATAGGCATGATGACAGATTTTGAAATAACATTCTATAGTACTAGTTCTATATTATAGGTACACGTCTGCTATTACCGAAAATAACATTATTTCAGTAATAAACTAAGTTTTTACGAAAATAATTGCATTTTCATCTACATATTTTTAATTTCGCGCAAAAACGCCCGCAACTGTCATTTCGTCTACATGACGTCAAGCCTCAGTAAACATTGCAATGTGTCTATGGCAAACGTTCAAAGACACGATGATTGGTACTGAGGCGCGACGTCATTCGCTCTGATCGATGTTTTAGTTAGAATGGTGGATTGCACAATTATATACTTTTATTTTATTGAAAATCTTGTTAATCTCAATGTGTATATTAAAACTGGATCATTTTTTAGAATTCTTTCAAAATATTTTCTTCTTTAAAATCACTTATTCTTTAATATTGTCATCATGCCTATTATCAATAGTTAACTATTTTTAAGCGCATTGCTAACTTAGTCTTAGCTCGAAAGTTTTACACACTCGCCTGTTCTAAAGAAAAAGCCAACTATATAAATTTCTAACACATGTAATTAAGTAATTTATTGCGACAACTATAATAAATTGGTCAGTTCTGTAAAGGGTAGACGGATAACGCCGGCCGCACACTGGATGCGTTTTCGTACGAAATTGAGTAGTACGTATACGTACGAATACGCAAGCACATTCCTGACCTTCGAAGTAGTATTGAACATCGCACACTGTACACGATTTAGTAGTGCGTGTACGCACGTATAGATGCGACGTCCGACACGTTCCGGATTTGTTCGGAAATTTTTACCATTTCGTACGATGGATATTGAAAAATTTGTCAATTTGATACATGACCACAAGTCACAAGTTTGTGGGACCAAAGTGATTCAACTACGTGACCATCAGCGCAGATCATGGCGAAGAATCTATAAAAAACTAAAAAATACCTGAAAGTCAAATAATTTGGTTTAATGAAGGTGATGTATAATTATGTACTTCGAATAAAAAACTTATAAATATTTCTCTGATGTTATGAGCTCTCATTCTCCCTAGCATTTGTGAATCTATTAGATAGACAGTCGTGAAATTTGTCATTATTTAAGTCTGCCATAAAAGAGTTTCCCAGAAGATACAGATTATTCATTTGGCACAAACGTTATTGGAGAAATGCGAAAAGTAACTGATCGCGACTAACGCAAGACGCAATCAACGTGCGCGCTGAATACGTACGAAAATAATCGTACGAGTATTCGTACGTAATTCGTATCCAAAGTGCGGCCGGCCTTAAACCAAATATTGAAGAAGCTCGGTTGCCCAAGCGATCCTGTACATTTGAAAAACAATCACTGAGCGGAGGAGCTGGAGCGAAGATCGACGGGCATCCTGACGCGTATCGACGTCCGCGTCGGCCGTCTGTTCTGAACGGAGTAACTTTAATCTAACGAGCGGCATCCATTCCCGGGATTAATCCGGATCCGCGACTGACTTACCGCGCCAGCCGAACGCCGGAATTTATTAGACGACATCAATTCCCCCAGATACAAATCTAATACAATTTGTCGAGATACGTAAAGTATCGAGACAGGGAGAATTATGAGAATGTTCGGAGGCTGCGGGAAGCGTCTTGAGGAGGCGCGCCGCGAGAGGGTCGTTAGGGCCGACAATATATTGGAAAAATATTATTTGTCGTTTAACGACGAATCTACCCGACGCGACCACTCTTTGCGAACATAGTCGTTAGTAGTTTAGGCGATTCCTAGAGTGTACGCGTTCATTTATTATTAGTGTGTGACATCTTTCCTCTCGCTTCCCTGCAATCTGTGGCAGTGATTTCGTGAAAAGGGACGGAAATACATAACAGGAAATAAGACGCGCCATGGAAAAAAAATCATCGTTTATAAACAAATCAACGTCCAGCAAGTGCCAGCACAGCGAAGACGCACACTACCAGCCGACGCTTCTGATTTTGTATATATGTTGCGAGGCTGGTGTCGCTAGTGTCAAGCGTGTGGATGTTGTAACTTTGATATATTTTGGCTTATATCTTCGAAACTATCCAATGAATACTTAACATAATAAATACTTGACACATTTCTAAATAAAATGCGTATGTAGATATACGGTACCTACCTAGTGCGGAAAAATTCAATAATAAATAAATGCACATATATATTTTCATTACTTGTATTTACTAATTAATAAATATATAGGTATTAGCTTTTTTAAATTTTGATGTTAATTTCTGTCGCTGCTCAATTGATATTTTTAATTGTGAGATGTCAAATGTTACACATCATATGCGACTACTGCAAGGCTCGCTCGATTTTTTTATATATGATATTAGATCTGACTGCTACGAATTACACATGCCGGAATCATTTTGATTCTCATATTAAAAGAACAGGAGATAATTTGTAACAATGAAATAGAATTAGTTAATAAAGGTGGCCGTGTTCATATTGATTCTTAAAGGTGTCAACTTTGGACTATTTTCGTCTTCTCTAAGCAGATATATCAAATATATGTGAATGGGGAAAAATGAACGACCAAAATCTGACAAGAACATCAAATGTTAAAGATTTGGGTGTTAGATTTGTAAGCAACCTAACATTTCACGATCACATAGAGACGATCAGTGGTAATGCTTTGAGAATGTTAGGATTTGTTCTGCATACTGCCAGGGTTTTCGAGAATACCCGCGTACTGAGAACTCTTTACAACTCCTTGGTGCGGAGTAGACTCGAGAGTGGCTCGATAATCTGGGGGCCACATGAGGGCAAGTACTCTCTTATGGTGGAGAAAGTTCAAAAGAAGTTTCTGAGATATCTCTACATGAGAGAGTACGGGCATTATCCTTGGCTTTACCCAACCGAGTTTCTCCAGGGTATGCTTGGTTACAATAGACTAGAGACTAGAAGGAATGTGTATTTGATTACACATTTTTATCGATTGTTGCGCGGTATGATCGATAATCCTGAAATTATGCAGAGCATTGGTTTGTATGTTCCTGATAATTACATTAGACATCGTCAGCATAGATTGTTTCACATTCCAATATACAGGACCAACCTGCCGTTGGTTATGCCTGTTGGAAGAGCCACAGCTATGCTGAACAAAATCGCTTCGGGTATTGATATATTCCATATATCTTAGGGGATTTTCCGAAGCGGGATTCTCCTACACCTTTACCTTTGACCAGATTTTATGCTATTTTTAATTTATTAAATATTTTTATTTTGATATATACTTCCATAATATGTATGCCTTGAACACTTAGTTTTTAATGTACATATTATTAAATAAATTGAATTGAATTGAAATTGATATAAGAAAGAAACTGAATACGCGGAAAAATAAATTGAATAGTCACAAAGTAGATTAAAAGAGAATAAAAGTATTTTAAATAGGAAGAAAACAACGTAAGCGCAGTGTATGTGGCGACGTATGCCGTGGAAATAATAATAAATGCTGAATATAAAAATGGAGTACTAATCTAGGAATTAACGGAGTAAATGTATACCTCGATAAATAAATAGTAGTAACTTGTAGTGGTTAGGGTAACTTCGGTTCCTCATTTTAATCCATTCATATCATGTTAAGTTCATACAAATTTTAAAACGCCACTGGAGAAAATATTATTAAAACATTCTCCGTCGCGCATTTATTATTTTCCCAGTTGCACAAAAAACTTACGGTTCTGTTTAAATATTTTATATTTCCTATCCAAAACAAGAAATCGGAAACGGAATGAAAACATAGAAACCACACACTTTCTTCTTCTCGGAACACTCAAATGAATATTATATAGTACGGATATCTTTCTTATCGCCTTGTTCAATTTTATCTCTATATTTATATCTGTAAGAATGAGGGGGAAAATGACAACGAAATCTATACAGGAAATGATGATGCAAGAAGCGGATGACCTAAGAGGTGTCGTCGCAACAAAATAAGTACAAGTTTTTTCGTCATCCACAGTGACCACGCCAAATATGAAATATATGTCAACACATATTTACATTATTACAAATTTACATTTCCTTTACTATGGAAGCGAAGTCTGGAGCTGGCAGAAGAAAAACGAAAGTAGATTGAATGCAGTGGAGATGAGATCCCTCAGACGTATGTGTGAGAAATAGAGTAAAGAATGCAGATATTAGGAACGAATGTAAAGCTGATCTTAGCATAATTAATAGAATAAAAAAAGGGTCGCTCAGATGCTTTGGGCATATTGAGCGAACGCATGAGGAAAGAGATAAGAAAGATATATAATGCAAGTTTTGATGGCGCCAGAAAGAGAGGGCGACCGCGGAAGACGTGGCATGACCAGATTAACCAGATACTGGAAGATGGTCCCGTTAGAAGCCTCAACAACCGCCGAGCTTGCACGCGAAGATGTATGAATGTATCAGGACAGAAGAGTGTGGCGCTCTATCCTCTCTGTCTACCACCCCGGGGAAACGGCGTGATGGTAAGTTAGTTAGTTAGTTAGTTACATTCCCTTTACAAGCAGTTAAAATCATATTTGATAAACTCATTTGATTAAAGATAGCAAGCAGTAAGCGCTAAATAAAACGAATATTTTATAAGAACCGTATATTTCGCTGAGAAGCAAATCTCGACGTTTTGCTGAAGTCTATCCAGCGTCATCAGGAGAGCGTCCTATCACCGCGGAGGTGATAGGAAGTTCGGAATACACCTCCGCGGCGACAGGACGCTCTCCTGGTGACGCTGGATAAGACTTCAGCGAAACTTGGAGATTTGCTTTTACAGTTCGTATAAAATATTCGTTTTATTTAGCACATAAATATGTCCAACGACCGCAATAATAACCTTAACTCTTTAACAGCAGTAAGCGTTATCTTGTCGGCTTAATTATAAATCGTAAAATATAATTCCTAAACCCAATTATTAATTTATATCGTTCATAATCCATAATGATGTACATTCAGAAGCACTCATCCCGTATACTTGGCAACCCAGATGTACAATTCCGCAACTCGTTACTTTTTCATTGATGGTTTAAGCTCCGTGAGAAAATCATTAAGAAAATTCATTGTTCGGGACTGCAGAGTAAACGGGAGTGGGAAGAACGTTTGCACCCCGTATAATACGCTTAAATATATGTACAAACAGTCCGCCGGTAACTGAGTAGCTCCGCTAGAGGGAGTTATCTCCGCGCGCAGTAAAGGCCTTCGTTAAGGATCACATAAACAGCGGGGGGGGCACTAGCGGAACTTTTCAGATTCGCTAGATCCACAAGTTTGCGTAAGAAATTCGGAGAAGCGTACACCAATGGGTCTAATTAAATTGAATACTGCGCCGCGCCAGCGTGGAGCAGGCGCTCGGCTTAACTTTAACTCGGAAATGTTTCTGCTTCGTCAGCGGGGTTCTGCGAGGCCCGCAGGGTACGTCGCGCGAGAGCCTCCTCCCTGCCGGGCACCCCGGACGTGCACCATCCCTTGCCGAGCTCATCCAGCTTCATCCCCAAAGAACCAGCTCAGAATGTCGTCCAGAAACAAAACGCCACTTATATTACAAAAAAATACCGATATCCACCACCAGGCGGTAAAGCGGGAAGCGTTAAAGTAGAATATTATATTCCGCGAGGAGGGAAAATAAATGAGATATTATAAATAATAAATATGTTAATACTCGGAGTCCGGGCAATAAACCGCCGAGTGTATTCCGAGACACGGAATATATAAAGGGAAATTATGAAGAAATATCGATAGAGCTGTTTTCGACTCCGTGACACGTTGTTGAAAAATTGATGACGACATTATTTAGATGCCTGCTTTCTCGGCTTTGAGCATAGGATTGTCTTGAAATTGATATATTAAATTTCTAACCATATTATTAAATATTTTTTCAATGACTGAAACTATTATGGGAATATATTAAGGAATTTACCAATTTTTAATTATCTTTAAACCTACTTATCACACCCTGCTTGGTTAATATAAGCTATTTGAGTAATATTCACACATAAAGCAGACGCATAGAAACCATGATACTTTCGCTGTTATTTCATTACGATATATCAGGAGTATCACAAGGCTCACACTTAGGACCTTTGCTACTATTTAATACTCAATAAATACGTATATTAATTATGTGGGTCAATGTTTGAAGCGGTGTCAATGTATTCTCTCGGCTGATAATAATAAAGTATTTGCGACATTAGAGAACGAAGCTGGCTGCTTTAAAATGCAAGATAATTTAACAATTTATTTTTTTTACTATGCAGATAAAGAACTATCACTTAGTGTTAACAAATATCGGGTTTAGTCTAAAGACGTAAAAAATTGCAATTAAGGTTAAAAATAACCGCTAGAGGTTTTTGCAAGACTCCTGTGATGAAACAGCCTAAAACGATATTCTTATCGGACCTTGCAAAACCTTCTTCAATACCAATATGCTGCATGTATTCCTGAATTCACTTCGAACATTTTTTCACCAAACCTAAACAGTGAAGAGTATAATTTTGAACGTACGTACGTGAAGTACTGTAAATAAAGCAAAGTTGCCCGACCACCGTGTCGTGCGGCGTTTCGACACGCTACGCAAGTTATTGTGTTTCGGTCTGTCACCCGAGCAAAATTGGCAGAGCGACGAATTAGTGTCGGGCGGAGAAAAGTCCCGACGAGCGGAGCGGGGGGCGGGCGGGGCGGGCGGGGGCGGCACGTCCCGACATTTCCTATATTATGTATACAGGCCGATATGGACCGCCGTGAGCGGAATGCGGCATCGGCTCCTGCGGTTAACAAATACTAACTCCGGGGCGCGGGGACACAAATCTGCCCGGGCGGGGGAGGGGGGAATCTCTACTTATCTGCGACCCAATTTATTGGGAAACTTCCGAACCCTCTTTTTACTCAAATCGAAATTTTCGCGTTTGTCGGAATATACAAGTGTTATCCTCTCGCTTACTCGTACTAGAGCCGCCGCGACAAGAAAAGAAAGAGACGATCGAACGGCTTACACTCCGCTCTTCCCGCGCTTTTCCGGGCACCTTCTTAAACACATTCGCTGCCCCTGCTTATCCTGCTGGATATATCTTTAGACGGAATTTATTCCATTTCATCGTGTTTATACTGCTGGTGAACTTCAAACACACGATCGCGGCATCTCGGTCAAACTAAAGGACTTTTATCGTCTGTTTGCTATTGTACCAGTTTTATTACCGCCTAATTTTGTTGTTGGATTTTTTATTTACTTAACAAACAAACTCCTCGGTCGGAGATGTCAGTCCAATAGCGGATCCTTATATTTCCCGAACCCGTGATGAAGAAATTGAAGAGGTGAAAGAAACATTGATAATGAACTGAAATTCGACAAACATATCTTAATGATTACAAAGAACATGGCCAAAAAAGGTTGGTATTTTATGCAGAATAAGAAAGAAACTTAACCTAAAAACGTCACAATCAATATATATTCCATTGTGACTCCGCAAATTAATTAATGTTCAACAATAGTATTTTTGGGAAAAAGTGGGAAGACAAAAATTCAAAACAGAGCCACGAGAACTATCTTAAAATGTAACAAATATACAAGAATCAGCGATATGGTAAAGCAACTAAAGGTAATGTCAATTAGGCAACAAATGATACAAAATGTCTTAGTCTTGATACATAAAATAAAAAAACCGATTATTTCCAATATACATGTACAAAAATACGAAGTACAATTTCGAGGTCCACACTTATCTTACGAGATCCTACGAGAAGTAGGGGGTATTTTCGGCTTCCACAAACGAAACTGGCAAGAACACAAAATAGTTTGTACCATAAAGGTCTTAAAATGTTCAATGAACTGCCAGCAAATGCGAAAAAAGTAAATAGTCTCACTACTTTTCGTAGGTTAAGTGCAAAACATGTGAAAAGTAATGTTATGTTGTTTCATGTTTATTTATTTTTAATTTCTGTACTTTGTGCCAAATGTGAAAATGTGTTTCTATTTATGATTATACATGTAAATTTATGTTTTAATTACTAGATGTAAAAAATGTGTTATTTTTACAACTAAATAAAAAATATACAAACAAACAATCCTTCGGATCGTAGGTCTGTAAATCTGACCTAGATGCGACCATCAAAGAGACGAGTCAACAAGACATCCGAACATCCGAAACGACAGTAAATACCGAGTCAGATGTGTGTAACGTATGTACCGAGATAACGCTAGCTCCGGCACCAGCGCACAGTGCCTCCGATAGTCGCGTATCTTAATCCCCGGGGATTAGCTGCGGTTTAGGGATGCTGTATTTTGGTTGATTGAGAATAATTATCTCCGTACAAACAGTTAATAATGGAATTGTACAAAGCGGAAATCCTGACACGCTCGTTGGAGTTCGCCGTAACTTTAAAATATTCAAAGTGCTTTTTTAAAACGTACATATTTAGAAAGAAAATAAATCGGGAGTTTCCTTACTCAATAGCTGCTTTTTATTTAACATGTTTTTTGTAATTAAAATTATAAATTCATCTTAGGCCAGAAATAAGGTAACGATGTAATAAGTCCCTGCAGAAAATAATTTAAATACCTAAATAAATATTACACGCGCGTTTCTTTTTATACCTTTGCATTTAATTTAAAATCCACGAATAACTAAAAAATGAATAGTTTGTTGGTGTGATGGTTATGACTCGTTTAGTGAACCAGTTGGTCGGTGGTTCTAGCCCCATTCCAGGAAAGCAGCAAGATAGCTCTATGTTTATAGCATAAGCGTTTAGCTTAATATATATATATATATCCGCCAAGTTTTCTCCATGACCAGCCACAACCACCCACCGGTGGTTATGGTGGTGGATAACCCTTGGTGTCACATCGAAAATATGCGAGTTTGGTGGGGGTGACTGAGCGTGGGTGAGAGCTTGTGCCGAAAATGTGCTTTCAAGCACATTGTTTTGTTATGGGAAGGCCGCAAATGCTTCGGATTCAGATTGTTTCAAAATAGGCGCGCCGACTCAATACATAACCGACTTCTGCATTCCATTCTCCGCAAATAATAGACAACTAACACTTCGCTCAGCATCAACATCTAATACAAATAGGTTAGCTGAAGTAAATCGCGTCCACAAAACTAATTTCGGTGATCGTGCTTTCGCGGTGGCTGGACCAAAGTTATGGAACAAACTACCTAACAAACTGAGACAAACTGACAGCTTACCACTGTTCAAAAAACAACTTAAGACGCACTTATTTAGACAATCCTATAAAAACCTATAAAATCTACACAACAACGCTAGCTAATGTTTTCCACTCATATTGTGCACTCCGCGAAAACACATAATTCTTTCAGGGACTCACAAACTATTATAGTACTCAATTTTAATTCCACTTCTTGTATGCCACCTAGTGAATAAGTAATAGTAAATAAGTTTTTTCTTTTCTAGCAGTAAGTTGTCTTGTAAGATAATAATTTCTCTATGTAAAGCGCCCTTGAGGTGAGTATTTCGCGAAAACGGCGCTATACAAATTATCCAATTATTATTATTATTATTATTTTGACTGTGTCGGTGAGTCTAGAAGGTTCCGGAAAAACCTGCTCTAGAAAGTTCGGGAAGGAAAAGGTTCTAGAAAATTCCCGAAAGTTCTATAAGGTTCTAAACTGAATGGTGGAATGTGTCGGTGTATCTAGAAGGTTCCTGTACATTCGATAAATTTCTTGAAAGTTCTGTAAGGAAAATGTTATAGAAGGTTCGCGAAAGTTCTACGACGATCTAAACAGTGTACTAAAAATCTACGCGTGCGAAGCCGCGCGGGCACAGCTAGTATGTATTAATGCGACACGTATTCTGTCTTAGCAACTCTGTTCAAAAAAAATCTAGTACTTTCGAGTCAGACTTACTACTTAAATTTTCCACATTTCTTGATATTGCCTACAATAGGCATTATCAAGAAATGTATATAATTACTATGCAATATACAAAAATGTAATATACATTACAGCGCAATAGTTGACGGCAACCATGACGACGTAAGTGTTGAATCTATCGAGGATAGACAGAAAGAGTAAAAAAACGCGTTTTTTTATTAATGAACGGAAATGGAAATCGGGCCTTTTGTCCAAAATAAATAAACACTATGAGTGATATCTCGATTAAAAAATGTCGGTGATTGTTCACTCAATGTGATGATAAATCTTATGTGAAAGGGAATGGAACGAATCTCGTAATAAAATATCCATTTTTATACCAAAATGCCATGATTTAAATATAAAAGGAAAAACTCGTTCATAAAACAATAGATGGAGTTAATCATCGGCTTTTATTCGTGTGTTGAAATAAAGCTACAAAATATGTAGATTTTCTATAATTTACCAGCGGTATCCACCGACAAACCCTAACTCAACGCAAAAACATAAATCTACAGACGCATTTTCCTTTTCTACGATTGCGAAACATTTCCATAGCGTTGATTAGAAATCAAACCAAATTTGATTAGAAATGTCCAAGTTGTATAATAGAACGCGCCGCCATAAACCGTAATCTTGAACCGAAACATTATTGAGTTGACGAATTTAGTCGGATATTGTCAATAAATCCGACAACAATATCGACAGTGTGCACATAATACAATCCATCGAACACGGCAAGCTGGCGGGCGAACTGAGAAGTTGTAAAATCACGTAGTTTGTTTATTGCGGGGACCTCTCGGGGTAAGTTGGTAAGGCAGTTAATAGTTTCCTCCTCGGGGAGGACGCCGCAACTACCCGCCGCGGCCGGTACAAGCGGCGGCTAATCGAGATGTACGGCGTAGGTTGCCATTATAACATCCACGTCCAGCGCTAAATGGAGACTTCATTATCCGCGATGTAACTACGTTATATTATGCACAGAGTACAAACAGTACGTCTGATTGCTAGAGGGGTAAATACACACAGACTAACCTTGGATTTCCGCGTAGCGCAGCATGATGGAGAGCGTTGAAACCGTTGTTGTTGGAGAGAGTGACGTCGGCCTGGTGGTCCAGCAGCAGAGTCAGCATGTCGTCCCTCTTCTTCGAGATGGCGTCGTGCAAGGGGGTGTCTCCTTCCGAGTCCTGAAAGTAAGAGAGATAGAGAATAAGAACAGAAAGACAGTAGTGCGACATTGCGAAATTGATACGTTCAAGAACGAGAAATTATACTCGGGTCGAAGACCTGCGCAAAAGATAGAGTCGCCAAAACGTAGAACCGTATAAAAAAGATAATTTAAATCCACAAAGTCTACCACGTAAGCCGGAGAATTTAAAAAAATATATTTTTAACGCCATTAACTAAGGTTAGCTTTTAAAAATAAGACATTTTCGGAAGAGGTATTGTTTTAATTCAATAAGGTCAGCCCGAGAGAAAGAAAAAAGCACGGAGTAAACATAAATTTCCATTTTGTTCTCATCCACCGAAGCTCCTTAGGGACTTGGAATAAAATAAACGTTAAACGGCGAAATAATCCGACCACAAAGGATTATTGGGGAAAACAAAGCCAGGGCGAGTTATGCTCAAAACCTTCCGGGAAAACTAAAGAGTTGTAAAAACGGGACCTCGCGTCGAACGGGGGTCACGTATCCAATATCTCCGAAAGATTAAACAACGATGCGCTACACATTTTTAATTGAAATCGTAAATCCACGATTATTGTGTGTTTCTCCTTCTTCCCGGGCAGTCTGTCCGCCCGCCCCACCCTTGGGCGAGGGCGCGGGGTGCCCGGGTGACTCTGCCGCGGGAGAGGTGTCAGCCGCCGCCGCAGCCGATATCTCGTTACGAGTGTGATAGCGGCGTGCACTCGCTGGTAATAGACCGCAGACAGCCATTGTTGGCCGTTGACACTGTTAACGAGGCTTACATCATCATTTCGCAACCCTCGGCTCGACAACTTTTACCTGTCAGAAAACGAAAATTAATTACAAAAAGGCAAGAATTTATTTGTTCGGTAAGTACCTACTTACACGGGGCTTATAAAAAGAGCAAAAATACACCTTTAGAGAGTCACAAATCAAGAGATGTCGATGAATATAATGAAATTTCCCAACTCCGAAAACTGACGAAGCGAGGGCCTGTTGAATTTGCGGAAAATGAGTTTGAAACTTTTGCAACTTTAAGTGATAAATTACGTTATACGAGTCTCCGAAGGTATTTTTGTAGACTACGCACCGCCCTGCGAGATTTGAACCTTTTAAATGACGTATTATTGCAGCGGGGGGAGGCTGCTCGCCCGCTTACAGCGAGGTAAAAGGTCCCAGTGCGGGGATTATTTTAATGATTCACGCGAGAGGTTCGCCGTAACGTATTTACCTCAAACGTTTCCAAGTTACTGCGGGAAACATGTTTGCAGTTCAAACTACAATTCGCTTCGAGTCTAGCCGCGGAAACTTCCCGAGTATATTCCGACTTGATTAACTTCCTCGGCGATATTTCTCTCTTTACATCGCCAATATATTCATATTTACTGCCGGGTAAGAAACAATTACGACAGTATCTGCATAATTCTACGAAAACAGAAGAAGAAAATATTCTTCAATACTGAGGATACTAAAATTTATACGGGAATAATTATATTCGTCGTGGCGTTAACTGTTTGGAATAATGAAGATTTCTAAGTGAATTTGTTATATTCAAAATGAAATAACAATATGTTATATTCAATATGAAAGCAATCATTATAAGGGGTACTCCTTACTACGATACTAATAAGCTATAAAATCTAAAAATTGTCAGAACCGAATGAATAGACTAGAATAAAAAGGGACTACCTACCCCGCGGAATAAACTACCAGAATACGTAAATCAAACGTCTTTGACCTAATCGAAGAAGCTAAACATATATAAAACATTTCAGCCTCGACCTGACAAATCAACAACAAATTAATGTCGTAATTTAGCCATGACATTACCGAGTAAATCATTCGGCTTAATACATTTTATAGAAACAATCCGCACGTTTTTTCTCCCCTCCTGTCTTATTTATACGCCATAAATCTTTTGTGCTCATTATTCAAAGAGTTACGTGGCTGTCTTCTTTGGACACGACTAGGCCTTGTATACCCAAATCACGTTTGAAAAGACACGTTTTATTGAATTTTCAGATTTAAGGCGACCTATGGTAGTAGTGAACGTACCTGCCCGAGATGTCTAAATAAGGAACATTACTATCAATTTATTATAACTTTTTATAATTGTTGTTAAGTGAGGCTAGTTCAATCGTTTACTGAAATAATAAAGGCATGTTGTTCGTAAGATGAAATAAAGTAATCAATACTGACCCAGAAAATAGTGGTTTTCTATTTGTTATTGTATTTATAGACAAATTATGTGCAACGCGTCTCTTTCGAACCCTTTTAGTATGTATTAATATAAAGTTGGTTTTATATTGCCTGGCCCCGAAGTTGTCGATTCACTCGTGTTTCGGGAGGACAGGATAACTGGTACTTTCTTCAGCCGTAAAAAGGATTTACTATCGCGAAGAGTTGCGGACCATAAATGGATCAAAGTCGTATGTTTACTATGAATGCTTGCGTCGTAAAACCGATCAATTTGTCAATTTCCCTTGCTGGCAGAAATAATTCGCTCTTATTTTATTTGTTCTATATGTGGGGCAGCAGTAATATCCAAAATAATTTTAATGCAGTCATCGAGGATAACTAATTTATAATCTACTGAATTAGAATTTTTACGGGAACATGATTTTGGATAGGAGAGATATATAAAATCTAGATTTCAGTACATTTTAAATAAGTAACCCTCGGTGACTGCGATCAAAAATATTTTTTAATTTTTTTAATTTTGCTATCTTTGCTTTTATACCCCACATATGATATAACCGGTGCTGCACGATTAGAAAATGTTATCTTCGAGAATTTTAACATCTGTAAATTCCTACTAGACCCATCTATTTTCAATAAGTCCCTTCCAGTCTATTGCGTGCCGTGTCGTGGGACAGAAGCACATGACACAGTATCATCCCCAGCGGAGTTTTATAAAATTTGAGAACCGATTTTAAAAATTAAACGGGGTTGTCTTACTATCTTCGGGCACAACAAAAACATCGCGCTGAAATATCCAATTAAAAATACACACGCGAATACATGAATGAAACAATATTTTATTTTAAATATATAAATGCGTATATGTGTCACGATAATATTTTTACAGTTTGAGAATCGAGCTGGAGCTGTTAAAACAGAATAATCCTCGAACCCCTGACTAGACTACTAGTGAGTCTTAAACATTAGACTCACTCCTATAAGAATACATTATAAAAAATTAAATAATTTGAAATTAAGATGTTGTTGAGAAACGTAGAACCACACGAAAATACATAATTAAGGTAATGCGGAATGTACAAGCAAAGCCTTTCATCAAGTGTTAAATCAGTAGAGGATGTATAATTCTCTCAAAACCTGCAAAGAGCAATAAGTCTTTACGTAGAGAAATTTCGCGGTTGTTGTTTGAATGTCGTAATAATATTAATAAAATGTTCATTAAATGCTGTAATGTAAGGGAGTATTTCACCACCTCCGGAGAAATTGTCGGATAAATTTATTACATAATTAGGTCACCGATCATTTTACGAAGCACTGTTCTTTTGATTTTTCAAATGTCCTTTAAGAAATGAAAATCATTACTTTATCTGTCGAACAACGCTAATCAACGTACGTGAAGGTGGTGTGACATCGCCTAAGTTTGGTGTCGGAATCCAAAGATCACGTCTTAAAACACAATAAACAGGGAAAACACAAATGTCGGCAATTCATTTAGTTGATATGCACTTAAGAAATATGCAAAATGCTGGAATGATAAGCTAAACCAACTATTTTATGACAAGTCAAATTAAAGTGAACCAGGCAAGACACATAATCCTGGAATGAATTTTTATACCCCCCGGCTGGAATTTAATCACAAATGCACACTCGCAAGGATAACTTCTAATCAGTTCAGTTTCAGTGCCGATAAATCGGCGTTTATTAGCTCAATAACTTTTATAACAGCTTGTATCAAAACATAATTAATATTAAGAATATTTACAGAGTTTATGAATAAGATAGCAACAAATACAATATACAATTTTTTGTATGCAGGTCTTTATCGTTTACCTACCTCGCTAGGTACATAAAAATACCTGTTCTGAGGTAAGTAGCCATTCCATTCATTGAGACTCCATTTAAATATTTAATTTCATGGTTACGTAATTAGAAGAATAAAAGAAAAATAAAGTAATTTAGTGTAAAAAGTATATAAAGTAAATAAAAAATAAGAAATTAGAAATAAAGTAAATAAGAATAAAAATCGTGTGTCATAAACAATTCATCTCTTTTGGTTATAAAAGTAAGTCTTCTATAGTACATGGTTATATTCTATATACCTATATGGTTATAAAAGTAACTTCTAATCGTGTATCGTAAACAATTCATATCTTGTGGTTATAAGTTACAAAAATACGTATGAAATTTGACCAAACTATTTTCATGCATAAAACAGATTAGATTTTTTGAGCATAGCTCTTCCAAAGACAATGTAGGTCGTTAGAATGAAATGTACATTTTCTCGGTCGCACGGGAACCTTTTAAATGATGGTAATATCGCTCACACTCCACGACTCAAGTCCAGGGGGACAGCCAAATTCGAAAACGAAGCGCACTTTAGATGTGTACAGGGTCAGCAGTATTCAAGTACTACACTAGTCGGCACTTGAAGATTTATCGGCCCCGGGACTTAGGTGGATTTGATTTAACTTTAGTAGTTTATTAGTATTTGTAGCAGTTTATGTTCCCGAACAACTTATTCCTCGATATTGAACATAATGTATACGATGAGTTACTATGGCTCGGAGAAGAACCTCGGCAATGCCTTTCCCATCACAGAACTCCATGTCATTTTATAATGAGCTGATCAATGACCATTTACCACTCCCAGCCAGCATATCTCACATGCTGTCTATATTCGTAATCTCTTAATAAATTATAACAAAAATTTTATATGAAAACGAAATTAATTTTTAATTAACATCTCATTATAATTTACGGATATAATTCAAGTCCATATACCATATTGATTAAATGGTACACAGACCTCTACGCAGATTGATTGCCTTGTTATTAAAATAAGAAAGACAAGATAATTAAACCCGCGAAATAGCGTAGTAATTATGAGTAATGTGAAACAATATTTACCTAATTATTATAATTCGTCTAATATAATTACTATTGTTTTAGTAAATTGACATTATTCGTTTAAACCTAAAACTAAATGTAATAAAATAAAATAATTATATAAAAATGTCCTTGCGTGTTGTGGTCACGCGCTGATTGCATGTCACACTTTTATTATCTTAAGTCTTAATTCCAACAAGTTACGAACTTTACGGGCCGACAAACAGACGAACAGCAGACAGACAAACAACGTTTATTATATTTAGATTAGATAGATACATTCGTAGTAAAAAATGTTCCAAGAGGCATTTTTTAAAAATAGAAATGCTAACATTATACAATGTTTTAAATGATTTAATTTAATGCCTTCTTATTCTTTTTTTTATTGTTAGTGTATATTAATGTAAGTGCTACATAACATTCGTAAAAAATATATATATATATATATACATTTTAGACTGTAAATACTTTATGGGCTTAAAAATACTAATAAAAATTTTAATAAATAAAAAATTTAAACAAAAAAGTTTACCAAAAAGACCTTGATGGATACTCCTAGGGAGACGTCAAAATACAATGTAAAACATCTAACGATAATTAGGGGAATTATATGTTA
This sequence comes from Agrypnia vestita, assembly GCA_016648135.1. Lineage (NCBI taxonomy): Eukaryota > Metazoa > Arthropoda > Insecta > Trichoptera > Phryganeidae > Agrypnia > Agrypnia vestita. The sequence goes on along the minus strand of JADDOH010001352.1, from coordinate 45,445 downwards.
CGTAATACACTTTTTATGGTTGCGAAATTAGAAATTTAATAAATGAACAAGTCATAGGAAAGGAAGTAAAGAGTGCGTGCAAAGCCGACCTATCAGCCATTGGCGTAAAGGCGAGTATCGCGAATTCGTTACACGTTTTATTATTATTTTTTACTTATTTCACAAGTATATTTATGGACAATGTTCATTTTTTGCGGGTATATTAAATCAATATATTAGATATCTATTTATATATATATAATATATATATATAAAGAAACCCGTGTTTCCCTACCCGTCAAGTTTTCTCCACAATCACCCACCGATGGTTATGGTGGTGGATAGCCTTTGGTGTCACATTAAAAATATGCGAGTTTGGTGGGGGTGGCTGTGCGCGGGTGGGAATGGGTGACGAAAATGTGCTTTCTAGCATATTGTTTTGTTATGGGAAGGCCGCAAATACTTCAGATTGTTTCGAAATAGGCGCGCCGACTGTGTCGGTGAGTCTAGAAGGTTCCGGAAAAACCTGCTCTAGAAAGTTCTGGAAGGAGAAGGTTCTAGAAAATTACCGAAAGTTCTATAAGGTTCTAAACTGAGTAGCGGAATGTGTAGGCGTGTCTAGAAGGTTCCTGTACATACGATAAATTTCTCGAAAGTTCTGGAAGGAGAATTTTCTAGAAGGTTCTATGACGATCCAAACAAATATACGCGTGCGAAGCCGCGCGGGCACGGCTAGTTAAAAATAAACGTATACAAAAGGAGGGATTATACACCTCGGGGGTCTACGCGCGTAAATGTGTCGGCATTCAAGTAAGATATCAAAGGCTTAAAAATTTCCTCATCCAATATCGGGACAGCGCCCTTAAGTAAATTAGCTTCCTCCCGCGGCAGGAACACTCTCTCCCGATGGGTGAAATAATAAATAGCGGGCGATAGATTCGTGCGCCTTCAGCGGGGCTCAGCGGGACTTAGCGGCCGGCGTGATTCACCGCCGCCGGGTGGGGAGGGGGAGGGGAGGGGGGGGGGCGCCCGCTCGCCCCATTCGTCCCCATCGGGAGCGAGCGACAAAACCCGCGCTTTCATTTATTTTGAATTTTAGACTTCCTAAACGAATACCAGAGTCCGAGCGAGGTGCAATGTTCGACACTGTCAAAAACAAAAGGGGGAAATGGATCGGTCCCGGCTGTTGGGAAAAGGAAGACACGAAACTTTGAGAAACGTGAACCTAGCCGGGGTCCATCAACAGCGGCAAAAAACTCACGCGGATTGAAAATTGACTAAACTAAAGAATATTCGGAATATTTTGAGTTTGTTCAAATCTTTCAGAACAGTGCTGGATTTTTTGTCACAGAGACATTTAATTCATCATCACGTAATTTAAATATATATACAACTTCAAAAAAATTAGTAGATATTTCTATCATGGGTGGAAATTGCGAACGTTACATTGTGTAAAGTGATCACTTAAGCCAACCATACGATAGGTCGTAAGTCCTATGTACACCCAAAAGACTTATATACCTACTTTCTCATAAAAATACAGTTTCGTCTCTGTGAGACATCTGTAATATACATTAATTGATTAAAGAATATATGCCCAGACTCGAAAGGGCAAGAATCCCGGAATAGTTGAGAGTCCCGATTTCAAAAATAAAATTGATTGTCCCGATATTGGATAAGGAAATTGAGAGGCAAGTATTAAAAGCTACACTTTAAATTTTGAAATTTTCATAATATATTTTGATATTTGTGACCTCTCTTCATAATGTATGTTTACACAAATCATAAATAAGCGACACATATAATGAATACAGGTACTTTTGTAAGATTTATTCAAAAAGATTATTATGAAATTTACCAACATAATATATTTTTGAGTTAGATTAGGTTAGTTAGGTTTGATTAAATGAAATTATGTAATTTAGCAATATCAAAAAAATAAACAATTTAAAAGTATGAATTCATGACTTTTTTCTATAAAACATGCTCTTTGCAAAATCTAGGAATTTACTCTATCATAAAGTTTTTTCTCGTGTATGGTTCGCGACTTATTCTTAGACAACATGATTCATATGTCAAATGAACGTTGGCATTTTTATAATTAAATCTTTGCCTTCTAATCAATTTGATTTCTTTTTGAGATCAGGACACTCAACGACACCGGGATATTATTTTTAAAAAAAATCATATATATTCGTCAGTTATACCGGAAAATGCTATGAAACTATAACACTATTGATATCGTGAGAGAGACAAATTACTGTAAATAGTTTACAGGCAAGTAAATGACACAAGATTCTGATCATTTCACCAGCAATAAACACAAAAAATACCGCTTTAATTATCTATTAACGTAGCTAAAAAAACTATTTTCACGTCTATGGTGATTTTCTGTATAAAATAAAAGCGGCGAATCCGGCGATGTTAATGGTAAAAAATCACCCAAACGTCAGATCAACAATGGTATTTTTTCCCGACGAATTGTTACACATTTCACGTCGTTGGGCGCGCCCGCACGCGGGATTCGCACCGCATGGAGCGTTCATCGCCAATTGTTACCTGGCACGCACCGCCAACTCTAGTTGAGCAACTATCAGTTGCGGGTATATCATTTTTCAGACTAAATGGGAGCGCGTGCGCCGGAGGTTATTATTTTTTCTATTAACGGATCGCAAACAATAAAAGGAATAATCGAAGACTATGGTCCCATTGTTCATACAATGAAAATAAGTATTTCACTGCATAATTTAATGTCCTGTTAATTTAATCTAACTAAAATAATCGTAATCTAAATTAAACAAACCAAACCTAATAACCTAACCTAACCAAACCTAATAACCTAACCAAACCAAACCTATTAACCTTAACCTAACCTCATATATTGCCTATGAAATGTAAAAATACACAGTGCATTTTTCGAAACTTTTAAGTGTAATATCTTATTTAATACTTACTTTTTAAAGGTAAATTATCTTTCATTTTGTTATTAGCACTTTCAATAATATAGTGAAATAATCATTTTCGTTGCATATGCAATGGGACCATTATCTTGGATTTAGCCCAATAAAAACAAACCCATAAAAACCAAGTTTTTATTTTACCCCCTTTCTTTGTAAATTAAGTTGACCATCATGTAATTATTAAATAAGTGATTGACTGAAAATGAAACATGTCTAGAAAAATATCTATGTCAAAAATCTCTAAAAATATCTCTTTATCTCCATTCGAATTTTCTTTTCGTTTTATTTCCTCTTACATTCCTTTTGGCGAATGAAAATCTTAACAAATGAAGACGAATTAAAACATGTAACATAACACTAAACTTACAGGAATTTAATAATTTCTAAAATGTCAGATGTTTTGAGCTTTAAGACACTTCGTGCTTTGAAGATTAAATTCTAAAAACATAAGTCAATTTTCAATTATCAGCAATATCGTACCGTATGAATTTCCAGCGTCAAATGATTTAAAATAGTCTGAATCAGATTTGAGTAATGTAAAATTATTCAAAACCAAGCAGAAATCTAAAATAAATAAATAATTATTTGAATTCTTCCCAAAAAACCGAATTTTGCTGTCATCTGTGAACCAATTGTCATAAATTTACGAAATTCGTAATGAAATACCTATTATACCGACGGATTAATTCAAATTTTAAATATTCCGTGACGTCATCGGGCCGCCGTTGGTAGTAATCAAACTTTTCTGTAATGATTCCAATTTGAAAAAAACATTATAATTTCTAAAAATCCAAAATTATGCTATAATTATTAATTTTTTAACGACAATTTGATAAATCATTTTTATCGTCGCCACGAGTCTGCTTGCAGAGTTTCAGCTGGATTGGATCACGGAAAAAGGGTTAAAAATCGATCCAAATTTTTTCGTCAGACAAGCAAACAGACGCTACGAGTTAAAAGAAAGGGAGTAAAAATGTTATATTACAATAACGATATAACGAGCTTAGGCGTTTGTCGTCAGTCAAATGCGAACACAACAAAAATAAGGATTCAAAGTAAAGTAAAGCATAGAACAGAAAAGCAAACTAAGCAGTTAAAAAATTTATTATCAAAAAATTCAGAGACTAATCAACTGATTTTACAAATCTAGTCCTCTTGCATTCATCGAAACTATTAGAACATATGTTGGTGATAACAATATCATTATTTTATATGTCATTATTCTAGATAATGAGTTAAAATAGGCCATATTGTTATTAAAAATTGAGAGAGAGAATATATTATGCTTTCTTGATCGACGACTAGGAACATTCGATGGTATGTTTTCTGCCAAGTCATTATTACCATGAATTATATTCTGTAGATACATTAAGTCAATAATTTATGTCCTATGTTCCAATTAGTCAACATTGAAGTATTCTAAGCGCTGTTAATAACACTGCAGAGTACTGCCTAGATCGAACTTATATGTAAGCGTAGGGAGAAATTTTTACAAATAATTCCTTAAGACCTTTAATGAGGTGACCAAATAACACATCCAAATTCCAAATAGCTGAGAATTAATGATTTATGCAAACAAATTAGTGACAATGGATTTTTAAATGGTTTAGATACTCTACACACGAAGCCCAGTTTTTTATTTGAATGAATAGAGAATGTGAAGCGTGAGACAAGTTGGATTCCAAAATCTCGAATTGTATTAACAGAATTAAGGCCTATACCATTAATCAATATATATATAAAGAAACCCGTGTTTCCCTACCCGCCAAGTTTTCTCCACAACCACCCACCGGTGGTTATGGTGGTGGATAGCCCTTGGTGTCACATCGAATATATGCGAGTTTGGTGGGGGTGGCTGTGCGTGGGTGGGAGTGGGTGACGAAAATGTACTTTCTAGCACATTGTTTTGTTATGGGAAGGCCGCATATGCTTCAGATTGTCTCAAAATAGGCGCGCCGACTGTGACGGTGAGTCTAGAAGGTTCCGGAAAAACCTGCTCTAGAAAGTTCTGGAAGGAGAAGGTTTTAGAAAATTCCCGAAAGTTCTATGATGTTCTAAACTGAGTGGCGGAATGTGTCGATGTGTCTAGAAAGTTCCTGTACATTCAATAAATTTCTTGAAAGCTCTGGAAGGAGAATGTTCTAGAAGGTTCGCGAAATTCCATGACGATCCAGACAGTGTACTAAAAATCTACGCGTGCGAAGCCGCGTGGGCACAGCTAGTGTAATTGTAAAAACAGTAAGCTACATCTTTTGTGATTATATTTAAGTACATATCATTCAGATTACACCAGTTACTTTGGATATCAAGATCTTTTTAGAATAATTGATGGTCAGTAGTTGTTTTGATTTTATGGATTTTTTTTTATAATTATGGAATAAAATCTTCAGCATACAAAAGAAAATTACACTCTAGTAGGGATTCAACACATGCCTAATAAAAATAAGGAATAACAGCGGCCCATTATGAACAAATACTGAATAACAAATACCGGTGATTATTAAATAATGAAAAATAATTAAAATTTAACTGTCAGCATAAAAACTTTGTTGAATACACTCAAAATCGGTTTTCGCTTCTCGTTTTCCTAGGAATCGAAGCAAACGCAAATGACTTCTGCAAAGTCCATTATGGTAACGATGAGAAGGTACCCGGATGGGAAATCATACGATGTGGACCAACTTTTAGGTTTCCAGTGCGCGCTATCTCAAATTGAAAGAATTATTCAAAGGTTTCGGAACAAAGTCTGTTCCTTCGTGAAGGTAGTACAAAACGAAATCTAAATATAAAATGTTGTCTTTGAGTTCGCTGATAAGCTCAAGACTTACTGTTAAAAATGTGAAATGTTCGAGTTCCTATTGCTCGAACGGAAACTCGTCTTGCACTCAAATACTACAAGAATAAAATAATTATTTACAATAATTCTAATAAGTAAAATATCTAATGTCAAAAAAGTGAAAGTCATGATTTTTTTATTTGTTTTAATCTAATTATATACTTATTAATTACACCTACATGTTTTGGAAAAACCTTTCCATCGTCAGGGTGTTTTATAGATGTCAAAATATCAAAATGAATGATGTCTTTCGTTTTGGTTTTCTAAATTATTTTTAAATATTATTGTTGAAGTTCTTGATTACACAAAATTATTGGAAATTTTTTTAGAATTGGACTAGTAGTTATATTTAATTGATTATTAATAATATTTTGTTTACTTTTACATACTTTACTAATTTCTAGCGTTTATAAATTATTCAATTTCCGACCAAAATTATTTATGTGTAAAACAGAAAGGCCTAAATCATTATCAAAACCGTGATGATTTTCTAATAAATAATAATAATAATAATATTGGATTATTTATATAGCGCCATTTTTGTGAAAATTTCACCTCAAGGGCGCTTTACATACAAAAAACTCTTACATACTAAAATCATAGAATCACAAAATGAAATAGAAAAGAGAAAGAAAAACAGTTCAAAACATAAAATAGTAAAAAAAAAAACAACGTTAAAAACAACAATATTAAAAAGGTTCTGGGAAAGATTTTATAAATGATTTGCCGATTCAGAAAAACCATCATTATTCAGACATCTCAAATGCTCTTTGACACTTATATTAAAATTATGGCCGGTTTTTCCAATATAAAACGCTTTACAATCTTTGCGCGAAACACGTGAATTGTTAAATATATTATCTTTATCTTTTTAATTCGTCAGGAGTTTTTGTGAATGTCTATCTACGAAGTTGCTCAACCAAAAAAAATATATAATAAAGTGAAAGACATTTATTAACGTTATTTAAGTCGATAATAAAATAATGAAGTATGAATGACATTATTTTTAAACATCTAGATATCATTTTATAAATAAATATTGTACACAAATTTGGTCCACACCAGAGGTGAAATTTCTGCGCGCGCGCGAGATAATCCAGTTGTTAATCCACGATAAACCATTACACAAGGACATTCACTCGAGAGTTCTGGCGTCCTTTACTTATGAGATCGCTTTCGGTGTCGTAAAACCGAGTCGGAATCATCCAGCGTTTATTATGCGTCGGAGAGATTTACTTTACAGAAGTGGCCAGAGTCGCTAAAGCCACCCGCGACGGGAGCGACGCCGACGGGAGCGGGAACGGAGCGGGAGCAATCGGACTGAATAGGCCCTGAGCCACTTTATGCTCTCCCGAATAAACTCCCGGCTCCTTCCCGCCGATCCTCCCCTACGCTGAGTGTTTTCCGATAATGGCTACTTGGAATGGAAAGATCGTCATTTGACATCATAAAACGACACTTTCCATTCCGACAATGTGAAGAAATCCGCGCTGGAAGGTTACCACTTTCAATAAATTGTAATAATATAGCGATATAAAGTTTAGTGTCGATTTTATAACGATCTGTCGGACCGTAGGCGCACTCGCGCGCGCGACGCGGCACGGCCCGGCGCACTATGGAAAATCTACGCCTGTTTCGGACCAAAAGTCAATGACTCTTTTATTTCTACACATATTTCCATAAAATCTTGCGCACATATAAAGTAGTCTATATAGCTTAAAATGGATATCACTTATTTGAAAATATTTTTTTTATTAATTAATTATTAATATATCAAAAATAATCAGAACAAAATTAAAAATTGCTTTCATTTTTATTAATAAAAATGACAATTTTACTTATATCGTGTTCAAAAACTAGCAATAATATTATATTATATACCTAATAAATCCATAATCGATAAATAAAATACAGAAAAACATGAAATGTAAGGTGCTTACTCACTTAGATGTCCATGTCAACTCTGTTCACTATATCACTTTAAAAGTTAATTTATTGTTAAACTTTGAGGGAAAATATATAAAGTATTATACATTTCTGAAAAGCTCATTAATTTAAGAATTTTAGAACAATTTTTGATTTTATATTAAAATTTACGTTTAAATGACTAAAAATCAGGAAAAAGTATTATTTTTTTTAGTTCATCGAGACATTTTTCAGTTACCCACGTCTCCCCACGCTTTACATTTAATGTTAATTTATAGTCTAGATAATCATAATAAACATTTATAAAAAATATTTGCAAATATTTGCTAATTCCGAAGTTATTGAGAAAAATGTGATAAAAGTAATTTTTTTATGTTTACATCATTATTTTAAATACATAATTATATCTAAATATAAAATTGTTATTTAAAACTATTTCATTTGAAGCCTTATAGGCTACATTATATTTGTGCAAAATTTTATTAATATATCTTGAGAAATGAAAGAGTTATTATTTTTGATCCGAAATAGAACTCCTTTTCTATGGAACTATGGAAAACCGAGGTCTGTTTCGGATCAAAAGTCAATAACTCTTTTATTTCTAAAGGTATATTCATAAAATTTTGCACACATATAAAGGAGTATATACAGCTTAAAATGGATATAATTTTATTCTAAATATTTTACGAATACAACTTTAGAAATAAAAGAGTTATTGACTTTTGGTCCGAAACGGGCCTAGATTTTCCATAGTGCGCCGGCGGCTCAGCGAAGCGCGGCAAACGTGATTTTAAAAATACATCCGCCGATATTGACGCGCGAACATCTCAAATCATTACCGAGTAATTAATACATGAAATTTGCATAGCCATTGTTGATCTGGCTCCCGCGATATTATACAATCAACTAATTTACATGCGGATTTTGAAACTCCGCCTGGAATAAATATTACAAAAGGGGACATTCACGAAACCCGTGTATATTGTAATTTTTCATTTAATTGTACAAAAAAATAGGTATATATCTTAATTTTTATTTAAATATACCTAGGTAAAGATAATTTGTAAATTACAAAGGTGTACAAATAAGCTTCCGCCGCTTTTTATCAAAAATTGGGCATCTATTGTGAAAGAACGGAACCTACAGTTTTATTCAAAGTATTTTCCATCGCTTGCCACTACTTTTTCCCATTTTCCTTTTTTTCTTCATTCTTTTTTCTTTTGAGGCTATCCACGAATCGACCCAACTTTCGGTATCTTCATATGATGTGAAGTGTTGCTCATACAGGCCACGCGCCATCGATCGAAACAAGTATAAGTCAGAAGGAGCAACGTCTGGTGAATACGGCGGGTGGGGTAAAACTTCGCAATTGAGTGTTTCCAAATAGGTTTTGACCGGCGCCGCAACACGTGGACGAGCTTATCATGCAGGAGTATAATTTTGTCGTGTCTGGAGTAGTAGGTATTCGTTGCGCTTTTCCTTGAGTGCTCGACTCAATCTCATTAACCGTGTTCGGTAGACAACCCCAGTAATGGTTTCGTTCGGTTTGAGCAACTCATAATACACGACACCAAGCTGACCCATCTAAATACACAAGAAGTGTTTTTTTTCCATGAACATTTGGCTTAGCTGTAGATGTTGAAGCATGGCCAGGTGGTCTCCATGACTTCTTCCTTTTTGGATTATCATAGTGGATCCATTTTTCATCACCAGTGACTATACGGTGCAGAAAACCCTTTCGTTTAAGCCTGGCAAGTAGCATTTCACATGTCAAAAATCGGAGTTCAACGTTTCTCGGTGTCAGTTCATATGGAACCCAATTTCTTTGTTTTTGAATCATTCCTAATGATTTCAACCGATGTGAAATTGCTTGTTGAGTCACTCCTAATGTAAGTGCAAGTTCTTCTTGCGTTTGGCATGAATCTTGATCCAATAATGCTTCCAATTCCGCGTCTTCGTACACGTTCTTTGTCTTCGATGTTAAATTCACCATTCTTTAAACTTTTAATAACACTCACGACAACTTCTCTCACTTACGGCAGCCTCACCATATGCTTCTACAGGCAATCGATGAGTCTCAGCTGCAGATTTCTTCAAATTGAAGAAGTAAATCAAAAGTTCCCGCAAATGACGCTTATTCGGCTCAAAACTCGACATTTTCGTACACAAAATATTATACTATACTGATAAAAAATCACTAACATTTTAAGGTTATGTTGTTGACAGATGTCCAAGCTTACGGTAATGACGTTTTACATCTGACAATTTAACTACAACTTACTGGTGGCCAACTTTTGTCAAACGGCGGAAACTTATTTCTACACCAATAATTTACTAAAACTGTTATTAATTCAAAATAAAAATTTATAAACAAAGATAAAATAGTTTTATAAGTCTTAAGAAATAAATTGTTGTAGAAATATACACTTTAATTTATTTATTTATTTTATATGGATCTAAAAAAGCAATTGCTGGAGAACGACTCTATTAAAAGCTTCAACAATCTGAGAGCGCGCACAAGGATATGTATTTAAGTGAACGAGGTAAGAGTGGTGAGCCTGGATGAAAGAGTGTGCCTTCCGCCTCCCCCTACCTGAGGGTGAGTTATGTTCAAGTTAAGTTCTGAAACAAGACTGAAAATTCCTTGTACATATGACGAAGTGGTCGAACCATGTACCAACACGGAGGAAGACTGTCAATTGAAACTAAAATCACTATCTTACGCAACACACTTTTAAGCCAACACTATTAGAATCATATTTTATATATTTCAAGTGAAGCAACCTGCATGCTTCTTGTCTAAAACGCATCCATTACATTAAAATTTAGCCACAGACAATTGTATCACCATCATTGCTTAATGAATACACAAATAAGTAAAACTGTCAGTGCATGCTTTTATCAACTGAGACATATTAAAAGTATTCGCAGATACCTTCCCCCTGAAGCCGCCCGTTTACTCATAAATGCTTTTGTGGTGTCAAATATGGACTACTGTGATAGCATTTATGCTGGACTTCAAAAATTCCAGCTGGATAGACTACAGTCAATTCTTAATGCAGCAGCAAGAATAGTATACGAAGCATCGAAATTCTCGCATTTAACATCCCTTTTGCGTGAACTACATTGGCTTCGCTTTCCTCAAAGAGTCGAGTTTAAGTTGTGTTGGTTAATGTCAAGGCGACACATAATATGGCGCCTCTGTATCTTCAAGAACTCTGCATCCCAGACGACTTAAATAGTAGATGCCAAACTCTGAGGTCAGCCAGTATTTCAGCTGTAGGAAGGATTGTAGAACCGACCATCCACAACCAGAAGACTAAGTTTAGTGAACGGGCGTTTGCGGTGGCAGGCCCAAAGGCGTGGAACTCTCTTCCCTCCGTAATACGGAACAGTGTATCAAAAACAGTTTTAAAAAAAAAGACTTAAAACGCACCTTTTTATAAAATCCTTTCCATCTAATTAAATACAAGACTAAACGATGTCAGTGTAAAGCGCCCTTGAGGTGACTTTTTTTAACCAAAATGGCGCTACAGAAATTATCCATTATTATTATTATTATTGCTAACTAATGAATACTGAAAATATTAGAAAGTGCGGGGTATGCGGGATGAGTTAAAAAAACAAACTAATACAATTTCTACGAATCGATTCAATCAAAAAAGTAATTTTTCTTTTCAGCTTTTAAAATGACTGTCACGGAAACAAATCGAGAGATATTGACAAATGGTAGGCGTTCCATATAGGAGAACTTACAGATCGGCACACACGCGGGGGGGCGGGATGCCGGGGGTGGGGGTGTTTTGATAAATGAGCCGCGTTTGGAAATTGTAAAGTAAGATGTATCACCTGTGATTCATTCGATTCGGCTCAGAAACGACGTGCCGATTTAAACAGCCATACATAACCCGATTGTACTTCGGCAGATAAACGGAGCCCCGCCCCCCGCCCCCCGTCCCGGGCGAGAGGGGATTAGTCATCTTAATCTGCAGCTTCTGGCATTTACACAGACTCCGGCCGATCGATACCCTTTTAACTTCTACACGCGAGCGGATTCAGGCCGATTTCAGGCGATCCAAAATATCTATAACAATAAAACTTAAAAAAGCTCCGGCAAACAGAAAGCGAAAGCGCTAGAAATAGCGAGAAGTTTAGTAGTTTAGGAAAAAATCACGAGAAATCTACTCATATTAAATGTATATTTATCATAAAAAGTGTATTGTCTAAAAACTTATTAACCTGGAAGTTATTCCAAAAATGGTATTTAGTGATTTGCGTTATTCTGAATATTATTTTCAATTTATTTTATCATTTATTATTTTTCATTATTAATTATTAGTTAACCGTAAAAAGTATCTTGTGTAACTATATCGTATTCAATTCATTATTAATTATTAATTAATCGTAAAAAGTGTATTATAAAACTATATCATATTCAAATGTTCACAAAGTATTCATACTTTGTATCTTAATATCTGTCTGTTTATTAAAAAGTAATAAAAAAAAATTTAAAAATGAAAAAAAAAGCAATTAACGTAAACTAATACTGAACAAGGCATATTGTACGACTGAAGTAATAACGCGGTTTGTGCCTTGGCTAAATATAATTTAGAACGTAATTTAAAAAGTTGCTTTGTCCCTGAATAGGGGATGAATTGTAAAAAAGTAACCCATAAAAACCAAGTTTTATTATACTCCCTTTTTTGTAAAATATAACAACAATTAAAGACGAATTAAAACATATAATATAACACTAATCTTACAGTAATTTAATATATTTCTAAAATGTCAGATGTTTTGAGCTTTGATAAGACACTTCGTGCTTCATCACTTCATCAGTCAATTTAGATTTTCGAAATTCGTAGTGAAGTACCTATTATGTATACCGACGGAGTAATTCAAATTTAGAAAATATTCCGCGACGTTATCGGGCCGCCGTTGCTAGTAATTAATCTTTTGCAATGATTCCAATTTGAAAAAACGAGTTAATATAAAGGGAGTAAAAATATATATTACGACACGAATGTTGATGGAACCAGATATATAAGAAAAAGGTATAACGCTAGGTAGGCCAGACACTGGAATATAATTAGATTAAAATAAAACATAAATCACTTTGTTTGAATAAAGTGGTGAAAACAAAGTGATTTGTGTTTTATTTTAATAATAATGTCACCACAAAGTTCAAGCCTTCATACAGAAGAAAAAATGTACGATTGAAATCGTGTTTGATCACAAATGATCATCTCTCATGACTCGGTGTAACCCGCGAGTGTGGCCGTGGTATAGAATAAAGGTGACACTTTAATATAATGTTAGCGTTTAAAATGTTTTTCAAATTACTTTTGATAAATACATGAGCCAAATAGTTACAATATATACAATACAATGGAGCAGTCCCTCTTAGAGTATGGTATTATTGGGTGGGGAGGGGCTTATAAGTCTACCGTAAAGCCATTAATCATGATACAAAAAAATATATTAAAACGATTCTCAAAAAACCTTACGACTATCCAACTGTAAATATATTTCAAGAATTTGATGTACCATCACTCACAAAAATATACAGAACTAACTCCATATGCCAAATTTATAAAGATTATTTTATAAATAAATCCCACCCCTTGGACCGCATAAGTAAATATACATAATACAACAAAGGGGCAAATAAAGATACCAATTTTAAGAATCACCATGGCACAACATCATTATACATAGTTGAGAGTTAAATGGTACAATACATTTTTGTCAAGGAAGTCAAAACCTTGATTTTGGACAACGATGTATTGTAATATTGCCCGCATGTCTCAAATGATTTCTGTATAATTACTACTTCTAAATGGTTTCTGCTTTTGTACTTTAATTTGGCTTGTAAATACTCCTACAAATCCGAGCTCATATTATGGGGAGTATAATGCCTTTAAAATGTTATAACATAGATTTAATTTATTATAAAAAACACTATTATGTATCTACTGTATAAATAAATATAATAAATAATAATAAAATATTAAACAGAAAAAATGACAAAAAAAATGATCTAAATGCTCCTTTGGTGCCATGTCCTAAATGTCCTACACACGTCACGCTGGGGGAGCAAAAACAATTGTACCGCGCACGGGAACACATTTATCCAGTTATAAATCGCCTTGAGGCGACACAGAACAACACCACTCTTTGTCAACATTTCCTTCCCTTTTCCCTTCACAAAGGGGAAGTATGCGATATACACAGCGCAGCTTGGACGTCATTCACTGACGTGAAATTTAAAACCTCGCCGAAGCGCATTAATACACGGGTGTAGGCCTTTTGCACACCGCTCCAATTCACCCCAGTTTACCTCGACATCTCACACAAGAGTAATCAAAACGTAATATCACGTTAACGGCATTTAGATATTAGAAAACGCTGGAAATTAATTACAGATTTATTAATTACTGATTAACTAAGTATTTAATATACAAAGTTACTTAAAATTATAAAGCTTAACGCTATTTTATTTATCACTCGTAAATAGACACTTTATTGCGGTTTTAACACTTTATTCAATATTCACTAGAACATTCCATCCAGTTTTCGCACGTATTATTCGCCTCGGTTTATTTCGCTACGTAAGAACTTTTCTAAATTATTCGCCTGAGTTATCGCACCGTTGGCCACCCTGGCTTCCGCATCCCCTCGGCTGCCTTCGCTTTGTTTTCGCCGTCAACGCTACTCAACAACGATTCTCCTACATCCTAGACCTTTCCAGTGTTTATCATCTAGGAGAAGATTCTCATAGATGTTTCCCGAATGTTTCAGATACCTCCCAAAAGCCGTAGATTACACTAGGCCGTTCTAGATTCTTTGATAGTATTGTGACAACTTCAAACAACTGTCACTTGACAGGACTGCGTAATTCTTTTTAGCCTCGTTACAATATTTACAAAGTCGTACTCGTAATTTGCGACACAAAGCTCACAAAAACATAAACGTGTGTACAACATTAATACATTCATAAACTGAGTCATAAACCGAAATGTGTGGATTATGAAATCAAAATATACTCGATATGCTTGGTATTGCAATGTTTTGGCGAAACGATCCAATACACGCCAACTAATATTAGGTCCTTACATATGAAATTGGCGTTTAGTATGGGAGGAACATAAAGCCGATTTTTTTAAATTAAAATATATTTATTTAATCAAAGTATGTACCATTGCTATCTATGCACTTTTGCCATCTCATAGGTAGTTCATCGATCCCTTTACTAAAAAAACCATTCGGACGGGAATCAATAAAATCTTTGAAGACGGTTTGGACTGCCCCATCGGAGTTGAATTTTTTCCTTTGCAAGAAGTTATCCAAATTTCGAAAAAAATGGTAATCTGTTGGGGCAAGGTTCGGAGAGTACGGTGGATGTCTTAGACATTCCAATTGAAGCTCCTCTAATTTGGTAGCTGTCTGTTGTGCAGTGTGTGGTCTAGCGTTATCATGAAGCAGCAGTGGCCTAGAGCGATTAACCAGCCTCGGTTGTTTAGCAGCTAGCTTTTCTATCATGGTTTGCAGTTGCTGACAATAGACATCTGCCGTAATCGTCTGGCCAGATTTAAGAAAGCTGTAATGGACGACACCAGCACTGGTCCACCAAACGCTCACAAGTAACTTTTTTGGAGTCAATTTTCGCTTGGGGCATGGTTTGGCTGGTTCGGCAGGGTTCAGTCATTGCGATGAGCGCTTCCGATTATCGTACAGGATCCACTTTTCATCACAGGTAATGATTCGATTTAAAATCCCTTCATTATTTTGCCGGTTGAGTAATGCAACGCAGCAGTCAACGCGCGTTTGTTGATTTGCTTCACTCAATTCGTGAGGTACCCACCTTTCAAGCTTTTCACCTTACCAATTTGCTTCAAGTGGATTAAAACAGTTTTATCACTAACACCGCAGCCTGCAGCTAACTCGGATGTGGTTGCGATGGATCCGCTTCCACAATAGCCTTCAATTCTTCATTATCAACTTTGGTCTCCGGCCGTCCACGGGGCTTGTTCTGCAGGTCGAAATTTCCAGAACGAAAACGTTGGAACCAAAAACGCACTGTGTTTTCTTTTGCAGCACCGTCGCCATACACATCATTAATCCTTCGAGCCGTTTCTGCAGCACTGGTGCCACGGTGGAACTCGTACTCGTAAATAACGCGATATTTCAATTTTTTCATTTTGTAAACTGAGTTACGCAAAGAAAAAACAATTGAGGAAAAAACAAATGAATTATAATTTTCAAAACACAAATACATGAGTAAATAGCTGTATAAATTTGGATTTGGAATTCCTAACCAGAGAGAAGATATTTGAGATCAAATTTGCCAGTACGGCAAAACGCCAATTTCATATGTAAGGACCTAATATTTTGCTAAATGTTCCGTAATATCTGAGAACGATACAAAGTTTTCGGAACACTTCACTGCGATCATTTTTAAGTATGTATAAGCTGTGAACGTATAATTGTGCGTATTAAATGATCCGAGACACTCGCGACAGAAGGCAGCCTCGTGCCCTTTCTAACCGCGACCTCCAGGCTTCGCCTAGATGGCTCGTGATGCCATTTGAGTCGACTTATTGAAAAGTTCGCTTTGATTTTTATGTGAGTGGGATTTATCAAATACAGACATATATTTTAAATGATAGTGTGTCTTTTCAAAAAGATGTTCCGCGCATAAACTCACACAAATGGAAACAAATTTGAGACTGAAAAATTGTCGCTCGATGGTATTATTTAAACAACGGATATACAAAAAAAATCTAATAACATCCGAGAATATTGTTTATTGATTTGGAATTTACTTTGTGGAATGACATGATAATTTATAGATAAATTAAATACTTGTATAAGATCACTTTTGAGACATACATTATTTATCTATAAAAACATCCTAGAATATAAAAATCTCGATACAAACTGTATCACTGTTACGAATAGATGTACAATAACTTTCACATGCCTAAATTTAAAACAACTCAAATGCAGAACAACTATATTTATAAAGTCATTAACTACTACAGTCATTTACTTATCGAGACACGCTGCATCAGTAACCTTTCAGAGAAAATTAAAAAAATTAAAGCCTTCCTAATATCAAACTTAAATTCATAAATAATTTAAACCTACATACAGCTTTTTTCAAAATACTTCAATATTTCATTATCAAATTACCATTTATTACCGTGTTATTAAATAACTCGCATATGTACCTACAAATAAAATAAGAACTGAGGTTCCCTCGTCAGACTCGAGAGCTTCTCTTCACTGATGAGGTCTACATTACTGCAAAGTATTAAAAAAATCACAATTTTTACATTAGGGATTATAATAATTATGAATAATAAAGCACCTCTAATTAATAATCAAATCAATTTTCCATATAGCTCTTTGTTTATTTAACTTTCACAAAAGATTTGGTAACACCCACATTAGACCCCGCCCCCTCTCACTCTCTTTCGTTAGATTCCTGAATGTTCTGTAGGATAGTGCATGCTTGTCTCTGACAAGATTAACACGTAATATTGGTGAAAGTTTAACAATACTATGGTTGGGGTGTATAGTATTGTGAATATAGTAGTGTAGTGGTGGTCCTGACGAAGAGATGGGTACGTCTCGAAACCGGTAGACCGTAAATCTGGTAGTGGTTTTTACTAGGTTAACTAACATTCTATTAATATTCTTACTATTTTCAAACTAAGCTAAACGCTTGTGCTATGAAAATAGGACTAACTTGCTAGTCTGGAATGAGGTTCTAACCCGCGACCTTTGGATTACGAGGCGAGTGTCCTAACCACAAGACCAACAAGATACTCTTCATATATGTTTCATACTTTTGAAGTTCATCACATATGCTACATGTTTCATACAACACATTCTATACATTTCATACTTTTAAAGTTCATCACAATAAATACTGCAACACAATTAAATAATATTATACATAATATGGGGTATAAAAACAAAGGCAACAATATCCAAAAAAAAATAAAAAATGTTTTGAATGCAGTCAACGATGACTACTAATTTATTAAAATGTACTGAATTCAAGATTTTATGTGTCTATTCCTTCCAAAATCATGATTCCCATAAAATCTCGAACCAAGCACATTATAAGTTAGTATTCCTCGATTAATACTGCATTAATTATTTTTTTTAATATTGCTGCCTTTGCTTTTAAACCCTACATATATAATAATAATTAATATTGTATTCATATGAAGTTACAAGAAAGTTATTTAAAAATTCGCCTTGCGTTAAGTTAAACTTACGTAAAGGTTTACGGAAACTATACTTTACTCGGGGTTCTTCTTCTTCTTCTTCCTCAGCCTTTTTTCCTCCACTGCTGGATGTAGGCCTCTTCCATTTTTTTCCATTCGTCTCTGTTTCTCCCCATTCGCATCCAGGTTCTTCCTGCTTGCCTCGGGGTTAGCGATGATAAATAAATATATATAAAATCTACTAGCATCACATTACTGGCACAGCCAGCATATTTAGCCATCTTTCCACTATTTAGCTGTGAGATCAAATCAAGAGAGAACAAATCACTTTATTCGTGACTATCGGGGAGACTCGGTATATAATGTCATCAGGCGGAATGGGTTGTGTATCGTGCGGAACGGTACATTACGTATTAAAATTATTTTCAAGATGGAAAAGCAGGTTTTACGCAAACAATATTCAATAAAAATAGTCATCTCACGATTGAGAAATCTCGAGTGTATGAACGGACAAATATTTGCGTTCCCCGTTTGTGAAGCTTCTTCGAGGAAAGGAACCGTTTACCGCCCTGGTCCGCCTTGCCCAGATATTTTCAAGTTCCGTCTCCGGTGACTAGTCAAACAGCCGCTGTCTTCCGTGTAGTGTACGAGGGTAGGAGACGTTCCGCCACAAACTTTGCTGACAACTACAACAACGAGAATTAATTTACTCTTAACTTTACACCACCAGAATCAAACTCCGACTTGAAATAAACTAAAACCACACTTGACAAACTAAACAAGCTGACGTATTCCAGCGATTTCAATTATGTCTGTACCTCTAATTAAATATTATTATATTTCTCTTAATCCTCCGAAATCAATGCTTCCCACCTTACCCCCTCCCGTCCTCTGCTGCTTTGCTCTAATTATTTCACATTAATCTGTATCTCCGTGTGCGATAGAGCTTCATTACAGAGAGTCAAATTACTCTAAACAATTATCAAAACTGAGAATGCTTACAGTTATATGGGATCTGATTCAATTAGTACACATGTTCATGTGACGTACTTTCTCTAACCGATATGGAAACCGAGTATTATTTAATGAAGTTAGAAAGTAATCATAAGCCTTATATTAAGCCGTATATTAAATAATTATTTTATTGAAGTAGTTCAAACCTGGCTTTCTTTTTAAAATAAGTAATGAAACACTCTTTGGAAAGTAAGTTTTATGGATAAATAATTACCTATACTAGCTTCGTTTTAAAAACTTTTCTTAACTTAATGTTTTGCGAGACTCGCAAATTTATATTATGCACGTATTCATAGTGAATGAACAAATTTAAAATATAATGTATATGCTACACCCAAACGCTTAAGTGTGCAGCAAACAAAATTATTATTATACAAACTTAATAACTTATCAAATCTTTTGTACAAACAAATATTTAAAAAAAATATATATTTATTTTTAAAAAACTAACAAACCTTTCGGTTTGGCGGATATGTTAATGGAGGAGGAACCAGGAGATGTGTTGAATTTCGACCCCGATTGGGATGAAAATCTGTCTATCCTCCATTCCTGTCCTTTTTTCCCTTTGAATCTGTACCTAAAAATCAACATCTACCGCCTTTTGCCGTAAACGCCTATGTATAGGCCATTACATTACATTACACACGCCAATCGCCACAAATATTTAACTTTAAATGGTTGCGTATATTTTATACGAACCGTATGTTTTTCCAAGAAACGATTCTCGACATTTCGTTGAATGCCTATTCAACGTCATCAGGAGGACGAACTTTACCCGCGGAGGTAGAGGGCGGACTGATTACTGATTTCGAGGGCGTAAATTATGTGCACTTTGTTGTGGAGTATTCACTTCTTCTACAGTAGAGGTCGCCAGTGTGCAATATGTACTAGTTACGTCGGCGGACTTTACTGCGACGTCTCTCAAGAGTTGAATCAATGTCGTAAGAACAGGGCGCCAAATACTTGATAGTTTACGCCATACAATTTATGCCCTCGAAAGCAGTAATCAGTCCGCCATCTACCTCCGCGGGTAAAGGTCGTCCTCCTGATGGCGTTGAATAAGCATTCAACGAAACGTCGAGAATCGTTTCTCGGAAAAACATACGGTTCGTATAAAATATCCGCCACTATTTACAGTTAAATATTATGTCTAACAACCGTAATAACAACCTTAACTCCCTTTCTTTTAACTCGTGGCGTCTGATTGCTTGCTTGTCTGACGAAAAAACTTTGGATCGATTTTTAACCCTTTTCCCGTGATCCAATCGAGCTGAAACTTTGCAAGCATTCTCGTGGCGACGATCAAGAAGATCTATTAAATTTTCGTTAAAAAAATTAATTAATTAATTTTTCAAATTTTTAATGGTTTTTTCGTACAACTCAATAAGTTGTATGAAAATACACGAAACCCGAAAATGAGAAAGGGAGTATTGTAAAAACTTTGTTTTTATGGGTTAGTTTTTTAACAAAATTTTATTTATGTTAGTATACATAATCACTAAAAAAAAATATTTTTGGTGGTTATATACTAATCAACTAAATAAGTACAAACAGCCCCAAAACTGGGCAAACCGATTTAAGTGTCAAATAAAAAAAAGTGTAGCGTCATCCGACGCGAGGGAGAGAGTAGGGAAGCGTGGCGATGGCCGCCATCAGCTCGGGCTTATCGCAATTTATAAGTTGCTCGGAATATATTCCGGCCGATGGATTTTAGAACGATTCCGCAATAAAAACTTTATGGCCCACCAAAAGCCGCAAAATTTGACTAAGGCCCGGCGGCGCTACCATCATTTACATTAAGTACACAATATCGGATTTTCCGAAGCAAAATGTTACAAGTGTACACTTCATGTACGGTGCGGTACAGTCCATGTCCACGTACCGAAGAACAGTGTCGGACTTGTGAAATAAAAACATGATTATCAATTTTAATTTATTGACAGTAAATGGATAAAAATACAATTTTTATTAATCGATTAGAAAAGACGTACAGAAAAGATCAAATTAACGAAAAAATATTTTAAATGCCGCCGGGACTCGAACCACGGACCTCCAATTCCAACCGGGAATGGCGCGTTATCCAATTTCTCTCTTCAATCTTCTCTGGTAAATTAACGAAAAAATTTCAACCTTATATGTAGTCTCTTTTTAATTGATTAACATTTTTATTCCATTTTTAAAGCAGTCACTTTTTATTTTTTGGAACTTCACTTCAAAGAATGTGTTTCCTTTAATATGGATAAATATGTGATATCGCCATACTCCATTGAATTTTGAATAGCGCTTGTCGCCGGTTTATCTTTTTTTTCTAAATTTGACTCTGGATAGTTTAGCAGTTGACGGTGTTACCAGATTACTCGAGTTATAACTTTTTATAGATTTTATAGTTTAGATTACAAAAATATGCACATTTTTTTTAATTCCACGTAAAGAAGAAGAGTTTTAGCCTGTAATTTGCGAGATATGAAATTTTTTAAATATTTTCTCGTGTAGGGGTCTCGTTAGGGTCGGTCGATACTTCTATATCGGATAATCTCGCAAATCATTCTGCCTTTTATTTGGTTCTCCATATCCCGATTTGAGATATATAGGTAACAAGATGTTCGTACCCGGCGTTGCACGGGTTAAGGATTAAGTTGAAAATAAATTTGTGGGGGGGAAACAAAGGTTCGATTCGAACGGTATAGATTTGCATCGAAAATATAGCAGAGGGGGGAGGATAAAAGGAGGGAGGAAATGTCACCTATGTTATCGCCGGGTCCTAAGGAATATATCCAAAAGTATGTAAATTTTGAGTCCGATCGGTCGAACGGTATAGATTTAAATCGTAAATATATCAGAGGGAGGGGAAGGGGTAAAATAATAGGTGGAGAAATGTCGCCCATGTTACCCGCCGGGTACTCTGCGAAATAAATCTAAGTAGAATACGTATCGCGTAATATTTCTATCCCAATTTTTATCCTATTAATCAAATATGGAAGAAATTGGAAGAGGCCTACATCCAGCTTTGGAGGGGAAAAGGCTAAGGCAGAAGAAGAAGAAGAAGATTCAGATTTTATTATACAGGGACCTAGCGGCGAATCACGAAGCAAAAACAGTGCTACCATCAGGCGTGTGAACCAAGCGACAGATAATTAAGTGAAGTGCTTACTCTTATGCGATATTTGAGCGGAGACTTCTCGAAAGTGTTACCCAGTTATAAAACCCAAGAGTTCTTCCAAGACAGCGAACGCTCCAGCTAAGTGAAATTTGTAACGTCATCCAAACCGTGGAAATTTTCATATAAACATCACATCCTTCCTGAATACTCGCACAGGGAAAGTACACAAATTGATATTTTCATGTTTGGATCCGCATGGACAAAGTATTCTGAGATTTGTGGATTTGTGTGTCAAGAATCTAGCTCATAAATAATATGAGCGAGTTAATACGAAGGTTATTAAATAAAAAGTCCCGTCGTGGGGCGCGGCGCAGATCCGCTGGCCCGAGGGTCGACCTCCGACTTCTAAAGTCGACAAAAATGTCCAATATTTTCTTGATTTCAGAAAGTCCCGCAAACTTCGGAAATTTATAAATATTAAAAAGATAAACTTATTATTCTGTTTGCTAGGCAATCGCGAACTTGACACATTTTCGGGGAATATGAAAACAGCGCTGGAGATATCTTGGAGGTTACAAGAGTATGGAATCAAACGGGACCGTGGAATTCAAATATGGCTCTCGAAAATATCGCCCATTCATGATAACCTTTCAATTTCAACAATAACTCTTGTACGGTATTTTAAAAGCAATAAAAATTTGTTTTTATTTACAATTTCAATACTTGTGGTTCAACATAATCATATTTATTATTTACCTTTTTACATAATTATTTGACTTTATCTATACTTATAAAACTCAATGTCTGTCTGTTCTCTATACAAATCTACACCGTTTGTCTGATTCGATTCAAATTTTGCATACTTATGCTTTAGGACCCGGCGGGTAATATAGGCGACATTTCCCCCTATTCTTTTATCCCTTCCTCTCCCCTGATATATTTTCGACGCAAATCTGTACCGTTCAATCGATCGGACTCAAAGTTTGAAAACTTATTCTTTAGGACTCGGCGGGTAATATATGTAGGCGACATTTACCCCCCTATTATTTTACCCTTTCCCCTCCCCCTGACATACTTTCAATGCAAATCTATAAATCTATACCGTTCGAACCGAACCTTTGTTTACCGTCACAAATTTATTTTCAACTAAATTCTTAACCCGTGCAACGCCGGGTACGAACAGCTAGTATATTTATGTAACCAGTTTTGGAAAGGATTGTTATTACTATTATATAATAAGGGCCAGTTGATTGATCAGGAGTAAGAGTAATAGTTAAGAAAAAAGCATTTTTACGTTCTCCACCAATCAAAACACCAGATTTCGTAAAAATCTATGCTTTTTGCAACCTTTCCCTTACGATGCTAAAATAAAAACGCGCGTTCCGATGCTGTGTAGTCAACACACAATCAAAAATTAGCAATTTGAAATCGGAAAAATAAGAACATTCATAGCTAACTCCTTACATTAATTATAATTGAGGTCATCAATGATAATAATTGAGGTATATTTGCTGAAAACATGAAAAAAACCTTCTGGCAACGCTCACAGAACGGGTAAAATCTCACGCTCTCTAGCGGTTAGCACCTACGACAGGATTGTGTTTTCTCTCCTCTCTAGAAAAACCGATGTTTTTAATCGCGTCGCAAAGTTCAAGAAGTGTAGATTACATTTAAAATCGTCAATTATTCCCGGCGATCGATTCAATAAGATAAGCGGAGTTCGGAGCGAACCCGGGGCGCAATTAAAGGCGAGAGTACCACGCAGCGTGCGTCAAGCGTCAATGGGATGCTGTAACAAACGAACCGCTCCTGCGAGATCCGGCGGACGTCCGGCCCAGCCTCCCCGATCTCATCAGCTAAGGTATTTGAAATTATAATAAGTAAAACCGTCGCTTCCCGAGTAGAGCCGTTTATAATTGATGAACAACATGGATTCAGGAAGGGCCGCTCGGTTGAGACCAATCTGATGATTTTCACAAATTATGTCACGGAAGCTCTGGACGCGGGACATCAGGTAGACTGTTCATATAATGACTTCGCCAAAGCCTTTGATACAGTCAACCATGATGTCTTATTGAAAAGGTTGTATGAGATTGGTTTCTCGGATGGTATGCTAAAATTTATGGCGAGCTACCTCCAAAATAGGAACCAATACGTCTCCTACGGTCTATTCGCGTCAGAGTGCTTCTATACCTTCTCGGGTGTCCCGCAAGGATCTAACCTGGGTCCATTGTTGTTCTCGATTTTTATCAATAATATAAAAAATGTAATTTTAAACTCGCGCTTTCTGTTATTTGCGGATGACTTAAAGCTTTTCTTAAAGGTGTCAACTTTGGACGATTTTCATCTTCTCCAAACAGATATATCAAATATATGTGAATGGGGAAGACGAAATAAACTTTTGTTTAATGTTTCCAAGTGTTCGGTTACATCCTTCACTAGGGCCCAAAAAACTCTATTTTTTCGCTACAAAATGAACGACCAAAATCTGACAAGAACATCGAATGTTAAAGATCTAGGTGTTAAATTTGTAAGCAGCCTGACATTTCATGATCACATAGAGACGATCAGTGGTAATGCTCTGAGAATGTTAGGATTTGTTCTGCGTACTGCCAGGGTTTTCGAGAATACCCGCGTACTGAGAACTCTTTACAACTCCTTGGTGCGGAGTAGACTCGAGAGTGGCTCGATGATCTGGGGGCCACATGAGAGCAAGTACTCTCTTATGGTGGAGAAAGTCCAAAAGAAGTTTCTGAGATATCTCTACATGAGAGAGTACGGGCATTATCCTTGGCTTTACCCAACCGAGTTTCTCCAGGGTATGCTTGGCTACAATAGTTTAGAGACTAGAAGGAATGTGTATTTGATTACACACTTTTATCGATTGTTGCGCGGTATGATCGACAATACTGAAATTATGCAGAGCATTGGTTTGTATGTTCCTGATAATTACCTTAGACATCGTCAGCATAGATTGTTTCACATTCCAATATACAGGACCAACCTGCCGATGGTTATGCCTGTTGGAAAAGCTACAGCTATGCTGAACAAGATCGCTTTGGATATTGATATATTCCATGTGTCTGAGGGGGTTTTCCGAAGCAGGATTCTCCTACACCTTTGACCAGATTATACAGGTCACTTCTAATTGTTTAATAATTGTTTAATAATAAATTAGTATTTTAATACACAATATGTATATGTGTGTGTATGTATGTATGTATATGTATATGTGTATGTATGTATACATATGTGTTTATGTATATGTGTATATGGATGTGTATGTATATGTGTATATGTATATTTTTAGATGTAAGTTAATAATATGTATGCATTGAACAGAATGTTTGTAATGTACATATTATGTAATAAATAAAAATTGAAATTGAAATTGAAATTGAAATTGAAAAAATTGCAATTGAATCAGGGCCCAACAGGTACCGCCGGGGGGCCCGCCAGCCGCTGATGAATGCCCGACTCATCGCGCACCGACAGACGATAAATTAGGTTTGCCAGGAGACGTCACGGCGCGGAACGTGAAAGAAATATCAGACTCCATATGAAAACATCATAAATCGCCGAAAGGAATATGAGGAATGAGATATTATTCTACGCTCGCTATTATTTATTCTGCGCGCGCCCGTCTTTATTACGGAGGAAGCGGGAAGCTCGCGTCAGACTTCACGACTGACTCAAATTTTAAATCTGCGTTTTGATTTTCTCCACATTCGTACGCCCGCTATTTTAAAACCCCAAAAAGAGTTCTTCATTTAGAGACATTCAACTTTTACACTTTATTGTTTATGTCAATAAAACTGATACATTTATAATAATAATAATAAAAATTAATAATTTCTATTGCGCCATTTTCGTAAAAAAATCATTTCAAGGGCGCTTTACACTAACATCGTTTAGTCCTACACTAGTATTTAATTTAATGGAAAGGATTTTACAAAAAGGTGCGTTTTAAGTCTTTTTTTAAAAACTTGTTTCTGATGCACTGCTCCGTATTACGGAGGGAAGAGAGTTCCACGCCTTTGGGCCTGCCACCGCAAATGCCCGTTCACTAAACTTAGTCTTCTGGCAGTGGATGGTCGGTTCTACAACCCTTCCTGCAGCTGAAGTACTGGCTGACCTCAGAGTTCTTGAAGATACAGAGGCGCCATATTATGTGTCGCCTAGTAAATTAACCAACACAACTTAAACTCGTCTCTTTGAGGAAAACGAAGCCAATGTAGTTCACGCAAAAGGGATGTTATATGCGAGAATTTTTATACTCCGTATACTATTCTTGCTGCCGCATTAAGAATTGACTGTAGTCTATCCAGCTGGAATTTTGGAAGTCCATTACAGTTGTCCACACGTGACACCAAAAAAACATTTATGAGTAAACGGGCAAGGTATCTCCGAATACTTTTAACCATCTCAGTGGATAAAAGCATGCACTGACAGTTAACTTATTTGTGGATTAATTGAAAGATCTACATCAATGTGCACGCCCAACAACTTAACTGCAGATTTAGCACTCGCAAACATTGATTCCTGTATTAGATATTACCGTCTAGATGTCGCGGCCCATAGTAGCTCTGTCTTGGATGGATTTAAAGTAAGTCTGAGTTGTGTCATCCATTTGATTTTAAAATCTATCGACAATTCGTCGACAATCTTTTTTTAACTTACAAATGATGCCCAACAATACAAAGTGAATAAAATATCTTATTTACCTACGTATTATTTGACAGCAATGATGAAACACAAATTAAAAATTACGCAAATAGCACGATTCAAATACGATTTTAAAATCTGCCATTCGAAAGCGAAAACTTTTATACAACGGTACGTTTTCGTGACCAGATAACAAAACCATTCCTTCCAGAAGAAAGGAGAAAAATTATATTTTCAGGTAATAAAAACATTTCCACTTTGTTTACGGCAGGTAGGTAAAAACGAAACAGACAGAACCTTTTTCTGAAAAAGATGTTGAATATTTCGAATACACGAAAATATTATTTTTAATATAAGTTTGTAAATAATCTCGTTGTAATGATTAATATTTAAATTTAAATTTAATATTCGTTTTTATGTGACGTGTTTCGTTTTGTTGGTTTGCAAAAAGTATCACATAATATATGCATACATAGCGGAACGAAATCCGAGTGAAGCCTTGTGCCGAATCGGAGATATAAATAGGGATTCTGCATCTGCAACAAAAACGGTGAAAATATTAAAATGCACGGTGAAGAAAAAAAACTAAATTCCAAACTGCGCGAAGGGAGGAAGCTGACGTCACGTGGCGACACGCGGCAGCTGGCATTCGGCATTCGATGCTATGAAAAGATTTTCCCCGCAAACTAAATATACAAGGACGTTGTGCGCTTCGGTCGGGAGTCGTGATGCGAGAAATATTCACACAAAATGTTCATAAATTATATTTTTTATTCGCCCTACTTCCGTACAGGAACTAAAAATGAACAACTCCAAATGTAGGGATATACGTTATTTAAATTGTATTCATAGTCAGGAAACATTTCGCATGATCATTAACGCACTGAGTGTATTGCTAATGCAGTATTCCTGTATTGACGCCCGTAGCACACCTCCGCGCAGGAATTCCGCTGCGATCAAGTGTAATTCAAGTAGCGGAACTGGGCGCGGAACGTTACGCGAGAGGTGAGTTTCTCTCCATGCCTGCAATTTTTTCATATTATTTTTATAGTCTGGATGACTCAATAAATAAAGAACAGGTCTATTTCTGACTTCTTGTATTAATTTTTCAGTAAAATCGACATCCATTATATAAGAAAAATGTAGTTTCGCTTTTTAATTTTGTCGACTTCCGCAAACACACGCGGAAATAACGCGGCACCGCAACTAAATGGCGGCTGGTGCGCGGAAGTGTAGCTAGCGTCGGAGCAGATCGACAAAACCACGCGGGAAAGAGAATTATAGTCAATTCTAAACGCTAGAACAGGCAGTTTCGCTTCTGTTCCGCCTCTCTTACAAAGGACAAGTCATGGCGAAACTAGTTAGTGCGGTTTCGCTGCTGTGATTTCGCGGCGGAGGTGTGATACAGGCGCGATAAACGGGACATGGCAAGACTGGATATTTTACACACTGTTCAGTTTATTACTATTACAGACGGTACTGTAATGGTCGCGTTCATGGCTGAGAAGTATGTAGAAATTAAAGTCGGCCACATTTCTGGCCAGAATAGAGCTGTCGGAAAAGAATGATACGAGACAGCGACTAGTGCTAGTGTTCGGAGGGAGATGACAAGAAATGAAAAGAAACAGTAATCATAGAATGTTTTAAAAATATGGTAAAATATATACGTAAAAAAATATATAATTTTCTTTAATTTGAAACAATGCCAAGCTTCACTCATCATTGTAGCTCTATGTAGCGTAGACTGTCTATGGTCTTTATTATCTATGGATAGTAGAAACCATTGTTAAAATAATCTATGAGTGATGATAGAGAAATTTGATAAGATTAGTTTCAATAATAAAAGGTGATTGCTATCATAATTGTGAATAAGGAACCGGCATTACAATTAGTAACATTAAATGTCGTTTCTTTCTTTCCAGGAAATTTTTTTTTTTGCTAGATACCTACCTTTCATTATGAGATTGACAAAATAAATCTTTCTTTACAGAGAAACTCAATTGTGTTATAATTGATAGTGTTGTAATCACAAGGAAAATATCATTATATATATAAAAGGAGATCTTATATTGAGAACCACTAATTTATAATAGATAGTTATTGTACTGCATTTAATGGATGCGCAGTTAAATACTTCAATTAACTCCGAATAGGAACTAAAGTTTCCAACTGCAATGAAGACGTTAGTAGAATAGCTTAGTTCCCGTTTGGCAGAACATCTCGCTGCATCTCCTCGCATAATCTTCGTTTATGGTTGTTTCCGCATTCCGCGCATTTCCATTCGCGTCACCCGCTCCTCCTCTTCCGTTTCAGAGGCGTACCTTGACTTTGGCGGATCGGAATTGAAAAATCGTCGTACATTTTCGCCGAGGTATTTTCAAAACCCCGGTAAAAAAATAAACGCGAAACAAAAACAAATAATGTTCCGCGGCTAACAATAAACGCCTACGGATTTAGGTTCGCTCGGCGGCCGGGGGAGTGAGGGCTCGCAATAATTAAAAACCTTTTTATTTAGTAAAACAACAACCCGCACAGAGCGTGTATCGTTCTAGAGTGGCCCGGGCGGGCGGGGGAGGGGGGGGCCGGAAGCGGGCCGGAAGTATGCAGAAAGAGACCGAAAGAAAAATGTGGAGAATCCGGCGCCCGCGTCACCCCGAGCGACTGCGGTTCGGGTCCCGGCTTCCTTATCACTTCTGGCAATTTAATTTCGAAAATAAACGAGCAATTTAAATAAAATATAATCGCTCTCCGAGACTCTTAATGCGAAGTGTGCCGAAGTGAGTGGAAACTTTTAGCACTAAATTCCATTTCTTATTATAATTATTATATAGACGTTGTCGCGAACAGCCCCGACGAGAAGGCGCGAAAACTGATAGAAATTCGCTCGCACAAGTTGCCGGTTTTGTCAACGATTTGGATCCGCTGTATTGTTAAAATGGCGGCCGTTCACAGACTCCGTTAATACTGGATCTAGCCAGAGAACAAAAGTAAAAAAAACTAACCCATAAAAACTTAGTTTTTTACAATACTCCCTTTCGCTTTGAATCAGGTTTCGTGTCTATACACGCGTCGGGCTAATTACTCAATATAGAATGATTCCAATTTGGGAAAAACCATTAAAATTTCTAAAAATCCAAAATTATTACTATAATTAATTTTTAAACGAAAATTTGTTAGATCATTTTTATCATCGCCATGAGTCTGTCTGCAAAGTTTCAGCTCTATTGGATCACGGGAAAAGGGTTAAAAATCGATCCAAAATTTTTTTCGACAAACAAGCAAGCAAGCACACGCTACGAGTTAAAAGAAAGGGAGTAAATAGTTAAAATCTGTGTAATTCTTGTGAACACTGTCGGAAGGAAGCTTATTTGAGTTAGAAGTAGGAAAATACACAACAAAACGAAAAAATACTGAACTCTGATACATACGATTTTTTACATTTATTATTAAAATTATCGAATGTCCGACTTCATATTACCTATCTAGTTTTAAAAAAAGTGTGCGTGAACTCATGCACGCGCGGTAGAAGTTATAGGTACTTAAATACTAAAATAATGATAAAATTATATATTTTGACGCTTAGTTGTAAAACTCTACACCGATCGTTCTCGATTATTTAAAAGAATTTAACCTCGAATATTAAAAAATAATCGGGGCAAACAAAAGCATTCTTTAATTAATGGTTCGCGTCTTATATTTTTGACGACTACGGAGAATCGGTGGTGGCTATGTCATGTTGTTGATGCATTGCCGTCCGCGCGTTCGAGTTTCGAGACTTTCTCCAGGCATAATTTCTTTTTTTTAGCCGTGACTTCGAACAAAATTATTGTAATCACTGAACACTAATTTCAAATGCATTTCGTGGTCTCGCATTTTCGTTACATGCCCCGCTACATGTTGTTTCCCGCTACACGCATCCCTTCTACCACTTCAGTTACAATAAAAATATTACTCTCAATGCCCCAAAAGAAGATAACTTTTTAGTTAAGAAGATAATGTTTTCCTCAGTGTAGTCATTATTAATTTGATCAACAGAAGTATCTTTCTCCGTGTTCCTCTATGCAGTGTTCCATTCATTTTATTTCTGAAATATGCTTCAGGAAGCTCATCATGTTAGTCTCATTATCGTTTGACCAATTCATCCTACTCTTTTCTTTTCGATAGTATATATATATTATTTGATAGATAAATATAAAAAATATAAAAACGATAAAATAAAAAAAAGATAGTGACAGTTTTTACAATGGTATTTCTCTTCTACATTAGTAATATAACTCGTGAGTAGGAGAGGTGTATCATTATATTTAAAATATATTAAATAGTAAGTAGTACACACTATGTACCTAAATATAAGAAGAAAAAAAGTAATATGCGGTAATCATAATGCAATTATGCGAGACAATAGTAAAAATAAACGAATAATAAGCAAAAAAATTAAAAATGAATATAATAAAGAGAAAAATAATGGAAAAATTTTAGCAAAGACAATAACAGTATGCTGTATAAATAATATTACATTTAAAACTATATATTATTAAAGAAATATTCTACAGAATATAATTCTACAGAATTATATAATAAAATGTATACATTAAATTAAGTTATAAGTAAGTAGATTATATACATAAAAAAAATTAACTCTGAGGGTATTTTTATATATTAGTATATACTTTTCTTAAAGGCCTCATAATCCTCATTTTAACAGGTAATTCGTTAAACCATTTCACACCTCTAAATGTATAATGATGCTGAGCAGGTGTGGTATGTATTACAGGGATATGCAAATTACAAAGTGTTATGTTTCTGCTACTTGATACTATTTGGGTCAGTTCGGTATTACTATGAATATTTTTATAACGTTGATTAATGCAATTTTGTTTGTATTGATTATTTATTTTTTTTAATACGCTGACTGAAAGCTGTATGTAGTTAGTAAGGGTTGGTTTAAATATTTTTTTACAAAACACGAATGCAAAAAAAGTTAATCTACATTTTATGCCGTGGATTCCAATTTGGTTGCGGCAACTCTGGAACCTAAAATTCAGCATTCGAAATAAAGGTTTAATGAATTGATTTTAATTTTCTTTCCCGTAATTAGTTTCAAAGGTCGAAGTGCAGAATTTGTATTCAGTTAACGTTATAGTTAAAGTTTTTGGGTTAGACGAATTTATCATTCAAAAGATAAAAATGTTCTTAGGTTTTCACGGCCGCACGGACGAGTATTTATAGGAGAAAACCGCACCAAAGTCAAAAATCACAAACGTGGTTCAATTCCTCTTCAAACCTATTACGTTTACAGCTAATTAATTTAATTAATCAATTAATTAATCGGTTAATTAAATTAAGTAATTAATTAATTATTTTAATTAACCGATCCACCAAATGGAAGGTTTAAAAATGCTCCCTACGCTTGTCCTTTCCCCATGAGTCGGAATCCAGTCCTGTGTGCTTACTATTAAAATTAAGCGCTCGTCTTTTATTTTTGTGAAATATATATATATTATTATAGTATATAATATATATATATATATAATATATATATATATATAATATATAGTAATACTTAGGTTAATTTCACATTTCTTTTTGTGTTGTGTTTCCGTGTGGTAGATTTTGTAAAAAAAAAACACTTTTTGAACGTGGAAGAAGGTGTGCACTTTATTATAACTAGCTGTACCCTCTCACTGTACTGTATTATAAGCTAGAGCACAGTCTCAGAAAATTAAAATGGTAGAACTTTAAAAACAGTTGTTTTTATTTCCATATGTGTGACTATGAAGTTCTACAAACTTACCTCTGAAACGATAAATAAGTGGTTTATCTTAATTTGTTAGAAAATGTATTTCGTTAAATTCCACAGACAATATTGAAATACAAAAGCATGGAGTCGTCGAGGCGCGCGGCCAATGTATTTCCAAGGAGTGTTACTCCGCAATTACTGCGTCCATGGCTTTCCTTGCGGGTGGTTGGTCGGGGGAGGGGGGGGGAATCTAAATCCAAAGATCGGTTTTGTAATTAAGGATTACCAGAGGGTTTACACTTTCTTATCAAAAACCAAACATTGTAACAATACGCGTCATTTCGAATTAAGTTACAGGGAGTATTAAAGACCGCCTTACTGCGTAAAAGCCTACTTGGTGGAATTCGAATGAATTCTCTAATAGCATATTTTCAATATATTGTTAATTTAAACCCTTGGCACTATCAAAATCATGGTATTTTGTATTTTATGTAATGCCTAGCTTTAATTCAATTTCAATGCGAAATTCCAGATACCCCGCGAATTAAAATCGGCTGGTACTAGTAAGGAGAAACCAGATGGCTTAGAATGTCCTGGATTACTAATTAAAATAATGAAATGTAATGATAATTACCACGCCCGTTTTGTTGAGGCTAGACATTCACCGCAAATTAATATTTTGACGTTTTTTTATGAAAATGTTGGTTTTTATTATTCATTTATATGAGAATGTATATTCTTGACTAAAATTTTTTTAGGGTAATAGCTTAGATAGAACCTTTGTTTTTATAAAAAGTAATAAACTGAACACTATTTAGAATAATTAAGGAAATATAAGCATTAATCGATAGGCCGCGGCCAAAAAATCGTTTTTAGTGTTCTAGGGGAAATAAAGTTTTAATGAATGTTTATATGTAAGCATATTATGTTTTTTGTACAGTATAAACTTTACTTCAATATCTAGAATCCGAACTTAGATAATTAAGAAATCTTCAATATTAATAAAATTATAATGTTTTAAATTTGAAAGAAATTCTTAATTTACTTCTTTTGTACATTTAAAGTTTACTTTATTATCTAGAATTCGTACTGAAATAATTAAAAAATGTTCAATATTAATAAAGTTATAATGTTTTAAATTTGCAAGAAATTTTTAAGTTTTTTGTTGATTTTAAAACGCTTTTAATTCATATAAAGAGATGATTTTAAAAAGTATATTATATTTATTCCCGTATTTTGAGGCTTTACTTACTAATTATTATTTTTAAATACCTTAATTATTAATTAAAAACTAAAAATTACAAAGTATGAAATGTGCTAATAAATGACGCCGCTACCCACGGCATTCTGTTTTGTAACCACGTCATTTATTGGCACACTTCATGCTTTGTAATTTAAAAAATATAATAATTGAGGTGTTTTTATTAAAAAAAAAAAAGCTTTTAATTAGTGGGTAAAGCCTCAAAATACGGGAATAAATAGAATATACTGTTTTGTTTGTAAGCGTCTTATAATCAACAAAAAAGTAAGAATTTCTTGCAAATTTAAAACATTATAACATTATTAATATTAAAGATTTCATAATTATCTAAGTTCGGATTCTAGATATTGAAGTAAACTTTATACTGTCCAAAAAAAAACATAATATCCTTACATATAAAAATTCATTAAAACTTTGATTTCCCTAGAACACTAAAAATGATTTTTTTGGCCGCGGCCTATCGATTAATGCTTGTATTTTCTTAATTATTGTAAATAATAATCAGTTTATTACTTTTATATAAGAAAAAAGGTTCTATCTAAGTTATTGTTCTAAAAAAATTGGAGTCTAAGTATACCTTATGATGTAAATCAATAATTAATATCCACATTTTCGTAAAAAAAAAAAAACGCCGAAATATGTATGCATTTGCAGTGAATGTCCAGCCTTAAGGGCATTCCTTTACCTTCAAAGTAAGAAGAAGATCAAAGTAAGAAAGTAAAATTCGAAGCACTCTTTGTATATTTCATATTCTTTAAAGGCTACGATAGTTAGAATTATCAGGATTATTGAAATATTAAAGTGCGTTACTCTTTACATAAACTTTTATAATATTCATTAATATTGTAGTCAAAACATTTCGTATAAATATATGTTACGAGCATTTTTCCAAATCAAATAGTGATACCAGAAATTCCGTGTTCTACTGTGGCCCTTTGAGATGTCATTATGAATCCAAAAAACTAATAAAAAATGAACGTTAAAAATATTACTTAGCAACAAATATGTATGTATTCATTGTTAATTATTTGAAGTACTTAAAGTAAAGCGTGTTAATTAAAATTCATAATTGAATTTAAATACTTATTAATGTTTAAATACCAAATATTTAGTATACCCATAAGTAAACAATTATTTAAGTGGCAAAAGAAAAGAAATTCACTACATTTAATTTTATTTTAATCGATTTAATCTCCATCTTTACCTAGGACCTTTTGCCATCTTGTTGGTAGACTTTTAAGAAAATATGCTTCTAGGTGTTTTTAAAGCGTCATTATCAAACCCTACCGGGCACCCACTTCGATCGCTATCAGACAAGTCAAAATCACCATCGGAAAATTTTCTAAACCAACGTTGGCACTTATTTACTTTCAATACGTCTCCATACACATCACAAATTTTCTTTGTTGCAACCGTTGGATTAACACCCGATAGAAAATGAAACAGCATGCAATGACGTAAATGTTCTCCAGTTAGTTGATTGTCCGCCATTTTACAACAGAGTAATAAAAAAATTTAAATTTAATTGTCACAAGTCACAAGACCACGGATTATAATATTGCGTATAAAACACGTCTTTACACTTTCACTTTACTGAGCTTGACTGAAGCAAACATTCCACACCAAAAATAATTGATTGCTTATGGGTATACCTATTATAATCTATACATTACATTAAAAATGAAGTCATGACATAACGTAAAACTATTATCAGTGTTTGACATTTTATTAAGTTCATTGTTATAAATATATATTCGTAATATTTGGCTTGAATTATTCGCGGTGAAAACAAATTTAACGGTTGCGGTATTTCAAATTCCAATCCTTGTGAGGCTACTACCGGTAAATATTTAGGGGCCCTGTACTAGGGAACCATTCGGGAAACTAATTTCTCTGTAAATTTCCGTTCACTAAACAACTATCCCGTAAAGAAAAGCCGGGAACAGTGACGTAACAACTGCCCGGGCAGCTCGCCTCAGGTGGGTTCAGATTTGACCTAGACATTTCAAGAAGCAAAATGTCAATTCAATGTTCGAGTTTCAAAATATTTATGTGGGAATTCAACCATGTTGATATTAAAAATGACGATGTCTAGCGCAGGAGTCGGCAATATTTTGAGATAACTAACTAACTAACTTACCATCATGCCGTTATAGAGCGCCACACTCTTCTGTCCTGACATACAACTCTCGCCTCATACACATTCATACATCTTTGCATGCAAGCTCGCCGGTTGTTGAGGCTTCTAACGGGACCATCTTCCACTATCTGGTTAATCTGGTCATGCCACGTCTCCGCGGTCGCCCTCTCTTTTTGGCACCATCAACACTTGCATTATATATCTTTCTTACAATTCTTTCCTCATTCATTCGCTCAATATGCCCAAACCATCTGAGCGACCTTTTTTTAATTCTATTAATTATGCTGAGATCAGCTTTACATTCGTTCCTAATATCTGCATTCTTTACTCTATCATAAATTGATTTGATACACGTACGTCTGAGGGATCTCATCTTTACTGCATTCAATCTACTTTCGTTCCTCTTCTACCAGCTCCAGGCTTCGCTTCCATACATACGCTAGTTTTGCCTCGGTAGACATATTTCTATTAGAAACTATTGCGTTCAAAGCATCGTACACCTTATTCCCCGCACTCACTCTCCTCTCGATATCTTTCTCAACATTCCCTCTTCTATCAAACATACTTCCCAAGTACACAAACTCATCTACCTGTTCCAAACGTTCATTACCTACTAGAATTTCACACGTTGTCTTACTTTCCTCTTTCTCGAATACCATCACTTTTGACTTGTTTACGTTCATAATAAGATCACTTTCCTTGCATACATCACACATCCTGCTTACTAGACTCTGTAAGTCTAGTAAGCAGGAAGTTTTGAGATAAAAGAGCACAATATGTATAGCAAAATGATCTATAAGTTTAACACCTAAATTAAAGCATATTTTTACAATAAATTGTGATAGTAATAATTATTGTAGATTAAGACGGGATTTATATATTTTAAGGAGTGAAAAAGTCTTCCGTTAACTAAATAAAAACATCTATCTATCTATCTGGGTGTAAAAGCAAAGGCAGCAATATCCAAAAAAATTAAAAATAAAAAAAGTTTAAAAATAAACAATAAAAGCAGTAATCGAAGATTACTAATTTATAACGTACTGAATTCGAGATTTTATAGGAAACATAGACTATAAATTTACAGGAAACATAATTGTGGTAGGGATAAATAAATATCTACATAAAACCTAGAATTCAGTACATTTTAAATTAGTAATCCTGGGTCACTGCATTCCAAACAAGTTTTTTAAATTTCCAAAAACCCATGTAAGAAATAGCCTGTCAGCATCTTTTTATTTTCCTTTGTTTGCGTGGGAACGCGGTGTCGGCGAAACCCGCGTGTGATTATTCTCCTACACACACACATCACAAGATGTGCCAGATCCGCGATTTCTAATCTCTGGTGTCGATCTTATCTGTAATATTAACACAGACGTCCGTGCTTCCGAGTACGCATGTCTTTTGTCGCGCTATCGAGTTTCCATGGGAGTTCTGGTGAAAGTCAGCGCTGGTCAAAAACACGTGGGGAAATGGGTTATTAACCCCACACATATATAAATTTGAGAATATTATTGTCGATAATATTTCGTTGTAGATGTATCATCATTTGATATAATAGAAAACATCATCTTCATTATAAAGTAAGATTTATATAACTTATTTTTCAAGAAACGCGCTACAGTTGTGCAGTACTTAATATGACGCAAAATATGGTGTTTATAAAATATTTTTAATTTGTGTTCGTGAGAGTCAAATCCTCACTCTTGAGCCGAAGCTTTACGCGTAGATTACAAAACCCGACATCCTATTTGCGTTTTCTAGCAAAAAGCATACAGATTAGATCAACCTGACAAGCGCCGCGCCTGGTGACAAGCTCGTTCGCCTGCAAGCTACCTTCAAGAACCCCGAGGTTCAACTATATCTGCAAGGAAAAAGCTCGCCGTATTCAAAATGATCAAATCATTATGATTTATGATTTAACCTAGCTGGCCGATAGGGTACGATCACTGGGAAACCTAATAATAATACCCCAGAAGACACAAACCAGAAGACTGTGAAACTGAATCAATTATAATGTCGATTTTTTTTAATTTTTTTTTTTTACAAATACAGGTAGTGACAGTTACTTATGAATGTATATTTCTCTACTACATGAGTGTCATAAACTCGTGTGTAGTAGAGGAGTATCATTAAATTTTGTGATAAAATGTACATATTCATCAGGTAATAAGTATATATATAGACAATCAAGTAATAAGAAATAAAAAGTAATAAGTAAGTAATAATAATAAGTAAGTAAACGGTGCATATATAATAAAAATAAAAATTTAACCATTTCTGATGGTATTTTTTCACATTTTTTTAAAATGATTCATAATTTTCCTCAGTCCTCATTTCAACAGGCAATTCGTTGAACCATTTCATGCCTCTGAATGTGTAGTGATGCTGAGCAGTTGTGGTATGTATCACAGGGATATGTAATTTACCAAGTGTTACATTTCTGCTACTTGACACTCGTTATCACTATGAATATTTTGTAAAGTGGGGACTTGCATTTTGTTAAAGAGATTTGTTGTCGGATAATCATTAGGTTTTTAAGAATGAATGATATAAGATATAATAACTTCTAAAGGTTTCAATGTAGTTTTGAATGCACTACCCCAAGAGATAATACCATATTGTAAAACCGACTGAACTAGAGCGTAATACAGTGTATTTAATAATTTTATTTCTAAGATATTTCTTATTTTAATAAATATGTATATGAGTTTTCTTATTCTTTCTACAGTTTTATCGATTTATAATTTCCATTTAATATGAGAGTCAACTATTATTCCTAAGTATTTTATTATAAGTCAATTAAGAGTATTTTGAAGCAAAATTCATCCACTTGACCAGCGCAATAGTCGCCCGGTGATGTATCGCGGGAGGGCTTTATCCGCGACGCCCCGCGAGCCCTGGGAGACCTTAAAGCCAACGCATTCGCTGTCCGGAAAGTTTAATTCAATTCGCTAAACTCCCACAAACAGGAATTACTTCTGCCGCAGTGAGTTAAGCCCTAAATCAAAAGTTTCCCCGCCCCCACCCCCGCCGCCGCCCTGCGCCCGGCCTCAGGTGGGGCCCGGGTAATTATATTCATTCCCTTTTCTCACCCTCGCTTCTTTCTTGCCCTTCGCCCGGACCCTGGATGCCGGAGGTCTTATCTGGCCCCGAGGTGCGAGCATTATCGAGGGCTCGTCGCGGAGACAAGAAAGATATTAAATTAAATAGATATAGAAGAGATCACAGAAAACCACGCCGAATCCCCGTAACGGTAGGTAGAGAAGATTCTTTAATCTCACATCTCACAGAAAAGTGTAGTGAATCAGGTCTCTCAGATCTGGAATCCATATTTTGCTAAAGATACGTTTTACTGGAATATGCGGAAAGGCCTAGAGTATTGAAACCGCCCACTCTTCAGGAGCGACGAGCAAGAGGTGACCTCATCGAGACATTCAAGGGTCTATCGGGCTACTACAATATTCCTAATATGACAGATGTGTTTGCATTAAACACTAATGTGGGCCTTCGAGGACATCACCTGAAGTTGAACAAGTCTCGGTTCTCGTGAAACCCAAGAAAGCGTGCATTAAGCAATAGAGTGGTCAATATGTGAAACAGTTTGCCTGAGGACGTTGTGTCTGCAGCCAGTGTCAACCAATTTAAGAATAGGCTGGATATTCAAACGAGAGACAGTGATGTGGGCCTATCAGCTTAAGCTGCCTGCCCATTATCAATAATAAAAATAATAAAATCAAATTTTCTAATTTAAGTTTTGTTTAGGAATAGTGATTCTAATAATGAATCTACGACTCATGAAAACCGTACAATTGTTAGTTCACTCCTTGTCGGCTGAAGGCGCCTAGTTTATTTCTTCAACGGGACCGCTTGATAATAAATTAGCAGTAAATAATTTAACTAACCCATTGTGACAACCCAGGACAGAAGATCCTGGCGCCTTCGTACAAGGAGGTCCAACCCTGGATGAACCGGGATAGAGGGGCAGGGAGAAGAAGAAGAGTAAATAATTTAATAAGTTATTGCAACGTTATAACATCGATCCAATTCATAAATGCACTTTTCTACGAGATGTGCGTTTTATGTGTATTCTCACGCATGCTAGTTAGTGACATTTTCTAATATTTACATTCTTAAAATAAAACACAATTTACTTTGTTTTCACCACTATATTAGATTAAAAAATCTACATGTTTCGAGAACAATGTTCTCTTCATCAGGATTATTGTGTACTAATCTTAAAAGTTGAAACAAGCAAATATGTTACGGTGAAGGAGCGGTTGAGGGGGTTGGTGAGGGGAGGGGGGGGTTCGAGGTGTTGATTATTATGGGTCATTTGGAATGTTAAGTGGAAAAATATTCAAAATAGGATTATGCAAAAATTTCGTCTGTGTATTTATTATATTAGACTTAATATTAGGTCCTTACATATGAAATTGGCGTTTAGTATGGGAGGAACATAAAGCCGATTTTTTTTTATTATAATATATTTATTTAATCAAAGTATGTACCATTGCTATCTATGCACTTTTGCCATCTCATAGGTAGTTCATCGATCCCTTTACTAAAAAAACCATTCGGACGGGAATCAATAAAATCTTTGAAGGCGGTTTGGACTGCCCCATCGGAGTTGAATTTTTTCCTTTGCAAGAAGTTATCCAAATTTCGAAA
Organism: Agrypnia vestita; assembly: GCA_016648135.1. Classification (NCBI taxonomy): domain Eukaryota; kingdom Metazoa; phylum Arthropoda; class Insecta; order Trichoptera; family Phryganeidae; genus Agrypnia; species Agrypnia vestita. Next base: position 4,915 of record JADDOH010001352.1, on the reverse strand, counting down.
AAAATGGTAATCTGTTGGGGCAAGGTCCGTCGTAGACAATAGACATCTGCCGTAATCGTCTGGCCAGATTTAAGAAAGCTGTAGTGAACGACACCAGCACTAGTCCACCAAACGCTCACAAGTAACTTTTTTGGAGTCAATTTTCGCTTGTGGCATGGTTTGGCTGGTTCAGCAGGGTTCAGCCATTGCGATGAGCGCTTCCGATTATCGTACAGGATCCACCTTTCATCACATGTAATGATTCGATTTAAAATCCCTTCATTATTGTGCCGGTTGAGTAATGCAACGCAGCAGTCAACGCGCGTTTGTTGATTTGCTTCACTCAATTCGTGAGGTACCCACCTTTCAAGCTTTTTCACCTTACCAATTTGCTTCAAGTGGATTAAAACAGTTTTATCACTAACACCGCAGCCTGCAGCTAACTCGGATGTGGTTTGCGATGGATCCGTTTCCACAATAGCCTTCAATTCTTCATTATCAACTTTGGTCTCCGGCCGTCCACGGGGCTTGTTCTGCAGGTCGAAATTTCCAGAACGAAAACGTTGGAACCGAAAACGCACTGTGTTTTCTTTTGCGGCACCGTCGCCATACACATCATTAATCCTTCGAGCCGTTTCTGCAGCACTGGTGCCACGGTGGAATTCGTACTCGTAAATAACGCAATATTTCAAGTTTTTCATTTTGTAAACTGAGTGACGCAAAGAAAAAAACAATTGAGGAAAAAACAAATGAATTATAATTTTCAAAACACAAATACATGGGTAAATAGCTGTATAAATTTGGATTTGGAATTCCTAACCAAAGAGAAGATATTTGAGATCAAATTTGCCAGTACGGCAAAACGCCAATTTCATATGTAAGGACCTAATATTTATATAAAAAAACACATATATATAAAATAAATTTAACAATAACATCCCAGGTGAATTCCATGAGACTTTTCCACTTTTTGTGCGGAGGACTGGCGTCAGAACCAGATTTAGCAGGCGCAGTTTGAACACTGTCTTTCAAATTCTTCCACTTCTTTTTACAATCGTCCGCTGTAAAAAAGATTATTTGTATCATTATAACGAAAAAATATTTTATACCTAAACATTATGTCCTGTTTCTTTCAGGTTCTTGGCAAGGGGACGAGACAGAGATGGCATTAATGACACGGACTACATATCAGTTCTCCGTGAAGAGACAACGAATGAATTTAGGAAGTTTAGTGGGTCCCATTCCAGAGCAATATCGAAGGTCAACCGCAGGAGCAATAGAAATAAGGAATACATTTATGACCTATTTAAGCAATAGCTAATTTTCTTTTTTTTTACAATTGTATTTGTTATCGACATTTAAGAAAATGAATTAAAACAATAAAGTAATCTTACCTGACACATTTATTGCTTGTCCAACTTCTTCCCACAGTTTTTTCGTAATCACACTATTTTTAAAATCATTATGTCTGTCATTCCACAAACATGTCAAACATTTCACTTGAGATATTAAATATATCTATTAAATTGAGATATCTCACACTCGAGATCCGTTAACTTTTTCTTATCTGACATTGTTTTGTAGGAGAGCTTCAACACAAACTGTAATATATCTCTGCAAACAGTTTCCCATAGAAAAATTGACAGAAAAAAAAACAGACGCTTGAGCGGTGAGCGAAATTTAATGTCCGGAAACAGCGGCGAGCGGCGAAGTGTGAGCGGCAAGCGGTGCCGCCCTGCCGCTCTTGCTTATCGTAGCCTGCTACTACCACATCTGTACCACGCTCAAACAAACAAAAACGTGAGTGGCACCGCTTCATAGACAAGAGCGGCACTCTTGTCTATGTCTGCCGCTCGTATCGTACCCGGGGCTTAATGAGGCGGTGAAAAATACTTTTAAAGAATTCATTGATTCCCGTCCCCAGTATTTCTATAGAAAATGGCAAAAGTACATCTAAAGCAATGGCCAATACGCCAATTAATTATATGTATACTTTTCATAAAAATAATTATTTGAATTTTTCTATATAAAATGACAAGGTAATGATCTAATGTCTTAAGTGAAGCACTCACCTCCAATTGCAGGAGGCGGTCTGGTCTTCTCATTTTCATAATCATCCCAAGCTGCTTTCCTCTCTTCCTCAGTCAATGTTTCTTCTTCCTTGTTCTCCAGCAAGGAATCATGCTCGTGGTATTTGTAGATCTAGAAAAATATTACTGTATCATAAATAAAGAGCCTTTACTTTCAAATACGGCGGAAAACGGTTAATGACAAAATATTCTGATCCTGAATAGTTAATAGTACAATTATTTTGAGGTTATTCCTTTCAATTCCACAAATTCCTTTAACGATATCTGATAAAAAAATTCTCATATCAAATTTTGCATCCAAATATTTAATTTTAGTCAACCCAAATATGCTAAGCTTTCTTATCAATCTGAATTTTTTAAATAATGTATTTGTGGATTTTACTTTTTTCGACGAATTATGTCCCATGATTGTTAATTATTTGTTCAATAATGTAGGCTAAAATAATCCCTCTCAACTTAAAAAAACAAGTGATTCAGAATAGTTTTATTATTAAAGTGACAATATTTCCATGTACAGAAAAATAAATGAATGTATGAAAATAATACTTTTAATTTATTTTTGAGTTTAAAAACCTACAATTTTATCATGCTGCTTCAACAGGTCAGCAAAGAGTCGGTCCTTGGGTAGCTTCGGAACCTCACGTTGACCTTCTGGCACGGGACAGAAGATGTACAGCTCCGCCAGATCACTCTCGGTGTAGTGACGGTCTATCTGCTGCTCGTCTATGACGCGTTTCGAGATGGCCTGCTTTGTTACTTGGCGCTCGTATATCTTCTCTTCCATCGTACCCTGATGATGAAAGTTTCAATATAGTTTACACCATTCCATGAAACAATGTCCAGAAATATTTATGCAAGTATTGCTCATAACAACTTTCCAGCGATTTAACAGAAACTGCCATTCAGTCCAGAAAATTCTAAGAAGCCAAATAATTGTTTGAAGAATACTTTTTCTTCTGAACGAAGGTTTGAACTTTGTGGTGACATTATTATTAAAATAAAACAACACAAATCACTTTGTTTTCACCACTTTATTAGATATAAAATCTACATGTTGTGTACACAAATAAAGTGATTTGTGTTTTATTTTTAATTTAAAAAACCAAATTAGTTGAATTGTAGTAATGTTTAAGTCAGAATATTTTGAGTTTGTTCAAATCTTCATAATTAGCGACATCTGTGGGGATTTAGGGGAATGAAAATGGCTTTGTACAGGCCGCATGGAAAGGCGGTTACAACTCATACGTGAAAGCTTGTCACACAATTTGAACATATATACAAGTTCTGAAAAATTAGTAAGCGTGGTATATTCTATCATGGGTGGAAATGCTGAATGTTACGTTGTGTAAAGTGATCACTTAAGCCAACCATAAGATAGGTCATAAGTCCTATGTACACCCAAATGACTTCTATACCTACTTTCCCATAAGAAATACAGTTTCGTCTCTGTGAGATTTCTATAATATACATTAATTGATTCATCTTTAAGTTTTTACTGTTTCCGAAGTAATTTATTAGAACTCCATAATCGTTGGAGTTCTAATAAATTACGCTAGAACTCCAAACTCCATAAAACCACATGTACGAAAACAAAATGCTTGTATTTTAATTTAACACTTTTCATTTATTTAAGACACATTTTGCCTTACGAGGATATTATCAATCTCAGAAATTGAAAATTCCCTGTAGGATAGAATCAAAAAGCAACTGTTTTATTTCAGTAAAGGGGAATACTGAAGCTCCGATAGCCGAGATAATTATACATTTATATACAGAGGCATTTGCATTCGTACTATCAAACTTCCCTCGATGTTTGTGGCTTAAAAAGGAATAATTCATCAAACTTACGAGTGCCAAAAAACGATAAATGTAGCACGGTTTCTTCTGACCAAACCGATACACTCTGAAGATGCTCTGAACATCGTGAGACGGATTCCATGACATATCGAATATCACCACTCGGTTAGCTGCAAACAAGTTGATACCGAGACCTCCGGCACGAGTTGATATAAGGAACAATCTGAAATCACAAGAACGAGTTGATATGAGAAATTTTTTGAAATCACAAAATTTAACCTGAAAAATAATAACTGCCAATTTAATTTGCAGAAATTTGTAACAGAATTTTTCTAACAAAATAATTAAATTTTTGCATCAAAGCCATTGGAATTTTTTTTTATATAATATATATTTCTAAACAAAATTAAATTCTTACCTCGCTCTGGGGTTGTCCTCCCTATTGAAGGCTTTACACCAGATAGCTCTGTTTTCACAGGAGGTAGATCCATCCAAGCGGAAGTAATCTAAGCCTTGCGACCACGAACCTTTAGGAAAGTTTTTTTTTTAAAAACATTCTCAAAAACTGATTTATCAATAATCAACCATCCATTCGTATGGCAATTCCAACATTCCTTTCAAAATCAAATTAACACCAACCATAAAGATAACATTATTACAAAACACTTACCGACATGCCCTGCCAAATTTTCATCAGGTTCTCCTTTCTGCGTAGCATCATCGATTTTAGACAGAAACTGTTCAATCAGATCCAAGGAGTACAGGGATTGAGAGAACACCAATCTGTAAAATATAGAGATAACATAATAATAATAATCTAAAATAAATACATTAAAATCTCCTTCATCAGAATTGCGATAAATTGAATTTGAATTTTTCATAACACAAGATATAAATTGTTAATTTCGTTGAATAACCCCATTAATTCGAATATGTCCAGCTGTGTGAATATTTTAAGTCAAGTATAAAATGTTCCAAAGATGAGTGATTAGTCATAATTAGTGCGAATTACGAAATAGTGTGAACTAAAGTATAGTGCCCCAAATAAA
>JADDOH010001351.1:0-30185 GCA_016648135.1 Agrypnia vestita | reverse complement strand
ATATAAAAGTATGCTTTTTGGCTTCTTATTATTTGAGCCCACCGGTTGTTAGTGACGGACATTGTTACATAGAGAATTATATATTTTGATTAATGATTAATACCAATGACACATGCAATACAGGTAGTAACGGATCCACTTATTAGTTTGAATTTTCATTAAATTGAAATATTAAAAATATATATATATATACGTACTTAAAAAATATAATTATCTAGGTAGGTATTTTAATAAAAAGCATAATGTCGATGTTTTCATTTTATTTAATATCAATTTTGAAATCATACTTATTTTGAAAACGGAATAAAATCAGCTATTGAATAGGAAGGTAGAGTCCGTTCACTTTATGAAAGCCACTTGCATTAGTATGAGTGATACCCTCTGTAACATGTAAATCGTGTAGTGGTATTCCATTTTTAAAGGTACTCTATTATCCACTTCAGTATCGCACTGGCAGTCACGCGGAGCGGTCGTTTCTTTGTTTAATATATTTTTATTTAAAGATACGACAACTGCAAGATCACGATACGGTGGCCACAGACTTAAATCAATTTAATGTAAATTTAGATGAGTATTCGGAGTCCGATACAGCCGACAATAGTTTATCTTTTTAATTAAATTTGGTTGTAAGATTTTGAAACCATTTAACTACAATTCTACCTCCTTTTATACTATTTATTTTAAACTAGCTATAACCCATCAAAAAAGACTTGCTTTTATTATATATTTCGGCCACCAGTTAATGCTGGGAGAACAGCGCTATCTAGAGGAGCGTATTGATAATGTTAGTAGCGTATTGATAAAGTATTGGATATTTTTTGAAAGAGAATTATGCTTTTTTGCTTCTCATACCTTAGCTTTATATCACATTATTATTTGAGCATTCTGGTAGCGTTGGTGACGGACATTATTACAAAGAGAATTACATATTTTGATTAATGATTAATACCAATGACATATGCGATATAGCAGGTAATGGATTAGTTTTAATTTTCAATATATTCAAATATAAAAAAAATCCAATTTAGAGTATTTTTTTAAATTTTGAAATCATATTTTTTGAAAAACGGAATGAGTTTTTTTTTAAATACTTGTACCTATGCTTATTTTAGGTTTAGAAACTAAAATAATATTTATATTTATTTTTAGCGCTTGTCATTTACTCAAAAAAATAATGTTTCGAGTTTTTGTAAACGCACTGTTACTCGCACTAATGCAAGTGGCTTTCTTAAAGTGAAAGGACTCTACGGACGGACATTCGATATTATTACGATATACGATGTTAGTATTGGTGACACTGCGGTTTAAATAATATCGTATATAACTTTTTTCTTCCCAAGAAAATGGAATACGCGAGCTTCCCGCGAGCGAGGTGAACAAATAAAAATTCAAGAAACTTTATTATACGTAACGTAAAAGACATACAGACGACGATTACTGAATTTTGTAATTAATTTTGTTTAGTCATCATCATCATTCTTGGCACTACAACCCTTGGTGGGTCTTGGCCTCCTCAATAATTTTCCTCCACTCATCTCGGTCTCGTGCCAGCTCTCTTCAGTTTCAAAGCTATAAGGCAGAGATATCTTTGAGGACGTTGTCACTCCATCAAGCATAGGGGAAAGAGGGAATTACAAAGTAAAGATCTGAAAAGGCTTAGTATTTCGAACATAGACAGTAGAAATAACACATAAAGGAGAGCTTTTCATCTCTACATGAGGCCTCCAGACTTGCTGAGGATAGATCCAGATGGAAATTTACAATTTAAATGATCCACAAAAAAATCAGGGCCCTCATCAACGAGAATAATGTAAAGAGAGAAAATAAGTAGGTAATATGAACCGCTCGAGTTAGAAAGTAAAATGGTATTTGGACATCATTAATCAAGATATTCTGAATATATTATATAAAAACTGGTCTAAAAGGGAGTTAAAAAGTTAAAATAATTTTCAGGCGTATTCTAGTATTAGGTTATATATGAGTACGTAATAAATATTGCTTTAAAGAAACTTCAACCAAAACATTTTTATCTCATCATCAAAAGCGATATCTGTATTGGATTATGGGAATGACAAAGTGTTCGTCTGCAGATGCCGGTAATAAAAATACAACTTACATACGAAAGAAGGTGTGCAAGTTAAACATATATACAACTTCAAAAAACTGATAGATGTGGAAGTCTATCATGGGCGGCATTGGTGAACCCTACACTGTGTAAAGTGATCACTTAAGCCAGACGTATGATATAACACCCAAAAATACTTCCATACCTACTCTCCCTTATAAAAAGTAGCTTCATCTCTATGAGACATCTATAATATATCTTAAAATGTTATTTTTACCTTAAAATGCGGTGGATATCATACCATATTTTGGACAGTGTACGCTACAAATTTCTGAACAACAAGCCGACACATTATTATTTTTGTATGTATTACCTTGATCAAGTTATTGAACCTGTAACATCTGTGCTCAAAGCCTTATACGCAATTAACTCGGCTCTCGAACACCTTGAATGACTATATTAAAAAAAAACTTACCATATGCGTTTACGTCTCTAAGCAACAAAAATAATTATTAAGTTTCGTAGGCTTATACGTGTTAAAGAAACTATCTTCTTATAACTAAATTATCATTCGCCCTTACATATAGTTCCTCTCAAGGGTAGCAAGAGCGGATAGAACGCGTCTTCTATAGTCACATAGCAATCCTACTTCGTTCCCTTTTATTTATTATTATAGGTATTTATTATTTAATTTTATATAATATTAAACGAGCAATTCATACATACAACAAAATCCCAGATTAGGGTTTTTTGGTCCAGAAATCGTTCCTCCGGGGCGTTATTTTCAGTAAAAATCATTTTTAGGCGTTTGTACAATTTTATTTTTCCAAATTAAAAATGATACCCGAGGCATCTATACTTTTATTTGTAAAATTTTGAACTCTGACTATATGTTTGTTTTGACAGCGGGCTAACGCCATAGAGAGTGAAGTTAGCGAAACCAGCAGACGAGCAGTAGACAACACAAATAAAGTGTTCCAAAAGTGGGCAAATATTCTAAACAACGAAAATAAAGTGTTCCACAGACGAGTGACTAATGATAATTGGCGCGAATTATGAAAATTTATGTGAAGAACGGTGCTCCGATTAAATTCCTCTTAGAGAATTTATTAAATTTCCTGTATTTAATTTGCCTCCCACAGCCACAATCCCGTGACATTACTAAAAAAAAAAACGTTGCGAAGAAAAAAGAAAAATTAAACAAAATATTTATTACCAGTTTTTATTCTGCAGACATTAATGCTTTGTCATTTCTCGTGTTTCGCCTCACGGATTTTTACTGCCTAGCCGTGCCTTGTGAAAATTGAAACGAAAAACTCAAGAGTACATTGATGAGACGCAACCCAGTTGCGTCTCATCAATGTACTCTCATATTAAGATTCTAGAGAATAAGCAAAATAACACTTTGGTGAACTTTCAAAGAAAACGTAAGTATTTACCGCCATTGGTTTCATTCACACATGTAGATAGTGTAGGTAGTGATGAAATTCTGTCATGATGTCTGCGACTTCTGAATTTATCTCTTTATTTAAAATTGATACAAAACAAAAGCTGGTAGTTATTCTGTAAAATGATTTTCATTATTGTGAATTAAATAAAGCTAATATCTACTACACATTATCTATCAGTTTACCTACAGAACTTTCATTATGTAAAGAAAATTCACAACGCACAACACAAATCATCGCACTGAGAGTGAACGCGTCTGAACAGGTCTCCGCCACGGGAGATATATACTTGTGTGAGTGTATTGACTGCCATCTGTTGTAGGATTTCAGAAATTATATCTGGCCGGTACTGGAAAACTTTCCCCTATGCCGAAAAAGTATAACTTCTAACGCGCGTACATGATTTTTCATGGTTTTCATTGGAACCTTATCTGGATGACTTTATACAATACTAAATGGATACTGTGGTGCGCGGACCGCATTATACGGTGGTTTAAATCAGTCTGGCTTGCACGTCAACCCAGTCGTCCTCGCGTGCTCTTTCTCGCCCCCTCTCTCGTTCGCTCTCTTTCACGCATTTCACAGACATTACAAAAAGTATTTGCGATATTCATCCGTATTATGAACTAGGCAATATTGCTATTTCTGTAACTTGACAGTTATTGTAAAACATTGTGACACCGTTTTTTTGATGTATTATGTTTGACAGGTTTGAAGCTAATGAATTCAATTCAAACTTAACGGTTGTTTACATTTTTAGATTGAATTGATTGAATTCATTAATTTCAAACATGTCAAACTTGAATCATCTAAATTGGCGGCAATACAATGTAATACATACCTGTCAAGATTGGGATAAAGATCTGACATCCCATTGTATGATTTCAGAAATTACAACTGGCCGGTACTGGAAGACTTTCCCCCATGCCGAATAAGTATAACTTCTAACGCGCGTACTTAATTTTTCATTGTTTTGATTGGAAGGTATCTACGTTTAAAAAAAGAATTTGATGTGTTTTCTAGATGCGGTTCATCCCATTTGACGTTATATTTGTCGGTAATGGAGAGATAATGTGCCGCATAATGCGACGCCTGGCGGCCGGCCACTCGCAGCTCGAATAAATCATCTCCTCAAGGTTACCTTCTAGTACGAGCGCGATGCAAAAGGATCGGCAAACATTTTGCCTTTTTTGTTTATACTCTTATTTTCTATTTAGAGGTCTTTTGTCGATCAAAAAAAGCGCTATTTCTTTGTTGCCGGTGGTCGAGAGGGGTCTGAAGGTGATTTCTCAAAATGTATTTTTATTACGTTCATTAAAGATTGTTTGTCTGTTACCTGTTACGGAATACTGCCGGCCAGCGGAGATGGAGGAAGGTCAAGCCGTGCATGGAAAATGATACAACTATACTTTTTTTGAATGTGTTTATTTTGGACCCAAATGAGAAACTACCTATTCTTATAAATTAACATTTTTTAAATGCGCCGAAATAATAATTATTTTTTAATATTTATTATGTTACATTTTACAGTTAATTGAGGGATATAAAAGCAAAGGCAACAATATCAAAAAAAAAAATTATGCAGTCCTCAAGGATTACAAATTTAGAATGTACTAAATTCAAGATATTATAAGAAGTATATATAGCCTATTTTATAGTAAACATGATTTTGAAAAGGTTAGATACATAAAAGATTGAATTCAGTACATTCTAAATTAGTAATTTACTAGCTGCAAACCATCAAAAATGACGGAACATTGGTTCACGTCTTTGCTCTCGTATATATTTATAGCATAATTTAACGCTCCACGGAGAGGCGACCGTAGCAACATGCGTGAAACGGCCGGTTCGGGTTTGGTGGCCCGGGGTTCAAGCCCCATTTCCGGCCGTTTAACATTTTAGACGAAATTACGGGGACAGACAAACAGACGAACGGACGGACGGACAAACAGACAATGCAGTTGATATATTGTTCATAAAAAAAGTGTAACATAATTATAGAATGGAGGTCCATTAGTTCGAATCTCGGTAGTAGCTAAAATATTTTTTCGTTAATTTGATTTTTCTGTAGGTATGTCTTATCTAATTGATTACTAAAAATTTGTTTCGTAAATAATTTTCAAAAAAGGGACATTCCAAAATACGAACAGTTAAAGAAAGAAGTTAAATCCTTGATTTTTGAAAAACAATGTATTGTAACATTGCCCACATGTCTCAAATGGTTTCTGTATAATAAAAATAATTACTACTTCTAACCGTTTCTGCTTTTATAATTTAATTTAGCTTGTAAGCTCCCATAAGCTCGAGCTTTGGCTCATATTATGGGGAGTACAATGTCCGTAAAAATGTTATAACTTAGAATAAATTTATTATAAAAAACATTATGTATCTACTGTATAAATAAATAAAATAATTATAATTATTTTTACTAAGAACACTTGTTATTAAAATCAACAGCGCTATTAATTAACAAAAGCCATTGAAAGATTCATGGTTGATGGACGTCATTTTGTCTGAATATCATAATAATATTTGCAGATATCATTCACAATTCATTATTTAAACATATTTTTATTTAGCATTAACGATTACTTATTAGCAATTATCCATATTATATCATGCAGTTATCCATATTATAATAATTTCGTTGTCAGTCCATCCGTCCGTTCGTCTGTCTGTCTGTCTGATACTAATTCCTTAGGAACCGACATGTAAGAGTACCATCACATTTGACGGGTTACAGGTAATGTACTTTAATAAGTTGGCCCTCATATTTTAGTGGGCATGAAACTGGCTTCTCATACCGAGGGTTCCGGGTTCGATTCCCGTTGAGGTCACAGTACCTCGTGTTATTTTGTCAAGCCTGGATGTTTCTGTGGTGTGTTTTGCTATAGAAATGAGGTAAAGCGTGTTGTAAAGTTTTCGATGAGAGATTCTGTCAAACTTGAGTAGAATAATATATAATGAAACTCAAGTGTAGTAAATATAGTTTTATAAACATCCATTTTAATGATAATAAAAAATAAGATCGATTATCGTAGTCCAGTGGGAATGACACCGGTTGTCATGCCGAGTATTTCGCGTTCGATTACTGGTGGTTCATTTATTAAGCCTGGGTGTTTTTTGTTGAGTTTTGTTACAGTATTTGGACCTGGCCTATTGCAGTGTTAAGAAAAGTAAAAAATATATTTGGATAACGTTAATATTTGAAATCATTTTTTAAAAGGATAAATATTTTTTTGTAAGTAATTCTTTTTTTCTTTGAATCGTTGTATTTCTCATATAAAATATTTTCTCTTTTAAGAATGTTCTTAGGTTTTCACGGCCACTCATTATCTTCTCGGGTATTATGCCGTGTTTTTACGATCTTTTTGAACCGACGATTTTGACGACGTTTCGGAACCCATTGCCTGATGATGGACCATCACCAGCCCTGATGATAGACGCACATCAGTCCCGATGATGGACCCTGCAATGGGATACGAAACGTCGGCCAGGAAGATCATAAAAACACGGCATAATACCCCAGAAGATACAAACCAGGAGATTTACTCTTTTAAATTAAACTTTGTAATGCACACACGTTGAGTTAAATTTATCACTACTGTAGTTTCGAGAGGAGCAGTCCCTCTCATCATCAGGTGTAATTTATAACTGTTATTACACCTGACGATGAGAGGGACTGCTCCTCTCGAAACTACAGTAGTGATAAATTTAACTCAACGTGTGTACATTACAAAGTCCAGTTTGCAATAATCATGTTGCATCATAAAGTAACTGTCGTGTCAACTACGAATGTTTACTCGTTTATTTTACGAACCTTTAAATTTTGAAATCCAACAAGTCAAAATATAAATTTATTATTAAAAAATATTTTTTTTAAATAGAGGTATTATCACTAAAGCCAGTTCATACAGGTTGTAAGCCTCGAGCCATCGTATAAGAGACTTCCATCCACTTTTATCATATACAGGGTTATTTGTAAAACATTTATAACCTCGCAAGACTATATTCCTGCTTTGATTATGAGTCAAAAATGTTCAAGCTATTATGACCTAATATCAATAGTTAAGGAGATATGCAACATCAAAGTTTGCATTTTTTTTTCAATATTTCTGATTTATTTTTTGTAAAACGTTGGACTATCATTACAGTAACTTATATCGAATATGAAAAATTTATTCCCTTTAATACAAGTCAAATAAAAAATAAAAACGTTCGAATTCCAATTGGAAAACTTTCCAATTGGATTTTTTTCAGGGTTTTTATCATTTTATTTAACTTGTATTGAAACGAATGAATTTTTCGTAATCGATATGCGTTACTGTAATGATAGTCCAACATTTTACAAAAAATAAGTCAGAAATATTGAACAAAAAATGCAAACTTTGATGTCGTGTATCTCCATAACTATTGACATTAGGTCATAATAGCTTCAACATTTTCGACTCATAATCAAAGCAGGAATATAGTCCTGCGAGGTTATTAATGTTTTACAAATAACCCTGTATAGATTAGCTTCGTCTCTGTGAAGATTGTAACTGTTGCCCAGTTGCTAAAAAATGAAGTGAACGCCAGCTTATCATTGCGCTGTCGCGACCAGCTCATTATGGCATTGTAATTCTTCTGGCACTGAAGTTTACATTTAAATACTGCATAAGTACTCGTAATGTTATTTTGATGTTTAATAATTTATTATAAGTTGAATTGCAATAACGATGGTACAGACAAGTAGGTACCTACCCGGTGAGACGCCTAGTGTTTTTTTTAAAGAAATATTATGTAAATAAAATTAAGAAAATAAAAATAAAAATATGCATTTCATGTAAAGAATTAAATTGAGACATTCATTTATAATACTAAGATTAAAATTAAAAAATAAACTAGCAAAAACCTTGTCTTGTATGCTATATATTTTTAAAATTTTGTTTAAATATTTGTTGTGCGTCAAGAGTATCTAGAAAATAAAGATTAATCTAAGATTTAAGATTAATCATTATTTTAATAATTATAATAAGCATGTTGGAATATACGACAGCATGCTTATATTTCGTGAGAGTTATTCCACTAAAAAATCGTGAGGATAGGTCTCTACAATCAGAAATAGAATCCATTTCGTGATGATGATCTATATTTTAGCAATCGTCAAATTACGTTGTTGGAAGGAAATCGTGTTCCTTTCGAATGATATAAAAAGGTACGCCTTTTCAAAGGTTGCAAACATTTCAACGTCAAAATGAAAATCAAACAGGACAGCTTTTTACAACGCTGGTAAGCCTTTGATATGGTAATGATTTTAGAAGTAATTTGGCATTTTGTTAAATACCAAATAATAAGATGTATTTCTTATGATGAGAGATCCTGGGTAGCAAAACCACCTACATCTTTGTGTAGTCAAGAATAATTAGTTCTTGACATATGAGTACGTATATTTAGTCATAATTATAAAGCGGAAAGTTTGTTCATGAAAAAATCTCCAAGAGTGTACTCTGGTGTCAGATATTTCGTTCACAAGCTTTCAAATATCCAATTAAATGGAAAAAATAATACCTACTGACGCCATTATTTTTTGCCCTTGATTTTGTCGAATGTTTAGGAGATATCGATAAATGCATTTTCATCGATTTGCGACGGTGGGAGATAAAATAAAAAAACATTTTACATCAATTAATTTTTTTATTTAATACACAAAGCCTCTGGACACAAACTTAACTGGAAAACTATTTCGTAATACGAACTAATCATCACTATATTATTTCGTGAAGGTATATACGAAAAATTTAATTTCTCAGTGTATATTATAACTATCTATATAGTGATTCACTATTCGCTAGGATCTCATGATAGTTATAATATACACTGAGAAACTAAATTATTTGTATATATATACGTAAAGTTTAAAAATATAACACATGAAGAAATTTTATTTTAATAAATAATGTGTGTTGATTTGTTTCGGCTTTATCTTTTCGTTCATCGATTCAGTAACACATTAAATTTATAAGCACAAATTAAAAATCTCGGAAAAAACAGATTAATTAAGGCAATATATTTTTTTGATGGAGATGCGAACACGGAATACGTGCCACATCCGATTTTCTTACTATTTTCAAACTGAGCTTGTGCCATGAAAATAGGGTTAACTTGCTGGTCTCCTGAAAACGAACTAAACTTCCGACCGCTGGATCACTAGGCGAGAGTCTTAACGACTAGACTGACAAGTTAATCATATATAATTCGTGAATTTATTTTAGGTACATTTTACCTTTTTGTCTTAATAATCAAAATATCAACAGCTTCCCGACTACTCATCATCATCATCATGATCATGAATGGCTCCACAGCCCGTTGTAGGCCTTGGCTTCCTCCAACATTCCTCTCCATCTTCCTCTAACCAGACATTATTCCTCCAATTCCTGATGCTTATAGTAGTCCTCTTCCCGACTACTAGAGCTCTGAAACTTTCAGTATTTGTGTATTTCCTAATAAAATGCCATGTTCAATAATTGGACCCAACGTGATTTTTATGATATTTTAAGATAAATAATTAATTTTATATATTTCATATAGAGAAAAGAAAGAAATATCAAGAAGGTAATTCAGGAAAAATTAAGATACGCTTCTATAAGTTTGAATTTCGCATGAATAAAATTATATCAAATCATATCGTGATAAAAACACAAACTATAGTTTTTCATAAAAAAATATTAAGTCAAATGAGTGTCTATTTTTTCTATATTTCTATTATTTTTTCTATATGAAATATTAAAATCAGATTTATCTCTCAAAATATAAAAAAAATCTTATTAGAAAATTTAAAATTACATTGTCATGGAAAATACACAAATGCTGTAGGTTTCAGAGTTTTAGCTAGTCGAGAAGTTGTTAATATTTCGATTATTTATTTGGAGACAAACAAATAAACGGCAAGTGAAGCATAATAAAAGCGTGTAGGCAGTAATAACATTTCGGACATGTGTGGTTCGTTTCTATGGCCCAGCAGTCATCCACAATCTGTTTAACTTTAATGTTTAATACTTTCCAAAATTTCTTAACATGAAATATTGATCGTGAAGCCGCGGGTCCATGTGGGAAATGATATTTTAGAATTTGTAACACTCCATAATTTTGTGAGATTAATTCTATCTGATAGAACGCGTTAACTTTCGCTTTTTCGTAATGCCGCTCGGCTCACGGGTCCGGCGGCGGCCCGGCTGGACGCGGCTGGCCTACATGGCGCAACTCCTCGAGCCTATCCGACCATCGTAAAACACAATCATCGCCGAATTTGTTACAAACTAACCGCTGGAATCTGTCTAATATTACGATTAATCGAGATATATTATAGATGTCTCACAGAGACGAAATTATACTTTTTTAGGTACGAAAATTCTTGGGTGTTCATAGGGCTTACGACCTATCGTACGGCTGGCTTAAGTCTTAATCACTTTACACAATGTAACGTTCACTATTTCCGCTCATGATAGAATACCACGTCAATCAAATTTTTGGAAGTTGTATAGGGAGGGTGGGGCGTGTTGTGACAGGGGCAGGTTGTGACAAGGCGTTTAAAATTAGTGCCATTTGACTTAGCGTTACCCGCATAGATTCATTTCATGTGAACTCCGTAGCGTCAGTTGCTATCAAAATATTGGAGCCGTGCGGTTGATTTCATTAAAGTTAAATGATAAAGTTTGATTTTGAGGTACTAAACTAACTTTTTCTGCACTGATTCCAAGTGTTCTGTTGTTTGACCAATACCAGGTGAGTTATTTTACATTTTATTTACTAAATGTCGTGTCTTTTGGCTGTATTATCAGCAATAAAGGAAAACCTTGCGGTAAATAAATTCACTTTCGTAGACATTTTAATATAAAATGATCGTATGGGGCGAGTTGTTACAAAAATGTGGGGGCTAGTTGTGACAGTCACAACTAGCCCCTTCGAAATAATTAAAATTTTATTTTTAATAAAACAATTATTAGATGTGAAACTGTACAGTTCAATTATTATTTTTACTTTACTTTTTTTATTCGTTTTCTTCAAGGATTCAAAATGGTACGAAATTAAATTAAAAAAACGAAGAAAGGTGAAATTCCCGAAAGTGTTTTTGTGTATAAAGTCACTGCTGCTGAGATAGAGGCTACAAACGTGTCTCTTCGAAAAGCCGCGGTGTCTTTTGGTGTCAATTATAATTGTCATATATGACACTAAAACGATTCATAGATTGGAAAAAAGCCCTTCCATTTGTAAATTCTAAGGTGGGCTATTGCAACCCGGGACAAATTTTTACCCATTCCAAGAAAAATGACTTGGAGATTATATTGCAAAATGTAGCAAAGTTTATTATGGTTTAACCACAGCTGATGCGAAAAGCTTGCATATGAGTATGCATGTCAAAATATGATCAAAATTCACGAAAATTGGACAACACCATTGAACACCAGAACAAATCCGGCCATTACCTAAAGCTAATCCAAGAAAGAACCTACGCAGTAGAAAGAAAATTCAAAGCGTAATTTTAATTGACACGCCAATAAAAAATAAGTAAGAATTGGACGATAATCTAAGAAAGGAAAATAAAGGCGAAAAGATGCGAAAGTCAAATCACAAAAGGAACTAAAAAAAACAAGCACCCAATAAATCAAAAGCGGAAATAAAGAAAAAACTACCCAAGAAAGAGACTTTTGGAGTGAATGAACGAATTCTAGTATCGTCTTCATCCAGCGAGACTGAAGAGGAGACACCTATCATGGAAAATGATGACAGCGATGCAAACGAAGATGAGCAATGCATTGCTTGTAAAAACCCTTATTCTAATGATATTTCGGGTAAAAGGTGGGTGAGGTGTATAAAATGCCAGAGATGGTGTAATGAGCTATGTGCTGGAATGGACGAATTCACTCAAGATTGTATTTATAACTTTTGTTTGACTGGCAAAAAATAATTTTAATAGATTACAGAATTTTCTTACCACAGTTAATAAGAGTACAAATTTTGTTTATATGTTGACAGTTAATTATAAAACATGTTACTACTTGTACAATTAATTGAGCATAACATTTGTTTTGTTAATTAAATTACTTAAATACTCAATAATATTTGACGATTAGTTCGTCACAACCTGCCCCACCCTTGTCACAACTGACCCCTCGGGTGGGGCAGGTTGTGACAATTCCCATATTTTGAAAAACCGTATTTTGTTGCGTTGTCCTTTTGGTGACATAGTCGATGATGCTTATTTTTTATAGGTGAAGAATTGTTTGTTTCAACTGAAATGTAATGTTTTTGATATTATTAAAGATTCTTCCACAACACCTTTTTTCATAAATTAGTCACAACACGCCCCACCCTCCCCTATATTTAAATTTTACTACCTGTTTCATATATGTGTTCTAATAAAATAAAACCACAAATCTCATTAATGAGATAAATGTATATATTTTTGATTGTAATTTTTTGGCAATATCCTTCCATATCTACATTCAGATTAATGATGTCCCTGTGACGAAATCCAGTACTGTGTTCTGAAAAATTTGGACAAACATATCAAAATATTCCGTTTAATCATTTATTAGCCGCTCCGCTTATTAAAAAGTTAAGGCAGTTAAGATTACATGGACATCTAACTCCGCCTCCGGAGCTAGATGAACGCCTCTAATCGAATACCGGTGCCGGTCCCAAGCCCGGATAAAGGAGGAGGGCTTCCTTTCCTAAATACTATCCATCCCATAGACTTTCCCTGTGCCAAGATTGCGGTAACCTTTGGCGGCACTCCACCTTATCTTTCCCATAATCCCTACCCTCCATGGCACTGAACACACCGCTGCACACCGATCGTCTCGCCTCGGTGTGCCACCGGACCCATGTGCGGTGGAGTGGCCGGCATGCAACATCTTTCTCACTCTAAATAAAGTCATATGCACAGCTTCGCCTTCTAACTAAAGAACTAAGTCAGAATGGCGAGGGGATCCTCGATCACAAGGCCCGGCTACGACGACGACATGGACTAAGTTATGCTGAAAGCGTCCAACCCAAAAGCCATTGAATTGAGAAAATGGCTTCTAAAAATTTGACTCTACAGAAACCTAATAAGTCGATATTTTCATTTTTTTTTGCATGGTGCCCATTATTTGTATGTTTTTTTAAAATAATTCTAAGAAGAAAAAATATTTACGAGGATATGAGAGTTGTTTTACAGATTGGATTCATTCTACATATTATCTAAATGTACGAAATACAGTATTTATTTTATTCTTTGTGAGTTCTCTGTTCTATGAATTTAATAAAGCATCAAATAAAAAGTATTATCTTAAACATAAAAAACGTTCGACACCCTTACAAAATTAATATCGTGTAATACGTAACACTAGAATTAAAAAGTTGCATAATTTGTCCATACAATACAGATGTTTTTAACCGATATTTTATTTTGCCAAGTTTTTATAAACATGAAGCTACGGAAAACAATCAAACTTTTTTTAGTTTGAGTTAATTTAACGGTGATGGCCGTGATGTGGGTTAGAAAAATATTGGAATTACGGAAAAACTATAGCATTTAGAACTTGAAACTTTTTAGCACATAAATATATCGTATTGAGCTGTCCAAACCATTTTCTAACTTATTTTTATTTTTTGTGATTTGGACGCTTTTTGCATAATTATGTTCAATTTTGACCGATCCAAAATCCACGAAATCTCATATCAAGTAAACTAAGGGCAATGCCAAAACATATGATCATGAATGGTAAGCCGACTTACCATTCTTTATACCTAATTTTTTTTTTTGATTTTATCATAACACGCATGTAGATATACCTTACCTCCAAAGAACGATAAAGATATTCGATTTCGCGGTACATTAAAAAAAGTAAGCTATAATAGCGGCATTTAAAAATTGCATTTATATTATTATGGACGTCACTGTGTCAGTGATATCTAGCACCCATTTTCATTCACGGAAAAATTATTCTAGAAATAGCAATATGAAAACGTTAGTCATTCTTCGCGAATACACAAAATTGTTAACACTTAGTGCCAAAGCTGTGTATTCCACACTAAAATGGCACACAAATATATCGATGATTTATAATATAATTATTATGGCCAGTATTCACGGAATAAGACACGATGGGATAAATCAATATCTCAATAAAAAAAATATATTTGGGGAGTATAAAAATAAAGTCGGCAATATCCAAAAAATATTTAAAAATATTTTGAATACATCACCGAGGATTACTAATTTAGAATGTACTGAATTTTAAATTTTTATAAAAAATATTGCCTTACCCCTCCAAAAATTATGTTTCCAAATCACTATTAAAAGCAAAGACAGTAATATCCCCCAATGTAAAAAGCAAAGGCAGCAATATTCCCTTCAATCCATCAACCCCCATGAATGTCACGTTACAAAATGGCCGTTTCATACTAAAGAAAGAGTTCATGTTGATTTTAAACTAAAACATCATAGCAAAGACAGCAAAATCCAATGAGGTAAATATCAAAAGCACCAATGTCCACCATTTGGTAAAAGACTCAGCAATATCCATATATAAAAGGAAAACTGAGGTGGTATACGATTTAAACAAATCTCTTAAAATATACTACAAAGTATTCAGTTGTGAAG
This sequence comes from Agrypnia vestita, assembly GCA_016648135.1. Classification (NCBI taxonomy): domain Eukaryota; kingdom Metazoa; phylum Arthropoda; class Insecta; order Trichoptera; family Phryganeidae; genus Agrypnia; species Agrypnia vestita. Next base: position 15,043 of record JADDOH010001351.1, on the reverse strand, counting down.
TGAAGTATAACACAATTATTAATATCATTATGATGTTCTGCATCTTGTTCTACTCTTATACGTACGTGTTTTTGTTTCTATTTTTTATAATGATTTCCAATATCCTTCTTTCTATTCTATGCTATGCTTTCTATATTATAGAGTATCTCTAAATATTTTATGAAAAAATAATGTTACATTTTATCGTTAGTGATGACATTATTTACATTATACACTAAAATTAGCATAAATTTCTTAGGTAATTTCTATTAAGGTTGAAACTAATATCACAGCAAGAAATTGAAGAACAAGTATGTCACCCAAAATCATAGTTCGGAAAGACTGTATAATTGATTCGGTGTTACAGGCATCGGACTTCCGAAGGTTTTCCAGCGGTTGTAACTCACACTGTTCAGTGGCATAACTTCAAATAGGCGCCCGGAGCAAAAAACGTTTTTTCACCAACTTTTACTACCCACCACCATCTTTGTGTAACTTCTGCCATTTATAAATAAAACAATAAATTGCTGCCACAGAGTAGAATATTAAACAGAGATTAACTAAACCCTTTCTTTAGGCGAAGGGACTGGGTCTCGGCGGAAGATTATCCACCCTCGGGCATATTTAGGACACATTTTTATTGAAAACTCTGGAAGAATACGCACAGGACAGATTTAAAATACAAATACAACACAGATATAAGACACAACAAATTAATAAAGAATAAAAAAAACTAGAAACAAAAATACAAACAATTTTACGGATATCTAACCAAACGGTGAATAATTCCTAAATTATTTTTCAAATTACCGGACAAACTAAAAAATCAAACGGTGCAAGACGAAAGCGAAAGCATTTTGTGGAAATATAACAGTCACCTGTAAATTATGGTGATAACTTAAATTTACTCTGTTCTTAATTATTGTCCTTTTTTCCTTCCTTTCTTTTAACTCGTAGTGTCTGCGGTTTGTTGTCTGCCGGAAAAACTTTGGATCGATTTTACCCTTTTCCCGTGATCCAATCGAGCTAAAACTTTGCAGGGAGACTGGTGGCGACGATAAAGTGATCTAACGAAATTTCAAATTCAAGAACACATTCATATTTGTGAAGTTGTAATTTTTCAGAACAAAGTTCTGTGAAGGTTTTTAAAAAACTAAATTAATTAATCAATTACAAAGTCATACAGAAAAATCAATTTTTTTTCAAAATATTTTTTCGTGGATAAGATTTTTCTATAAGTCTTTCTTATTGATTAATTAATTTAGTTTTTTAACAAAATTTCATTTAAAAAATTTAATATATAGTAAAATTCTGGATTTTTGAAATTTTAATGGTTTTTTCAAACTGGATCAATACAAATGTGTAATGAACCCGACGCGTGCAGTAGGCACGAAACCTGATTCAATGAGAAAGTAAGTCTAATAAAAACTTGTTTTTTTATGGGTTATTTTTTTAGGATTATTAAGTACAAATTCAATTCAAATCAATTTATTTTTGTATATTACATTTACATAAAAAAAGGTATATTAAAATCGTTAATGATGATTTGACATACCTATATTATATTAAACATTTTGATTAACATATTTATATGAATCATATCGAAGGTGTAGGAGAATCTTGCTTTGGAAAACTCTCTCAGAGATATGGAACAGATCAATGTACAAAGCGATATTGTCCAGCACAGCGGTAGCTCTTCCAACACGCATAACTATTGGCAGATTGGTCCTGTATATTGGAATGTGAAACAATCTATGCTGACGCTGTCTAAGGTTAATTATCAGGAACACAAAAACCAATGTTCCGCACAGTACATCGATCATGCCGCGCAACAATCGATAAATATGCGTAATCAAATACACATTCCTTCTATTCTCTTCTAACTATTGTAGCCAAACATACCCTGGAGAAACCCGGTTGGGTAAAGCCAAGGATAATGTCCGTACGTAATGTAGATAAACTACATGTGCAGTTTAGCAAGATGCTGGTAAAAATATATCTGTATACAGATTATTATTATTATTATTCTTATGGTGCCATCTCCTATCGGAGGTTGGCGATCATTCTTGCACTTATACCAGTTACACAGTTGGTTTAGATTATATTTTTTCCCCTCATAATATGTCCGAGATACTCAAGCTTTCTTATCTTGATATTTTCCACACACCGGAGGACTTCAACATTCGTCACTCTGTCCACCTAGAAAACTTTCAATATGCGTAGATAGTAGATACAAAGCCAAATGTCAAAAGCCTTAACTTAGGATTAGTTCTTGATTTAGTGTCCATGCCTCCACCCAATAAACAATTTAAAAAATGAAAATGTTAACTTATGATAGGACCAAGAAATTTGGCATTCCCGTCGTTGCCCCAGATGCGTTATTTGATAGATTAGACTATTAGACCCTGGATAGATTTTACTTTATCAGTGATTACGCCCCTGGCAGTATGTACTTATTTACAATTCAATGGACCGAAATGAGATTCTGGTTGGCCGCTCTATTCAGTCAACTGACAACATATCTGAAATTCATTTACTAACCAATCTGTATTTTTCGTCAGTCTGACAACATTGCGCTCCATAAATTCATAGCTACGGAGCCGGTATTATTCTGTGGTCTGGCAATAATGATTCGATCGTGAGGGAATTTCGTTTAGCTTAAAAGAGTTTTTTTTCACAACACTCCATTGGAAATTTATGAAAAAATACAGTCAATACATAGCCTTGGGTTCTACCATGGATGGCTTGAGGGATTTTTCGCTGTGGCATGTTACAGACGGGTTATTTGCGCCTAGGCTCTCTAAATATTGTTGAATTTTCACTTAAGGATTAGAACTGGCTTAATGTGCATTGTTATAATATCGTGTTTTACATTTGTTTTATATTAATGATATTTTTATTTAATTTTACATACAGTTTTACTAAATTTTTTGTCTTGCCTATAAAAACTAGTAAGATACATAAATTTTGTAACTGTACTCTCCTTAAATTTTCGGCTAAAACAATTTTTCCACATTTTCCAAATTCACAATAAGGTGAGCCCTTACCTTATTGATAGAGATTACAGAATTCTGATGTTGATGGAGGGAAAGCGACCACGCTTTTATTTGGAGAATGAGAAACATTTGTTCCCCGAAAATTATTTTTTAACTTTTTAGTACATTTAAATATAAGCGTGTTTTTAATTTTTTTTTATTTAATATAATTTTCCACTTTTTAGTCTTTATATTCCAGAGCAAAGCTGTCAAATTCACTTCGGTTGGAAACTAGCGCTTTCTTTTAGTGAGCTCATTAACTAGTTTACCATAAAAAAACTTTGATTTTTTAATTATGATGGATTAATTGATTAATTAGTTAATCTGATAATTGACATCAGAATATGTCTGTGTACAAAATTTTAGCTCGATTGGACATTGACACAAGAATATGTCTGTGTACAAAATTTTAGCTCGATTGGACATTGGGAAGCGGATAAAATATCGATTATAAGATTCGATCCAGACAAACAGGTGAGACTAATAATGATAGTAAAAAGAGAATGACTCTTGTGCTTGGAGAGAGACTTACACTTTTGTATAATAACATTTTTTTGTGTAAATTAAAAAAATATTTGTTATTTAATTGTATTTTTTGTAGTGTTCGTTTAATTTCTTATTTAGATCTTTAATACCATTTATCTTCTTAATTTCTGTAGGGAAGGCTATAGAATTTTCTCATTCCTAAATATATATAATAATGCTGATATTGCTTGATGTTGCATTTTGGTATTTTTAATTGATATATAACATATTATATTATATATTAATTTTAAATATTATTATTCAATATTGGCAGTGGACAGCAGTTCGATTTCCGGTTTGTTGCCATCTGTTATCAAAATATAAATTTTTGTCAATGACAGATGACCTAACCACTCGACCACAGAAACCAGACTGGCCTTGATATCTTTTTTCAAATGTAAATGCGTTTTTTTTTCATATTTTCTTAAAAACCAAACAATAACCTTTTATAAAATCGTGATACTTTATCATTACATTTTAATAAATCAATGCCAAGGTCTTGATCTGACTATACACTTCTTGGTATGTCGTGCCCTTGGAACAACGAGGTATCATCTGACATTTAGATCAAACTGAGACATTGACCGTCAAATTTTACATATTCCTTTTTCGATTTCTTAGGCGCGAGTTTGATTCATCGTCCATTGTCCTGGTGTTTTTTTTTTTACAAAAATGATGTTATTAAATTTAGAATAATAATATTAATCCATTTCTGATTTCAGGCACGTAAAAGAATACACCTAATTCATACATTTTAATGAAAAATATTACAAGTGCTATTAAAATATAACTTTACATTTTTGACATATTCTTAACTACCCATTTTGACTTGGTTGTAACACAGTTGTAAAGAGAAAATATCTGTTAGTATTTTAGCACAAAAAAGTGTATTTTTGACCAAAATATCTGGTGATAATTGTTGTTTTAGTGTCGTGATGTGCAAGGTTGAGCCTTTGAGTCATTACTTCACGGTATCTTGTTAAAATTTGAGGCTTAAATGTGATACAATGTTACTTTCAACAACAGTAAAAATCCCTTTATTTTAACTCGTAGCGCCTGCTTGTCTGACGAAAAAACTTTGGATCGATTTTTAACCCTTTTCCCGAAGCTGCAACTTTGCAGGCAGACTCGCGGTGACGATAAAAATGATCTAACAAATTTTCGTTTAATTTTTTTTATTTGTTATAGTATAATTTTGGATTTTTCGAAATTTACATACAAATGAGAAAGTAGCCCGACGCGTAGAGAGGGTGCGAACCCTGTTTGTTGATTAAATATCAAATTGGAAACAATACAAAAGAGAAACAATACAATGTCGGATTCTGATGAAAAAAATCTAACCCATAAAAACCAAGTTTTTATGGGTTAGTTTTTTTTAATACTATTAGTGATGACTATTTTCTTACAATAATTAGAAATCTTTTCACGAAAGATTCTTCAAGTTTTCTTGAAGGAGTAGGGTGAGTTGAAATGCCGGTTTTTAAAAATGGTTTTCGTATTCCATTTGAATTAGAGTTAAATATTTGCGGTTAAAGTTACAACCGTCGCAGCCTCCAATGTGAAGTGAGTCGAATGCCAGTTTAATACAAATGGATCAGGATAACACTGGTTCAAATGAATTTATTTTAATTTATTTATTTATACAAAGTATAACATTTAGATATAAACCTATCTAAAAATAAATTTAAATACTTTTGAAAGTGAATAGTTTACAAGTTACAGTGAGCGTACAAATATAAAAGCACACACAAAAATATTTCAAAAAAATTGACACAGGCACTTAGGTCTCTGGCACGGTCACTAAACAGTACTATGGTGGGATTCTCGGTGATCCCAGTTCACGGATTCAGTGACGGCTCTTGTCGGAAAAAGCTTGACGGCAAGAGTGATGGCAGAGAGACGTTTCGGAGATGAGCACACGATGCGACTCGAGCTTCATGCAAGCTCGGCTTGGTACCGATTCAGCAGGAGAATTTTCTAAGTTCACCAGGAATACCTCCCGGACACCTCCTAAGAAGGCGAGGGCTGATGGAGCCTTCCTAACAGATTAACCTGGTAGATGGTAACGGTCCTTGGCTTTCGGCGGCGGTGGGGATGCATTAGAAGTGCGGGTGCCTGCTCTTGCCGAGCGAAGTCTCCGACTGTGAAATTCATCGAATATGTGTCCCTTTGGAAAGAAGGGAAATTTTGTAGCCGTTTGGCCGGGTTTAATATCTTCCAAGAAATAGCCATATAGCCAAATAGAAATAGTGCGGCATTTTTGTTCAACCTTAAGTACCCGAATCAAATTAATTAATAGGGTCAGGAAAACGGTACAAATTATGCCGAACTACTTCGAGAAAAGGTGGAAAGCTGATGAGTCACGTGAATTGAACGTGGTTTATTCACCCCAAAGCCAGTCACATCAACTAAGTTTGGGTCTGCCACGTCTGGAAAGGGTCGATCTCGGATTCTGATGACAAGAACCTTCTGATAGCTGGAAAAGAGAAGGAATATTGAGACAATGGACACTGTTAGCCCGCGGAATCGAGCGACTTCCAAATCAAATATTGAATAAATGACATTGATGGTGACTATGCCCCCGACTGATAACAATACATAGTATATACTATACATAGTATATACATAGTTTGCATTGTAACTTATCTGAGTGAACGTCTGTCCAAATGAATGAGAGAGACATACGATATGAGAGAGCGAATGCTATAAATAAGAGACGCCATCTTGCCGCCCTCTCTTACAACGCGGCTACCATATCAGTAACAGCTTGTTGTGCATTTGTATACCGTAATATTGTCGCGAGAACTATTTGTACAACCAATAAAGTATCTTGAAGCAGTGCAGCGTATTTGACTGGATTCCCGATACCTAAAAAGTTTTCCTCCTAACGCAAGGGACGAGAACATGACAGTCAACATATAATTTAAAAAAAAACGATCCATAATTATGCATCAAACTTATTTGGCTTATCATTGCCGAGCGGAGCTCTGAAACGTTAAGAATTTGTGTATTTTCTATAATAATGCAATACTAAATTATTTCCAACTCAATTTTTTTAATATTTTGAGAAAGTTTATTGATTTTAATATTTTGTATAGAGAAAAGGATCGTGTGAAGAGAAAATACAATGCATCTTATCAATGTATCAAATGTATAGTTTTAAATAATGAAATATAATTTAAAAAATAATAGAAGTTTTAAAATCCAGATATATTATAGATGTCTCATAGATCACCTAACTAGTTCACTTAATTTATATTCCCACATACTTTCATATTTCTTTCCTATATCCTAACCCTACATACCACTCCGCCCTTTCTCCACCCCTTCTCATTATATATTTCTCATTTCTTCATATACTTTTTTTCAGTCACTCACTATTATTAAGTCTTGATATTGTTTGGTGTTTACAACTATTTATTAATTTAATTTAAAATAATTACCTTAAAAATATCTATTCTAATTTTGTTCTTAATATCTGTGAATCGTTTTAATTGGTTCATGAAATGAACACTATGCTTTTATATACAGTGTTTTAAAAACTCTTAAGACTCTTAAGATTAAGATAATAAATAAATAAAATAAAATAATATTGAAACACATACTATCATAATTATCTTTTATATGTTAATTTAATATTTGTTGCTAACTTTTCCTAAAATAAATAAATAAAATAAAAATAGAGACGAAGTTATTTTTTTATATGAGAAAGAAGATATGGAAGTCATTTAGGGTATTCAAAGGAGTTACGACCTATTGTACGGCTGGCTTAAGTGATCATACCTACTTTCCCATATAACTTATAAAAATGTGTCGACATTTTATTTTAATTGCTTGTTCTAGAGTAAGATCAGCCATCATTGTTGTGAACATCTGATGTAAAGCGAGCCAGCGGGCGGCTGGCAGTAGGCAGCAAGCGTGCAATACCAGCTCTGTTGGCCCAATTTCACTTTCACCGATCTTACTGCGACCACATTAACTGCTGTTGTTCTCCATATTGTCCTCACGCAGGATGCAGCAATAAGACATTATTTGTAGCCATCATTCTTCTCAGTGGTCCACGTTTCCAGTCATCCACATCTGCATTCTCCAATACTTTTTTTAACCAGGTCTCTGAAAAGCCTACAGTTCGCACGCTTCTCACTCACCCGCAAATTTTTTAATTTTTACTTCCTTTCTTTTAACTCGTAGCGTCTGTTTGCTTGATTGACGAAAAAACTTTGGATCGATTTTTATCCCTTTTCCCGTGATCCGATCGAGCTGAAACTTTGCAAGCAGACTTGTGGCGACGATCAAGAAGATCTATCAAATTTTCGTTAAAAAAAATAATTATAGCATAATTTTGGATTTTTAGAAAATTTAATTGATTTTTTTTAAATTGGATACCATACAAATGTTTGATTACTACCAACAGCGGCCTGACGACATCACGGAATATTTAATATTTGAATTGGTTCACAGATGACAGCAAAATTCGTTTTTTTGACAAGAAATCAAATAACAATTTATTTATTTTAGATTTCTGCTTAGTTTTGAAGAATTCTACATTACTCAAATCTGATTCTGACTATTTTAAATCATTTTGACGCTGGAAATGCATAAGGTATGATAGCGATGATGATTGAATCTATCAAAATCTTGATTAAATTGACTGACAAATGTTTTTAGAATTTAATCTTCAAAGCATGAAGAGTCTTATCAAAGCTCAAAACATCTGACATTTTAGAAATATATTAAATTCCTGTAAGTTTAGTGTTATGTTATATGTTTTAATTCGTCTTTAATTGTTAAGATTTTCATTCGCAAAAAGGAATGTAAGAGGAAATAAAACGAAAAGAAAATTCAAATGGAGATAAAGAGATATTTTTAGAGATTTTTGACATAGATATTTTTCTAGACATTTTTCATTTTCAGTCAATCAATTATTTTATTACATGACGGTAAACTTAATTTACAAAGAAAGGGTGTAAAATAAAAACTTGTTTTTTATGGGTTATTTTTTTTAAATAATTTTTTTCTAGATTTTCTTGACGTCTAATTGATTAAATTTATCTTTATATTCTCATAATGTAACGATAAGAATGCATATATTCCGAACAATTTAGAAAATTATAGAAATGACTGGAAAATACTAACTTGTACCAGAATTTTCGAGAAAATGGGTTGAAGATTACTAATTTAGATAATACTAAATTCAAAATTTTATAGAAAATGTAGCTCTATTCTTTCCATAATCATGTTCCCAAATTTAAATTATTAAAAGCATCAATTATTAAAATTTAAATTATTAAACTATTAAAAGCAATGTCGGTAATATATTCTTCAACCAATCAACCTCCAAGGATGCGTCACGTGATAAAATAATCGCATCATACTAAAGTGAGAGTTTATGTCGATTTTAAACTGAAACGTAAAGACAGCAATCGGTATCCAATTATGTAAATAGCAAAAGCAGCAACGTCCACTATTTGGTAACAAGCAAAACAAAACAGCAATATTTATATTTAAAATATAATTATTTATTTACAGACGTATATGATAGGAAAATTGAGGTGGAAATTATTTTTAAAAACTTTTTTCCAATAAGGTGTAGGTTCCAAAGATTATTTTATTCACAAAGACAGACAGTTTTCTTTTATTTATTTCAGAAACACTTCTGTGAGATATTGCTGCCTTCGCTTTAATACCTTCATATCTTTGCTTGATGTGATGATAAAAGTATTTTTGTATTTTATAAAGATAACTATTGTGACAGTTCCGTAAAAGTGCGGGTTTCCTATCAAACACCTATTTTTGTTGTATATTGCACGTTGTAATGTAATAGGCTAGTTGAATATTTTATTAGAAAGTAATAATTTGATATCAAAAGTGACATCTTCATCCACGTATATACATATATGATACCCTGAAAAGGCACATTGGTAAGGTATTTATTAAAAATTATATTAAAAAGAACGGAATCAAATTTATATAAAAAAATAATTAATACCTATTATACAGTTTAAAAAACAACCGTTAAATGTTTCGTAGAAAATGATAATCAATTTTTAATGTTTTAAGCAGAAACGACGTCATTTAATCAATTTACGTGATTAATTTAAAGTATCATAGTTTTATATTTTATTGTCGAGTAGTTTTGTAATGACTGCCCTTCGCCAGGATGGATTATAGACAATAATGAACGACTAGCATTGAAATGTATAACCCCAGTGGTTAAAAATGATACTACGAGTATATTAAATAAATTATTTTTCAAAATGACTGAAATTTTGGGAAACGATACACACAAAATAAGTTTTGATTTTCATGATCCGCGTCCAATCATCGTTTATAAATTTATCGAACTTTCCAATTTTATGTTATTTTTATATTTAATTTTATATGAAAAAGAGTTTTCAAATTTTATATAAAAATAACACAGAATATGAATGTTGGATAAATTTATAAATTTTGATCCTCAGAAAAAGTGTTAATAGCAAATTAAATATTATAAATAACCAAATTCATTTTGTAAACAAAGTCCTCATAGCCAATATGATTGCAAATGTCCGTTGAACTGATAGGGCATGAAAAGAAGGGACTCTCTCCGAAACAATAATTCAATAAATAGCGGCTTAAACAAAGTTTTCTCTTGTTATTGATATAAATAATGTTACCTCAAAATCATTTTGCAGTTACTGAAGAAAAAAATAAATGTTCTATGAAGCGTTTTGAAAGCCCGATCGTCGAGGCTGTTGCGCGGCTGTATTGCAATCTCACTTTCCATTTCATTTCGGCCTGATATCAACAGTATCGTTTGATATGAGCCTACGTAGCCATGTCGTCACCTCGGTATCAAAAGGCTTTCTCTCCATCGGCACTGCTTGTACTCCGTAACACTTACGACGTTCTAACATAAGGCACGTTTTTCTATATATTTTATTTCCTCACTTGTTACTCTACGTTGCCCGGGTTGCGATGTATCTGTTACAAAATGGAAAGTTGCTCCGTCTGTCCATCTCGCTCGCACGCAGGGGCAAAAGTGAAAGTTAGACAGAGATGCATTGAGGCGATTGCCAACGGTTTGTCAGTCAATTCACCTAATAAATTGGTGCAGAACATTTTGTGAAAAAATCCTTAGAATAGGATACGGGAGTAAGGAGTTTTTTTGAGTCATCCATTAATATAATTTTTGTTTATTAGGAAAAATTATGTCTTGCAACTCCCCTATGAAATCAAAACTCACTTACAAGAAAGCCCGGTAAATTTTACAAAGCTTAGTCAATAACGTATAAACATGTTTAGCCTAAATATTTTTTAGGGTTTATTTATTTATTATAAGGGTATATAAAATATTATAATAAATATATGTATCGGTTCAAAAAAAATTAAATATAATTTAGTCAAAATGACATTGGTGTGAGAATAATTATTTATTATTCATTGTGTAGTATCATGGCCAAACTGTACATATATAATTCTGTACTATAAATATAATAAAATCTTAGTGTAAAAAAAGCGAAATAAAACACAACACTACTTTTTGTCCACTGAGGGAAGATCATTAATCAAGGCGTATTATAGATGACTCATAGAGACGAAACTATTTATGCGGGTAATGTGTCTCATTACCAACGGCGACATCTATAGGTACGAGTTGATGGCATGGATGTTTATATGTGACAAATTTCAACCACAAATGTGGGTAGTAAATACAAGCCACATATGGAACGGGTTGTCCAGAGTAAACATATATGATTCATCTTCTTTAAGCGTACCCGATCACCACGCGAGCAAGAGAGAAATCATCTCTATCTTGGGTAGTTCGCAGCAGTTCCTCGAATCTTATCCCGGTGCATTCTCGGGTATTTCTAAGCCAGGACAGCTGTTTCCTTCTGACTCCTCTGCGTTCTTCAATATTTCCATTAAAAACCAACTAAAGTAGGGTATATTTTTGTCCTTTCCTTACGTGATCAAAATACAATGTATTACGAAGCTTGATTGTTGTAAAAAATTCTTCTTGAACATTGGCTCTATGTAAGACTTCAGTGTTAGTTATCATGTCGATCCAGGATATCCTTAACATTCTACGGTGTATCCACATTTTGTGCGCCTTTAATCGGTTTATAGTGCCAACCTTGAGGGTCCATGCTTAAACACCTAGATTATAACCGACCACACGTAACATTTGATCAACCTTTGTCTGAGCTTCAGATTGATTAACATAAACATATGTATATACAATCAGAATATATGGCTGGCTTAAGTGATCACTTTACACAATGTAACGTTCACTCAAAACGTCAACTTCCGAAAAAAAATTGATAGATCATGTTTCCTACCATCGGTGGAAATGATGAACGTTACATTGTCTAAAGTGATCATTTAAGCCAGCCGTACGATAGGTCGTAAGCCCTATGAACACCCAAAGACTTCCATACCTACTTTCCCATGAAAAATAGATTTTCGTCTCTATGAGATATCTATAATATATCTTATGTATAAGTATACAACTTCCAAAAATTTGGTATATGTGGTAGTTATTCATCGGTGGAATTGAACATTACTTGTGTAAAGTGATCACTAAAGCCAACTGTATGACAGATTGTCAACCCTATAAACACTAAATAAATAAATAATTTCATCTCTATGAGACAACCATAATATATCTAGATTAATTATATTTGTTGTAAAATTTCCGTGTTGCCGATCTCTGGATGCAAAGCTGGAATAATCATTGCGCCTATTCATATCATAAAGGATTATTTCATATAAAATTTGTAATACATATCTTGAAATATCGCTGTTGTACCATCACCAAAGTATGACTTGAATCCGTAATTCGTATTAAAGTAAGAAGTAACACGTATACATACAATTACGTAGTAGCTACGAACATTTATGAATAAATGATCGCGTTCGTATAATTCAACCTTCTCTCAGAATGTAATTTTATGTTAGAACTGCCATCATTTTTCCCGATAGGATGATTTTAAAAATGCAACAAATGCCAACCAGTATTGAAAATACCAGGCAGTTATTAATACCATATATTTTTATAAAAATTAATAATTCGATAGCTTAAGAGAATTTGATATTATTTTTAATATTCCTTTCAGAAAACTCACAACACATTTTATGTACTGAATTAGAAATTTTATGGGAAATATATATAAAATAAAAGCTTATAAACTTATAGGAAACATGATTATGGGAAATAACCAAACAGGAAGCGCTATCCTCTGATGAACAGACCATATATGTAGGTCTATTAAAATTAAGAAAAAGAAAAAGAAGCAGAATGATTTTGGAAGGAATAGATACACAAAATCTATTCACTACATTCTAAATTAGTAAACCTCGGCGCATTCCAAATAATTTTTATTTTTTTGAATATTGCTGCCTTTACCATTATACCCCACATATGTACACATTGTATAATAAGAGAAAATCTCTACATGTAGATAGAACAAGGAAAGGTTTGCTGAGATGGTTTGGTCATGTGAAATGTATAGTGAAGAAAATATATGAGTCGAGTATTGAGGGCAGTAGGAACAGAGGGCATCCGCGAAAGACCTGACAAATAAATCAAAATTGGAGAATGACCTCGTTAAAAGTTTCAATAACCGAATGTATGAATGTGGTCGAAGCAAAAGTGGTGTACCAGGATAGAAGAGTTTGGCATTCTATCCACTCTGTCTACCCCTGCGGCGCTAATGTAAATAAAGCTTAAGAAGTAAATAAATAAATTAAAGGACAACCTATATACTTATGTAGGTACAAAGTATTTCAGTTTAAGATTAAAAATACAGTTCTAAATAAAAAAAATCATAATTAGTAAAAGGAATATATTAAAAATTACCTAAGGGTACAACTGTCAAAATAAGCAACTTTGTAGAAAGTCCTCGCACTCTCCATCGGTGCTAACAAATAAGTTATCCTTACTCAAAAATATATCTGTATTAGATTATCCTAGGATAATTAATAAAAACGTTTAAGGACATTTATATCACTAGTATTTTAGTGATGTGATGGTCAGGCAAATCGATAGATGTGGCATTCTAAGAAAAAGAATATGCCGCGGAATTTAATCAATTATTAGAATATTTAAAAACAGAAAAAGCACATTGACAAAATCGTACAAATTAGATGACACAAAAATGTTACACATGTCGTGAAATACCCTCCAAATTTACGATCACATCACAGATGCAAATACCTGCACTTTTATTAAAATAATATTAATTTATTAATTATGATTATTGTAAATAACGCGTCACCACGTACCTAAGAAAACTTTGCAAATATTTTTCATTAATATCTAATAATAAAATCTAATGCTTATTATATTTAATTTGATTTCTGGGTTATTTTACCCTGGTTATCCGACCTTTCTTACCTAAGTTTTGGACCCCATCGCAAGGTCCTTTGTGTGGACCAAAAATTATATTATAATATTGTATTGTATATTATTATATTATAATATTGTATTGTATATTATACAATTTGTCAATGGAGTGGACTGTTGTCGCCAGAGGTTATAATGCAACCTTTTTGGTTATCGCTAACGGCTTAAGTCATTAGATGTCGGAAACGCACGGCAGTATAGCCCAGATTTTGAAAGTGCGTGAATAATTAATTAATTTATTTATTAATGAATTGATTAAAATAATGAAAAAACACATATTAACTCATTTTTTTAAAATTATTTTAATTTTTCTATTTTGTGGAGATTACTACCAGGTAATAAATAGCGTAATACGACAGAAATGTGCTTTATATTTAACTAAATATTTCAAACCAAAAGTCATGTCGTTGTTATGTGAAATTTTAGGTATTTCAAAGATAAGAGGTACTGTAATGAATAATAATTATATTATATCTACCAAGCATCAATCTTCGAAGCCTTGCCAGAAGTGGGTATTGTTTTCTAGGATGAATTAAAAAATCATTAAAAATAACACGTTTATTTCAAACAATAGTTTGCAACAAATAATTAGCGTCACATGCTTCTGCAGAAACTTAAAAAAAATATTGCACTAAATTATAAAGTTTTATTTTGAAGCAAGCCAAGGAATGTCATTGACAATAATAAATAAATAAATTACATACATTGTACAAAATCTAGGTAGAGGAGAGTATCAAAGATGGCTATGTTAAGAGTTGGTTTTTAGTATTATAATAATATTAATAATGGCAGTCTTATTCATACGACAGTGAAGTTCGTATAAATGAGTGAACCTTTTGCCTCGCGACCTGCGTTTCTGCGGAGCGACCGTCATTAGATTTGCATTTATATTTGATGCATATCGACCTTTACCGCCAAACCTCTGAGATGCAAAATGTAATTTGTGTACAAACATTTTTATAGCGTGTATACACTGCTGAAACTTTCCTCAGTGACTTATCTCGAAAGTTGCATAAAAATAGTTGTAAAAAATTTGAGCTCATTCACATAATTCATTCGTCGAGATGAAAATCATTCGTGCATCTTTAAAGTTGCACAGGCAGTACGTTATTAATTG
>JADDOH010001350.1:0-97522 GCA_016648135.1 Agrypnia vestita | reverse complement strand
TTCGTAAAATAAAAATCCGTAATCTCTGTCACATGACTACCATGGAACCTCGGGTTACGTTACGGTAGACTCGGGTTACAAACAATTCGGGTTACTCGGTTAACGAACAGGCAATCACGGGCTCCGCGGACTAAAGCCAGAGTTAGTGAAACTTTGCCTTTGCCCCAAAAGTGAGAAAATACCCCTGAAAAAGAAGGATTGCCACTAAAATGTCTTCTTATGACGGGCAATGTCCCTTCATCCTCCAGGCTTGCAAGACGAAATGGTTGAGGTTGGATTTTACTTTATTTTTGCTTTATTACTTCCAATTCATTTTCAGTTAAAACTATGACTTTCATGGTTTTGTATGGGATTTCAAGCACGATGTAGATATTAAAGGGTCATTTGCGGTGGATCTGCAACCATGGTGATCAAGTCGACCAATCAGAGAGCAAGAACGAAGCACACAAAAGCGCGAGCGTATGTAGCTTACAGCGTTCGCTCACTTCGCCATTCTTTTCTCGACCGCTGCACCGACTATTACTTAAGTACATAAACCTTACATTTGTACTATGTAATTTCACATCAATAAACTCAGTGAGTACACCATGTGAGTATTTATTCCTTACATCATAGAATACCGGAAGAAGCCGTTGATAGAATCGGATTTTCCTACTCTTTTTCTCTCTCGGATGGATTAATCCATTTTACATTGATTCTTATGTAAAAATTGTAAAAGTTTTTAAGAAACGAATTAAGTTCGTAACGAGGTTCCGCTGCGTTATAGAAGGCGAACGATCAAGTATTGCAAGTCACTGCAAGTCAAACAAATTTAAAAGCGCATATGAAACTTTTCAATTGAGTTTATTGTTAAACATTCATTCCAGATAGAATAACGCTAAAACCGAAATGGCAGGAAGCCAACTGACACGCGATTCGGGCCCGCCAAGCGGCAGTTTGCTGAACTGTACATACAGCCACGAGGAAATTAAGACTATCGCTCTGTTAAAGTTTGTATTTTGTCTTTTAATGTTTACGAAACTGATTTATTTTTTGGCAGGCGAAAGAGCAACAGAACAAGGATGTAATTTAGCTTGGACAATCTTACCCATCAAATGGTGCGTTTCGGAGGAAATATCTGTACATGTCTTGTATCTTTCCGTTTTTAGTATTTGAAGTATCCTTACCTGAAAACAAATAAAACATATGTTAATAATAAATAGAAGATAAACAATATGGGATAGTAAATAAAAATATATTTAAGATATACACATCTATAATAATTTCCGTCTTATGTCTGTTCCAACGCTACACTTACTAACGCAACTAATTTTTTATTAAAAAAAAAATAGAGATGCGAATTCGGAATTCGTGTCACATCAACATTCTTACTATTTTCAAATTAAGCTAAACGTTTATGCTATGGAAATAAGACTAACTTGCTTGTCTGGAGTGAGATTCGAACCTGCGACCTTTGGATCACGAGGCGAGAGAGTCCTAACCAGAGACCTAAGACCAACAAGCTATTGCTGATATATGTGCTGTAGAATATTTGAACACCGTTAAAGTGCGTTTTCGGTGCAACAGTTTTACAGTGTACTTTGAATCGCAAAAAATATAATCAATCAATTAACAATATAATCATTTATCGTTTAATTATTTGTTAATCTTAATTACATAAAAGTTAGAATTTTCATTGGCTAAAATTCTAAAACAATCTAAAACAGGCTAGAAGTTTAAAAAAAAAAAACATAAAACAAACTGAAGAGATATTCGTAATATTCCTATCACAATTTTTAACATATTAAGATTTTAATATTTCATAATATTTTGCCAGATAAATATTTAATACCGATTTTTTTTCCAAACATAAAAGTCATGCTTTCTGTCCTCATTGCAGGCCCCTCGTTTAAAAAACTGTCATTTTTTAAGGATTATTGCTAGTTATAATATATATGCAATCGAATTTGGTTTATAACAATCTCTGATACAAGGAGATCCCTGCTGCAACAAGCAAAATAGTAAAATGATTTTGATTTATGCATATTCCGTACAATTGCCCCCTGTCATAACGAGCACGATTCCCAGAAATACTGAGCAAATGTTGGAAACACAATTGCTTGGATTACTGAAAAAAACAATACTAAGTTCATAAATCATGTTATTCCGTTTAAAACAATTAAAAGCAAGTAATGTTTCCTAATATTTGGAGCAAAAAGAAGTCGAGGTATATTTGGCACCAATTTAAGAGTACCCTAATTAGCATTTGAACACGTGAACTGACCTGTGATAACCTCAACAGTGGAAGCAGCGAACAAAGAGACGTAACGGAACTATATGCCACCATTATTCGTTTCATTAAGGCAGCCACTCACGTTCAGTGTTTACTCGGGAATAGATGTGCAAATGCGGTCCACACTCAAACCAGAGGAAAGAAATAACGTGCGCATGAGAAAAGACAAAAACGTATTTCTCATCTCGAGCTATCTATGATCAGAAGAACTATAATAATAAGGCCGGCACTTGTGAACAAGGTTTCTAAAAACAATGTGATGTCTTTCAAGAAAAAGGGAAAAGAAACCCCTAAAAAATTAAAAACCCGTTAAGGCGTTACACCACCTTGACACTTTTAAAAGGTCGTTTTTATTTTCTTATAGCTTGAAGTTTTAAGAATAATATGAGGCATCACTCATTTAAAAATTACAAAAATTATTACAACAATTTGGAGCTAGGGTGGTATTATTCAACGACTGATGGATGAAATATCTTTAAAATAACATTATATACGATGTAACATACAATTTTTCCAATTTTTGCTTATTACATTTTTTTTTATTTCGACTCGGGAAAACAATACTTAATTCAGTTTTCAATTTCACTCAAACCCTGGTGACATGATTATCTCTACCAGCTGCGCGCGTCACGGAGAAGTTTGCGAGACGGCGTATAACTCTGCCATTTTGAAATTTTCAGAATAATTTATTAATAAATGATATTAACCAATGTAAGCTGATGATACTAAAACGCCAAAAAAAATGAATTTGAATGGATTTTTTGATGCTCTACAGAAAATGTTATACTCAGACATAGTTCAAAAGTGAAATTTTCTCATACATATTTAACAATCGTTCGAATGTATAATGAATAAATACCGTACACTAAATTTGCAATATTCGCTAACCGTTGAAACTCGCAAACTCTTTATATATGTACATGTACGGTGATTTTATATAACGTACAACTTTTTAAATTATAACCCTCAAGATTGGATTTTTTAGTGTCTCTATTTTCTCAACCGTTAAAAAATGTATTCTGTAACATGTTATTCTGCTCATTGTCATTAATATATTTGAATGTGACACGGAATTATCTATAAGAATCATTAACGGGCCAGTTGATAATCTTTATGGTAAAAAATAAAAATAAATGACCAGTTAAATTGGATTCAAAGGAAAATTGATCCGACGGTGAACCGGGATATGCACGAGACTAAACGTAAATTAATTTGAAGTAAACGTAACCAATATAATAAATGTGTTTCTTAAAATAAACACCTTAATAAAATTAAATGACCGTACCTGGTCGCACGATTACTATAAATAATTCAATACCGTCGCGGGACTTTTTTTATTCCTTTGCCTGGGACTTGGATAGCGTCGGTTAAAATCAAAAAATACCATAATTTTTTTTAAATATACACGGTTATGCAGAAAATTCTGTCTTGACATTTCGTATATCTTCGAACCTTGGTATATTTTTTTCTATTCTTTAAGTAGGTAATACAATAATATATATTATCAGAATTACATATAAATAATATTAATTTCATTCGAATGTAAGCATCGCGAATTTCTAGGCTTCTTCTTAAGAGTTGGTATATTTTGTTCATCCCTAATATCGCCCGGTAGTTTACTACCTATAAAGGCTTGTTCCAGCGGCGTGATTGAGCTTTGCGATGTTGTTTTCTTTTTAAAATGTAATTTTAATAATAATATTTGGATAACTTATATAGCGCCGTTTTCGCGAATACTCACCTCATGGGCGCTTTACACAGAAAAAATATTATCTTACAAAACAACTTACTGCTAAAAAAGAAAAAAAAACTTATTTACTATTACTTATTCACTAGGTGGCATGCTAGAAATGGAATTAAAATTGAATACTATAATAGTTAGGAATGCCTGAAAGAAAAAGATGTTTTCGCGAAGTGCACAATAGCCACCGCGAAAGCACGGTCACCGAAATTAGTTTTGTGAACGCGATTTACTTCAGCTAATTGATTTGTATTAGATGTTGATGCTGAGCGAAGTGTTAGTTGTCTATTATTTGCGGAAAATGGAATGCAGAAGTCGGTTATGTATTGAGGGGCCATGTTGTGAATAGCCTGAAATATTGTAAGGCAAAGCTTATATTCAATCCTCTCTGGACATCTAAGCCAGTGAAGGTTTTGAAGTTGGTTTGAGATGTGCGCAAACTTTGAAACGTCGGTAACGAGTCTTGCGGCGGCATTAAATACAGATTTTTTTTCGTGTTTTCTTCTACTAAAGTGGTCACATTCAAGTCTTGTATCCATTATAATTTGAAATATAAATAGAAGCCCATAAAATTTAATCATTTGTCTGAATGTCATTATTTGTAAACTGTCTAGCATCACTTTGATTCTTGTGTATATATTTCTTTTTAGTTTTATTCTTAGTGCTTTATTTTGATGTGTGGATATTTTTAAAATTCTTCTTCATTAGCCAGAAACAGTATACTGCTGCAGCAGTTGACGTGAAGGAATATTTAGTGTTAAACTCGTACATATATTTGCAAAATTCCGTTTCCATATATCTTCAGATTCTTTCCAAAAGTGAAAATCTTTTTGCTATTTTTTATTACATATTTTGTCTTCGAAAAAGGTTAGTTTATCTGGCCTATGATATTCCCAAGTATTTTATAACGGTTGCTTCTTTAATCGCTTACCCATCGATAATTAGTGGTGGTGTAATCGGTATTATAATAGTATTAACACGTATATTGCAATTGGATCCGAAATGTTGAAGACACGCGGCAAAGCGCCCCCGAAAACGTTATACAGAAAAAGCAATATATCTTCCGACAGAATACTTAAATCGTTCAGACGTAGAATAATAAAGAAGCATTAGACCTGAAATATCGATAATTCGATCTTTAAATCAGACATTTTATTGCGTCGGTTTTGAAATTGAATTCGAAGCCGAAAACCCTATCAGTAGCTGTTATCACTGTGGGAACCCGGCAATATCGTAACGCATTTAGACTCTTGGAAACAATGAGAAATTCATGAACCGTGAATAAAAATGTGAGGGGTTTCTAATAACGTAAACAATACACCAATTTGGATGCATTTGAATAATTTTATTGGCATATAAACCGTAATGGCGGCTTGTTTATTCAAAATGGTAGACAATTTTCGTGGGCGATTTGCCCCGCACAAATTCGCGTGAAATTTTGAGGGTGTGTCCTTTATTATGGCGATGGATCGAGGGAAAAATATATGTATATATATGTTACGGCTAAAGATGCGTGTGAACATAAACTTAAGATTAGCCGGCTAAACTTAAGTTTATGTTCGAGGAGAGACTAATATAATATAATATAAAGTCTAATTTTAAGTGTTTTGTTTATTATAATATTAAAACTACGCCCACCCCGAAAAAAAACCGATAGCAAATCCAAACATTAAAAATAATCTAATTAATTAGTTTTTTGAAATCAATAAGACTACTTCTAATATCAAAGATTTGAAAGATAGAACACCGCACTGCTATCAGTGCAAGTAGTTAATTATTAAATCTAATTCTTTCAACAGAAAACAATCTACGTACCTACATTGTTCGTGGCCATCCTAGGGACGGTTCAATATTTCAAAAAACAATAATAAAACCGATGTAAACAAGCTTTGCTATATAACAGTCCACATTGAATGACTGTGGTGATCACAGAATAATGTAATTAATTGTCGACATATATTTAATTGTTTCACCAACGTCTTGTGCTTAATAAATTTGACGCTAGCGTACCTTGTGATGGTCGACATAGAGATAGATTTAATAAATTTAGAAAATCTTAAAATAATAATATTCAAAAAAGTCAAGTATGGAAATCAAAAATATATTTCTTCTGTTTGGAATCGTTTAAAAGTAAAAGCCTGATATATTTCTTCTTAAGATTCTATGTATTACAAGAGGCTAACAAAATATTGAATATTCAGCTATACAAGTAATATTTCTTAGATCTTTATTATACCATAGATATAATTCTGTGTTAAATTAATATCTTTTGCCAATCCTAATAGACTCGACCTTGTGAGTAGGTGCGAACGAGCCTTTATTATTTATGAATCGGAACAGCAAGTCTCGCGTGTAGCGGGTGCTTTACTGTTATTTTAACGAAACGGACCAATCACAGGCGCGCTTTGCCTTCGACGGGTTGAGCCGGAGGCGACCGTCCTGATGGCTGAATCCGGCCAATGGCGAGCGCCGGCGGTGAGGTCATCGTGCATAGGATGAGTCACTGCACTAGCGTGGATTTCAGAGGTATGGTGAAATCGTTACTATAAAAGGAGCGAACTCGATATACTCAGCCCCCTTCAGTTCGAGACCAGACTTGCGAGCGGGAGCGCTGCCCAACAGACTACCGACGGAGCCCCGAGTTCCAGATCATCAGTTGCGAGCAAAGGAGCTGCCAGCTTGAGAGAAAGCGGGTCTTGCAGCGGCGAAGTATAGAGATTCCACCATCCCGCAGCACCAGAAGGAGGATTCCGCCACAAAGAGTAACAGATAAGGATCATATTCATATTATCTATTACGGTTAATTATTTTCACTATCGAAATGTATTTATTTTGGGAATATTTGAGTTCGGAATAATTATGTGTAATTAAATATCACGATTGCTTGTGTGATATTGGTTCAAAACGTACAAGAATTCCGTTCCAAACGGGTGTATTTTTATGCAAAGCGAATTTCATACCGTTTATGCTAAAATTTGAATACACGGATTTCTATATGAATTACTTAGTAGCATTATAATAATTACTGTATTGCATAAGTATTGCGCAATCCGGTCTTCAGTTAACTCTTTATGATTTGAGTACCTCGGTACATCGGCTTAACAAGTAGCTTCAGAACGACGAGTAAAGGACAGAATGGGGAGATCTAACTAAAGATTGGGGATATCTGGTTTGTGTTAGCCTAGCTGGCTGAGGGGTGGATGATTGCCGGCACTTGGGCGTGGAACCCGCACAAGCCCCTGCAGGGCCCCTTAAAGGCGGGGTCCTCCTTGTTGCTCGGGGTCGTCAATAAACCGACCACCTAACCTCATCTGGCGCAAACTACTTAAACCAACAAAAAGGTTCCCTATTGTCTTTGGAAGGATTTCCATGCTTGAATGCTGTAAAACCTTGATAGAAAACGTTAACTTCTATTTCGTCCTCTGTAAGAAAGACAGGGCCAGAATAAATATAAAAATCATTCACTCATATGGAATAGCTGGGATATTATAAATATGTTACTAACACTCTAACATTTGTCCAAAGTAAATGTTGCAAGATGCAGAATCGTGGGACTCCGCTCTGAAAAGGCATAATGAGATTGCACAATAATTTGTAACATCGCTGACTATGCCCGCAAAGGAGGCTAATGTCGTCATCAATTCGTACCAAAAGAGTACATGAATCTTCAAACACCGGCCTAAAAGAAAGGCGCCTCAAGACAACACCCATCATCAGAAACTCGTACCAAAAGAGTACGTACATCTCAATCATAAGCCTAAAAGAGATGCGTCACAGGATCACATCTCGTAAAGAAGAGATAGAGTCTCGGGATGCAGTAAGTTCCGGAGGAACAAGGGGGGGCCGTTTAGTCACTTAGGAAGTCGGCCACCGGGTTTAGGCGGGCGCGGGGCCTCTACCCCTCTCAGCAGAGATGCTGAGGGTTTAAAAAAACCAAAATTAGCATTCAAAGAAACTATTATTTCATATAAACTCACGGGCTGTTGTAGAATCCTTTCGAACAAACCATCCCCGAGACCTTATCTACTTATTTATAAAGAAGTTTCGCTTCAAAAATGTCGTATTTCGTAGATAGCAAATATATGTATTATTTTCCCACGGAATTAATATGAACAGGTTCATGCACGTCTAAGACGGAACCATTCAAGGTAAGAATATGCTAATACAAAGTGTTTATAATTATTAATTTCAGTGTTATTTAATATGTGTGAATTTTTCCCTTTGCGCCGTTCGAACGATTTTACTGGTTTGTCTCAAATCGAAAATGTTTTATTTCTAATACACGAATTCTTTCTAGTGAACGTATTTTATTGTAACATAAATGTATAGATTATTAGGTTCGTTAGATGTTTTTATTACGTAATATTATGCAATTGTTTCCACACTGCTCCTATAAAAGAATTTGAAGTTATTACGATACACAACGGGGTCCTTCATCCATTAGACGAATCATGTGCCAATTCAACGACGTATTACGAATAGTATATATTGTATTTATCGAGATTTAGTCGCATTTATTATTTCTAGTGAGGTTTTTAGTATTGGTTCCAGGCGCCATTATGAGGCGGAAATAGTTCATATTCATAGCCCGACTGCAATAGGTATTTTTGTCGCGTAAGAGGTAGCACTTTTAGGAATATAACTGTGTTTTATGTTTCGTCCCTGACGGACAGGATGGTATAGCTGTGGCTATTTAGGTAATATACTTAGTAAATGCAAAGGGCATTAGGTATTATCGATTTCGTCTGCGAACCCAAGATGTTAGAAATATTTTAGTTAATATTTTTAGTTAATTTTGCATTCAAAAGCGAAATTTTCACAGAATAATTATTTCCAGTTAATAATATATATTTTAGTTAAATGTATAGCTAGCACAGGCAGAGTATTAATATTGTACAGAATACATTATTTTTAAAATTTCATAGAAGAATATAATTTATCTCACGATCATTATGTAGTTACAACGCAATTTGCAGTCGTTATGCAGAGCGTCGCGCGCTCACATATAAGAATAATGAAATATTTGATAATCCAATATATTGTATTTTGAACGCGACGGTTTGCTACTTACTAACCTTCATTATTTAGTAGGACCCACATTAGGGTCATCTTACATCGTTAGCCGTGAAAAGAATATGATTTCCATTGATTTGCAATGGAATGATTTGTATTATAGATTTGCTTCGCCTTATATATTCAACACACACCCCATGGGATGTCTAACTCTGGTGCCGGACCAGGAGCTATACTAAATTATTATTAAATGTATCAAGACCCGATGCCCCACTATCTACCTGGGTCATCACAGTGCTTACCGTGACCAGGAGAACGATTTATATTGAAAAACAATAAAATGCTTAATAATATTAATTGAACATCATTTCGACATTAAATACAGTCCGCTTGATTTGATTAGGATGCCCTCTATCTACTAGGATCACCACAATATTATTTATGCCATTGCCATCAACAGAATTATCAGATTGAAAAAAAGCAAGTATATACTTTTTAAAAGAGTTTAGGTTATTGTTACGGTCGTTAGACAAATTTAAGAGTTCAATAAAATGAACATTTTGTATGAATCGTATATTTTACAGAGAATCAAATCTAGACGTTTCGCTGAAGTCTTATTCAGCTTCATCAGGATAGCGTCTTATCACGGCGGAGATGTAGGCCGAACTCAAAATTTCGAAATTTGCTTCTATGTAAAATATATGGTTCGTACAAAATATCAATTTTGTTGAACACTTAGACAAGTATATACTTAACTTAAGCATTGAGCAATTATATTGAATGTAGTTCCCGCGCAGATCAAAATTTCTCTTATATATTAAAATCGTTGCGATACGATATGATATAAAATAGTATAAACAAAAACCAATACGATATATGGTGAGTGCTGATGAGTAACAAACCAAGTTTTTTAGCGTATTACATTATTCACCTCACATTATATGTAATCCATTGTCATTGTAAGAACTAACACGAACTAATTTGAGCAATGATATTGAGTCTTATAGATTATATCGAACAATTTATAATAAAAAAAGTTGCCGCATGACAGGGTTAACGTTTTTAAGGAAATGCGTAGTGAAAATACAATTAATATTTTTTTCATTAAGATAAATTATACAAGTCTCACAGAGACGAAGTTATTTATGTGAGAAACATGTAAGGAAGTCTTTTGTATAATGGCCGAGGGCATATTTTTTCTATTATTATATATTAATCGAGATTTTAACAACTTTCTTATGCTTCAATTTTTACTTTTATGTCGGAATGTAAAAAACACATATTTTGGATTGACCAACGCAGGAGATTTCCTTGTTTGCTAAAAAAAATACCAGATTATATTACATTGGTCTTAATATTATAATTACGGTGGAATTCCACCGTGTATAAGTATTGTAAACCTGGTTATTAAAGACACAACAAATTTGCAATGAATATACAAGTCATTGAATCTAATAAAATATTGGACAAACTATGCCATTTATATCATTCAAAAGTTTTTCAGAAAAAAATGTTCAGACTCTACATATACATAATACAAAGTTTAAAATGTTTACCTCTTAGTACGGGCGTATTTTAGCATGACTTATTGAATAGAAAAAAAAGAATTTTAAATTAATTTTACATGCCTGAAATAACTTTCCCTAATGATTAAGTTTATTCCAAAAATAAATATTTTTTTTCTCTTTTATTAAACTCTTTTGCGCATTTCTTTTTCATCTAATTTCCCTTAACGCCGAAACATTCTTATTGAAGGTAAAATGTATTTAATGAAAATGATTGTTTGCTTAATCAACAAAAAAACTTGGAACCAAGAAAAAATCCCCGTGTTTACAATGTGTTGTTACAAAATAAAGGCTGGTTTTCACAGCGCGCCATTTGAGGCCCGCGTGTATTTGTTTTTCAGACGAAAATTACTTTTTTGGTCTTTTGCAAACAACAAGGCTACGCGCAGATTGTGAGATTGCTCAATACAGCATCCCGGCTCCATGAAAAGTACTTAATTGGCAAAATGTAAGATCCTAAGTAAATGTCTGCCAACCTTTTCACATTATAAAAGTGAGGGTCACTTTTGTAAAGTCAGTTGTTTCGGCATCTTGATTGCGGGTATTAAAATTCACCGTGGGCCTACATTTTATTTTATGGAACGAGCCTTAATTTCAACCTATTTATTTCAGATTGACAATTAATCAGAAAGGGTCACTCATATCGCCGTGTTTTCATGCTAATACGTGTTCTTTCAACGCAATATGTACCCACCATGGTTGAGCAGGATTAAAAGATCACTTTAGTGGTTTGGTCGAATAGAACGGGTGAATGAGAAGAAAAATTTGGTATTACAAAATAAAGCAGTTGGAAGCATCGATAATCGACGAGTAGGCGTCAGTACAAATATGAAATGAACGGGAGTCGTGTATCAGGACAGAATAATGAGGTTACCCTTTTTGCGAACCCACACGGTGAAACAACTACATGAATATGATAATAGATATTAAATAATATTAACTTTCTTATCTCTACCTAAATTTATTAATTTTTAAATATCTTTCAGACAAACAGAATTTCTCACCAACAGGTAAAGTATTTAAAAGTTTTATACTTCACCCCTCAATGAGAGATTCTATTTCTCTTGAAATTTAAGTAGTGAAAACAATATAAAAAATATTAAACTCGGGTAGAGAGTTAACAGAGATAATATTATTTAATATCTTTAATAATCTATTATCTTTTCGAAGTAAACGCTAAATCCATCGATAATACCTATATGATAAGTTAATTTGGTAATTATTATATTGCTATATTGTTAATAAATTAGTCTGTATCCTCAATATTAAACAAAGTGCGTATCAAGATACATTTTATTTATTCAAAGGATTAGAATTAATAACAAATATTTTGATGTTTAAATGTATTTAGAACGTCAGATGACAATATATCCAACACAGTGTTGAGAGTATACTCAAAAGTCAAAAGTCAAAAATGATCAGTGTGAGATAATTTAATAGTGAAATAGGATGTTTCAGTAAAATTATAAGTAATATAATGTGAGGTGCATCCTTTTGATCCTACCATTTACACACTTTTTCTTTCTACAGCTCACTTTCTCTCGTACTTTCTGCCCAACAACTTATCTAATGTTATCCTAGGACGAGTAACATACATTGAAAAATCAATATAGATAGGTATGCTAAGGCAGCTCTGCAACACTTTTAATAATTCCGCGAGATACGTAAGGTAGCCAATCAAATTTACATTTTAGCTAGGTAAAATGCTATGGGTCAATAATATTCATATTAGTAAGCCAACTTCAATGCCACCCCTATGTATACCCAATTTATTAAGAAATTAAAAAAAACTTTGTACTGTGATTCGCGCGTGACTGGGATACTTGTTACGCGATTATTACCACCACTATTAACAAAATGAAAAATAAACATTTTTAACAAAATTAAATTTTTTGACCAGATGAAAATGATGTTCTTTCGAAATCCTCCCAGAAATTATTTAAACAGATCTTGACTAGAATATAACAAGCTTTTTTTATACCGGATTTACAAAATAACACTGCCATATAATTGTTTTTAAAACACAACAATTTTTCTTAACAATTCAATATATATTTTTAGTTAAATTAAAATTAATTCGTCCTGACACATGATAAAAGAATTTTAATGGTTGGATCATTAATTAGGTGGAAGCTTAGTGTGGTCATTCCTGCCCGCACTAATTCTATTTCCACCCCAGGGGTCACCTTCCGCATCTACCCCTATTTATACTCCTCTTAATCAGGTTGTATACTGCCTTTGAACAATCTTGTGATTGCATACCTACAGGTTGTGGTTGTTGTTAAATCTCGTGACGTATTATTATTATTAAAAAATAAACAAATTAAAAATTCTACTTGTCTTAAAACACGTATTAAAAAGGCACCAAAGCTTTTTACATAATCAAGTTATTTGTAAATGTGAGAAATAATGATAAAATCTCTGGAAAATATTATATTCGCTGTGAAAATTGAATCATGGAAATACTTATTTGCATTATAGCAAAGATTATGATTTACATTTTAAAAATTTTTGTCTGTAAAAATATACTTCACTGTTTAAAAATTGAAACCGAACATTCCTAACTTCCTTGCTCGAAATTCATACAAAATACTCGTAGATACTTCAAACCAATAAACCTAATATGTATTTTAAATATGAGTTTAAATGCAGAATAACAACACTTTCTTCTTCTTCTTCTTCTTCAGCCTTCGTCTTTCCACTGCTGGATACAGGCCTCTTCCTTATTTTTCCATTTTTCCTTGTTGTTGGCTAATTGTAGCCATTTCTTTCCCATCATCGGCCATATCGACAATATCATCGGCCCATCTCTTTTGAGGTCTTCCGATGCCTCTTTTATTTTCCCAAGGTCTCCATTTCAAAACTCTGGGAAGCCATCTTGTAGTATCCTGTCTTGCAATGTGTCCTGCCCATTGCCATTTTAGCTTCGCTACACGATCCATGATATCCACTACTCTAGTTCTGCACCTAATTTCGCCTAATTTCTAATTCTATCTCTTAGGCTTACTCCAAGCATGGATCTCTCCATGGATCGTTGCGTGCATTTGAGCTTTTCTACACTTTTCTTTATAAGGGCCATAGTCTCCAATCCATACGTCATCACTGGCAGAATGGGGTCTCTTTGGTCTCGAAGATATGTTTGAGTTTGCCAAAAGCAGCCCAGCTCATTCCTATTCTTCATGGCAATTCTGTTAGTTATCTTTGTTCATTTTTATCTTGTGTCCTAGGTATATATATTCATCTACTATTTCAATTTTATTATCATTGATAGTGATGACTTTGTTCTCTGGACTCAAAATTTTTGTTTTCTTTATATTCATCTTAAGACCAACTTTGCTCGAAGCTTCGTGTAGTTCTTTTAGCATTATATTTAGTTCTGTGATATTATTACTTACAACTACTATGTCGTCAGCAAATCTTAGGTGACTTAAATATGTGCCATCTATCTTCACACCTTTTTTATCCCAATTCAGGGTCTTAAATACATATTCTAAGGCTAACGTAAAGAGTTTAGGCGAGATTGTGTCACCTTGTCGGACACCTTTTTCTATTTTTATTTTTTCAGTTCTAGTGTCGTCGTCAATTATAACACGCATAGTTGCATTTTCATATATAAAGTTTACTAATCGTATATATCTAGAGTCTACTCGCGCGTTTTGGAGTGCTTCGATGCCCATCTTTCAACTGAGTCAAATGCTTTTTGGTAGTCGATAAAAGCAAAGTGTATAGGTATATTATACTCTGTTGTTTTTTCTATGAGCAATCTCAGAGTTTGAATGTGGTCTCTGGTTCCAAAACTTTTCCGGAAGCCGGCTTGCTCTACGGGTTAGTAGTGATCAAACTTTAGCGTTAGGCAGTTCGTCATGATCTTTGTTAGCAATTTATATAAATGAGAAAGCAAACTTATGGGTCGATAGTTTTCTAGATTAGCGCTGTCTCCTTTTTTTAAATACTATTTTTACTTCTGCGTTTTGCCAATCATAAGGTATTTTTCCTTCTTCTAGACATTTGTCTAATAGTATTTTTATGGCTTCTATCAATTTTCTTCCCCCTAGTTTTAGCATATCGCTTGTTATTTGATCTGTACCCGGAGCCTTATTATTTTTCATTTGCTTTAAGGCATTTTCTATCTCTTCGATTTCTATTTCTGGTAATTCTTCGGAAACAACACTTTGGAGCTTAAATATTTGATTTAACCCATTAGTTTTATAGTAGGGAGCATATAATTTAGGTAATAAATGGGCTACAGATTGAGTTTCCACTTCAAAAGATTAAATGGTTTTAAAAGAAAAATCCATAGGTACGTGTAAAGATATATAAGGTTATTATTTTGTCAATATTTATGATTATATTTTATTTTATTATTATTTTGTTAAAAGTTTAAATTATTACTGTTAACTTTTACACAAATCTTTGTTTTTATATATTTATTTATTTAAAAGTGTTTTAAGAATTGTTCATTTCTCATTTAGACATGTTTTATGTTTATTATTTTTTTGTATGTAAAAATACTTGTATTATACTGTAAAAGACCACTAAGGGTGTTGATAAATAAATAAATAAGTAAATAAATAAAAAAAATATTTAGCATATTCAAACATATTGTCAGTGTAGGTATTTAATGTGAATATTATTGAAATACTAGCTGTTTATACCCGGCGTTGCACGGGTTATAATATGTTTATTATTAAAATATTAAAATATTTTTTTTGAAGCGAAATCTCTATGATTTGTGCAAACTATGGACGAAAAATTAAAAATCAAGGATTTATAGGGTGTCACGCGCTAAGTCGTTTTTCAGGTCATCAGGTCTGCATAAATAAATATTTTTTATATTTTCCAGCTTTTCTGTACATAGTTTGTTGCAATGTAAACAATTAATCTATCGTACTTTTCCGGCTCAAATCTTCACTCTTTTTCCAGAACGCCAGCATATACTTGCCCTGGCTCAGCAAGATGATCTCTTTTCACTTGGTGCAAACTAAGCTGTCACCCTTTTTAAAAATTTATACGCTGAGTAAATAATTATCAGTACCACGTTATGTTACTTCAATAGCTGGCTTAAAGTAGCATTAACATTGGTGTTAGGTGGTGATGGTAAATTATAACATTCTATATTTCTCCGAATTTCTATTTGCTTCTTAAATTCTACAAACCAAAAATGAGTACCGCATGTCATAAAACCAACAAATTTAATAGGAATACAATAGCTATATTGATGAAATTTTAACGAACGCTTGCGAAATCTAAGGATTATAATTAGTATGACGTTCAGTTTTAAAAAAATCAAAATCCATAATCCTATGGCAACATACTTCAACTACATTTTCCTTCAGAATATCCGATGACACACGAAGTACAATCCAGAGATACATGAAGTTGGCTTCAGGTTCACATGATGTAGAAATAAATTATTATATACTTAATAGCTTCTTGACGTAGAGGCATGACGCTTGCTTAGTGATCTGAGGCCTAGTGATCGGTGGTTCGAGCCCCATTTCAGGACATCAGCAGGTGTGTCCCATTTTAACATGTATTCTTTGAAAAAAAATTAAGTTCATGGATATTTTTTTACTGTCCAAATGTCGTAGAAAACAAAAAAATAGGACTAATGCAAATAAATTACGCAAATACTATTCTTAGTTTTTCAAAGAAATTTTAAAATGTTTTTTACGCTTAGGATAAGTTGATTATTCCATAGTGCACGTGGTTACGGATACTTCATAATAATTAGTATAGTCGTCATATATTTTTCTATTTGTAGTGAACAGACAAATAGACAAAAATAATCATAAAAAATAAATTGAGCGGTCCTCGTATAATTTCATTTATCAACACTGCTTACCAAAATCGATTTTTTTTGTTTGGACGGTGAATAATAAAAATAAAATATGCCACACGAGACGTTCAGTGCTCCCTGTACTCGCCTTGATGCTGGTGATATCGCGCAACCCCTATTTTGCAAAACCCTTGTTCTTTATAGCTTTTATGGCCAGTGTACACCGTGTTCATCAGAAAGCAAAGACCGGAGACTGCAGAGTCCGTCCTCCACACGGTGGCTAGAAAACGAGTGAAGCGAAAAACATCACTTGAGCTTTTTCATGAAATCGATATTAGTTAGTTATTCAACGCATGATTCAGCGGCTCGTAACGTAATATTTATTACACAACTAGCCGTACACCCATAAAAATTACGGAATACAATAAATGCACGTTTTTGATACTGAATATTCAGAATAGAAGACCATTTGCCTTTTAAATTGACCTTATTCGATTAAAATTAAATATAATAAATTTATAATATAAAAATGTCAAGACCGTGTAATTTGGTGGGGCGGTTTTTGCTTGTTGCCTGAGCCGTCGCGTGTTGCGAGCTGATTGTGTCGCACTCTAATTGTCTAAAGTTGTAATTTCAACAAGTTATGGACGTTACAGACAGACAAACAGATAACGAAATTATTAAATTTAGATATACAAGGTACGGTACATACATGTGTTTTGTAATAAGGAATTAATAATTCAATTAATGGCGTTATTACATAGCATATGAATGTGACAACTATTAATAATTAAATTAATAATAGTCATAGATACTTAAAAAATAGCATTAATTAGGAAATAAATAGATGTCTATCAAGATTACTATGCTGTATTCCGTAAACGAATTCTTCGGGCAAGAGTCGTGTCCCCGTAGTATCGGTATATTGTCTTTTTAAGTGACGCACCTAATTTGTTTTAGTTTTCTTACTGCAATATTTGTAAACGAATTTTGATAGCCAAGGTATATTTAGAATCTGATTGGCATTTGGTTCTGCATAGCGTTTTTTTCTTATTTTATACATCATAATTATTTGCGCCATCTTTAGCGTTAGTGATGGACATTATTACATAAAGAATTAAGTGTTAGGATTTGAATAATTAAATGGATGTATTAAAGATGTCAACACATGCAACACCCGTTGGATGAACTGTAAGAGCGAGAAAGATAGCATTGGAGAGAGATGGCAGCAGAGGAACCCAAAGCTGAAGTCTGCAATTTTAGAATAAGGTAGATAGGACAACGGGCAGTGGATACATATTAGCAAGTGTAATATTGCTGTACGGAATAATGTGCGCTGGGAAATGTTTGTGTAAGACCCCCTTTACAATGCTCGCGCCGTCTGGTTTTTCAATAATTGCACTAACGAGCTTTAATTGTTTAGTTATTCTTTAGGCAGGAGCAGATGTTTAGACATTGCGGATTTAGCTTAAGTAATGAGATAAAAGAAGGCGTTAAAAATATTATTAATTATAAAATAAATTTCTTTGTATACGAAATGGAATCGTAGACTTGCTCAAACAGTTTTACGGGAACTTAAAGCATTTCAGATGTTGTTTTTTAATTTTTTTTTAGTATTCTTGATTAATTTATACATTGGCATCCGAATCATCAGATGCTAGTGGATAAATTATTCCTTGAATCCAGAAATGGTAAATCTATTTTGACCATACCTAAAATTGCTAGCATAAGAGGCTATGTAAGACTCTGGCGGAGAGAGTATCTGGCCGAAAATTTTAAATAAAATAATGATCATCCCCAAGATAGTTAATATTTGATAACCGAAGTATAAGAAGAAGAAAAAAAAGAACAACAAATAATTTTTGGTGCCATAGTAATTAAAGGGTTCCGTTCCTTATTGTAAAATACAATTTTAAAGAAAGCCTCTATACACAAGTATGAGTTACAAAACATTATATACAAAATTTAGCATTTTTTGAATCTATGAATTCCATATTAAAAAAAGTTCAATTTCATATTGTAAAAGACAAACATTTATGTTGTCTATGTTGCTTTAAATTATATACTAACAATAAATTACGAATTGCTTAGTTATGAAATAGTTCTTTTAAAAAGATTTATAATAAGAACGCGTCAGTCAATGTTTGCATTAAATTATATAATAATTATATATGCATAAATTTACAGAGAAGACGAAGAAAACTATGAATCCCATGGTGATAAAAAAGTTCATATCCTTAGTACAAAATATAAATAGATATGTATAATAAAAATGAGTCTTTGTCTACGTTTGAATTAAATTCATAAATTTTTGAGAAACATGTACAAGCATCAGAATCTCGTATAATTATTGAGAAATATATTAGAAATTTAAGCACTAACTACTATAAATTGTCTTAAATTTATTTCTTATGTTTGCCTTCATCCATGAGGGACAGATAATGAAGCTGCAGCAACGCGTTCAGGTAACATCTAATAATACAGGCAGACGAATATCATTTGATACAATATAGTATCGCTATTCGGTTATAAAAATCATTTATTTTTATACCGAAAATCATTAAGTTAATTTTCATAGAAAACTAAAGCAATTTGATGAGCAAGCAATCACTTCACAAGTTTTGTATGTTGTTGGGTACATTTGAACGCATCTTTATGTATGTACGTTTCTGTAAAAACAACATATTTTCTTTATAATTTTAATCGAATAATTTATTATAAAAGCTTATTTATAAAACTGTAATTGATAAACTTGTGTTTCGGAAAACTCTCTTTCCTTTACACATTTCCTTTCCAATACAAACCTCGGCCGCCCAACAACCCCCTGGCCGCCCTCCCGCCCCGCCGCGCCACCTCGACCGGGTCTGGAAGAGCTTTAGTCCGGATCTGTCCAACCGACTTTGTACGCTATAATTATTTTGCCCTATCAATGAACTGCACCGCTTGAATGCACTTCGGAAGTGCATTGGATTAGTTAACAAGGTTGATTTGTGCAGTGCTCATACCTACTGTAACTGCAACTGATTTATTCACTGCGCTGCAGGAACGCAGAAAGAGATCAAAATGTACGTGTACGCATCATATGTATACACGTATGTACACAAGTATATTATTAAAAAAAAAGATAATATACTTGTATATATTATAACATTAATGGCGGCCCTCCTAGCGTAGTGGGCAGCACACTAGCTTCTCACACCGTGGGTTCAGGGTTCGATTGCCGGTGATTCACAATTCTATGTGATTTATTCAAGCCTGGGTGTTTTGTGATGTGCTTTGCTTCTGTAATTGGGCCTCTTGGCCTGTTGAAGCTAAAAATTTAAAAAAAAATCTGATTTGTACGATATGTAAGTCTTGTGACTTTGGTTTTATGATGTTCACAGAATGTTAACGCTAAACAATCGCTAATGTGAATTTTGTTTAAATTTTAGATGAGCCTTAAACACTGCCTAGTAAATTAATATTTTTATCTGTGACCTGTGCCACATCTAGGAAGCCCGCTAATCTATGATTCTCTGGCAAACTAAATTTTACAGAGCGGTCGTGTCGAATTTATTATTTTGCTGTCAAAGTTTTACATGTATATTTTTTCATGACAGAATTTCAGATAAGCCTATTTAATTCAATTTGAAAAGTATTTCCAGATAATATTTTTTTTACTCCAAAGTTTTGAAACTTTAATGAGACACATGGTAATTACATAAAATTTATAGAATTGGCCCTGAATCTTTAAGATCCAATATTCATTTCTATTTGCTCTACAGTCAGCTAAGTCTTTTTAGTGGTAATTTATTATATCTTCCACTGGCAGTATTAGCCCCGCCCTTATCCATGTTTTGCTTAATTAATCTTCATATTTAAATAAATACTTTTTGAAATAATACATTTATTTGACAATAATTTTTATTGTGTGATATCCTTCTTTTTAAAAGATATTCTATCATCACTACAGCTTTCTAAATCGATCATTGTATTAATGTATCTTTCACACCTCGGCAGCTTCTGAATCTACTCCACCACTGAAAATTACTAATGATTGTTGTCCTCAGCTATCTTCTTCCACCTATCTCTGTGATTTAGAATATATTGTGTCTTTAGATATGACAAAAACATTACCCCCGTCTATTTTATACATTTTCAAGATTTTCTCCAATTACCTCTATTCTATTCTTCTTCTTCTTATAGTGCCATCTCTTATCGGAGGTCGGTAATCATATTAGCGATAACGATTCTTTTCACCACCGCACGGTTCAAAACTCTTTCGGGTCACACTTGTACCATGATATGCGGCGCCTTCCTGCGCTTCTTTTACCACTTCCACATGTACCATGTACCACTTCCATTCTATTAGTATTATGTAAATGTAGTTGAAAAAAATATGCCATGTTTAGTTGCAGGTTCAATGAAATGTGGCAACACGCTTTTCGTTACCTTGTGGTCATCTTTAGCAAACAAAACTTTGTTTTCCGCGCAAATTATTTTGTAGTGTAAGTTTTTGCTGCAGGTTTGGTTTCTGAGTTTCCATACTATTTAACCGATGTTTTATGAAACTGTAGCATTCATTCTTTGTCTGGTGACATTTTCATGAGCACAGATGGCTTGGGGCAGCGATTTATTTAACGGTCACCAAATTAAGTTCTCATCAATAAAGCGGTTTTCTAAACATATTTTTCTAATATGTATATATATGTGTATTTAAAATATCAATTTCCTTGCTAAAACATTTTTTTCAAAACCTGATGCATATTTTTAAATTAATTTTGTTCACAAAGACTGAATCAGAATAAAATTCTATTGTATTATTTTCATCTCTTGGCGCTTCAGGTGCACACACTCTGCAATTAAAAGTGACCTATGAACGTCAAAGGAACTTCGATGTTCTTTAAATGTTACAATTTTTATGGCATGTTTCGAACTTCATTGAACTCTCTTAAAATATTTACAATACCTTGTAGCAAAGGATATTTAAAAAAATATTTTTTAAGAGATAGCGTAGTCTAGTATGTTTGTTGCTCTGAGCTTATTTTTAAAAGTTAATATCGATTTGATCTAAATACTATTTTTATTTTTGTGGCTCATAATCTTTTTAAATTAAAAACTAATTTATTGTTATATATGTTATATTGTGTAAATCACTCGACCATGTCCGGGACTCAAGACTTATTTATTAAGTAGGATCATGTAAATAATAAAAATAGTTTGGAGCAACATGAGATAAATAAATCATTATTTTTGCAATTTTGAGGCCGCTTATCAATTAATTTAAGTTGGCTTCTTGCGATTCACATTTATTTTCACCAATCTTCCGCATGTAATTATTTCAGTATTCTTTTTTTGTTGCTTAGAGAATGTAATCAGGTTCCTTAATTTCCATTTGCCTATCTAATTTGGAGTCAATTATTTCTGGCAGTAAACAATCAAAGTACAACATATTTAATTTTTGTTCCATGACCTTCCAAAACTCTTTATCTTCCTCCATCATTTTTCATGTCCACGTATGCGTGTTTTTCTTCGTGTGATATCAATCATGTTTTTTTATTTACATTGGCATTGCTATCCTTGTCTACTTTCCAGAAAATAATTTTTTTCTCTGATGGCATCGTTAACACTTATTCCTCTAGCTGAGTATGAAAATTTCTATTTCAATAATTTTATCCTCTTCCACAAGTCCATCTGAACTTGCTCCTAAAAATGGCAAATCTGTCAATAAATAATCCACATGTCTTTATGGAAATCTTCAGATATGTTTCTAATTGATCATGCGCAAGGTGTCCATGACCTTTGGCTATGTTTAATGGACTTGACATGATCTTATTTTTTTTTGGTCACTATATTTTTCACCAAAGGTCCGCATTTAATTAGCCCTCGTTTGCCAAAAACAGATGACGTAAGCCGTAGTTTTCGCTCCTGGTGCCATATGATTGATTCATATTGCAGAATAGCTCTTCATTTCAGTGTGTGGCAATCTACGTCGGTCGAAGTAAAATTTTCATATGTTTAGTCTTAGCAAAATCAAAATCGGCCTAACCCAGATCAGGTATTTCATAAGACTCGCCGTAATTTTTATCATTGTGACTAGTCGTAGCCTTCTTGGTAATATTATTTTATTTTCTTCTTCTTTTAGTTTCTATTATTATTTTAGTTTCTAGTCGTTTGATTAATTTGTTACTTCGCACTTCGCGACTTTGCAGGAATTTTTTTTGCTCAGTTAAGTCCGTGGTTGTTTTGAATTGAAGGAGACTACTGACGCTGCACATCGTCTTGCACAAGATTGTCTGCAAAGGTAGTTTATTCGTTTTTCACCTACAAACTTCGCTATCACACTATTGAAAATGTCGGCTATATTGTTGTTCACATTACGCATCAGGATTCTTGCATTATTCACCAATCTGGAAATGAATTTCAATATGGCTGAAAATTTTAAACCTCTGAACTTTTCATTATTATTACTAGATTTTTCTCTGTCGATTCTTCATTTTTAATCAGTTTTTTGCAATAGTTGGGCTTACGTGAGCTATGTTTGCCAAAAACTTGATGTGGAGCATTCAACAAATCCTGCTTCAGTTTTGCTCAAAAGTTTTGTTAGCTTGAGCAAAATCCACAATTATATTTCTATTGATTATGATTTTCTCATCATCTTTATTTTTATCTTCAATTCATATTATTTTATTTCATATTATATAAATTCAGAAACAGAATCCCTCGTTTTCAAAAAATGGGAAAATGAGTAGTTATTCCAAAAATGATCGCGAAAAATAATAATTGAAATAATTTTAATTAATTAAAAACTTTGTTTTAATCATGCCTTGCAGAGCTATGTACGGTAAATCTTGTTATATGGTATAGCTTTGCATGGCGTACCAAAAGGACCGCGTCCACCAGGGAGACCTCCAAAGCGATGGAGAGACAGCTGGAATTCAGCATCTCAGGAGGAAACTCCTGCACAAACATACTCTTGTGTTTAAATAAAGTTGAAGAGGAAGAAGAAGACGTATTAACCACAACAACTTTATGTCTACCGATTTCGACACTACTGTATCTTCGTCAGGGCAAACGCATACTACTGGCGAAGATATAGTGGTATCGAAACCGTTAGACGTAAAATTATTCCAAGTGGTTAATACAAAGTTTTTATTAATTAAAATTAATAATTATGTTCAACCACAAAGTTAACGCTATAAGCATAAAAAATGGCATAATTTACTTAGATGTATATAATTCTTGAATGCATATTGAGTGTAGGTAACTATAAGATTAAATGTTTGTTGAAAACTGTATTTGATTTGTTACGTAAGGTTTGAAAAGTATAAAACCCTTCGTCTTTAGATACCGTATCTCACTGTCTAGAGTACAAAAATATCAAAAAATGAGTACGATTTATGGGCGATCGAAGGGACCCGGCGACAATAAAATCTATCAAGTGTCGCGGCCAAATTATAAAGCTGCCATTCTCAATGCGGTAATATTTCCCGTGGTCGATGGCGTGGAAAAATCTCTCTCGTCTCCGCTCTCCTCTTCACACGGGAGGTTCTCCTTTCATCCGAAATGGCACTCGAAACAAGAAACTTAGAACAATATCCATCCCCGCGCCGATATCATCTGGAACACCCCTTTAACGGCCCCCCGAGGGCCCTCCCCCACCACCCCCGTATCGCCACCCAAAACATCCGAAGCACAAAGGCCTAATTAGCCATAAACCGGTTGATTTATAACGGGCGGGGGCGGATGGATCAGCAGATGAAAGAGGAAAAGATGGAGACAGCCATAGATATGTTTTAAACGGATCCCCGAAACGGAATGTACTTTCCAAATCTCTTTTCATACCTACTTTTTGGTTGTGATACTTTTGTGGAACAACGTTTGTGGAAATGTCAATTTTTTTAAAATTATTTGTATACTATCAAGTACAGTAAAAAATCACACAAAATAAAATGCATTACATTTCCGGAATATTCTTTAAAAATTTTCTTTATTTTAATAAAATGTTGGAATCGAATGATTACTTGGAATTTTTTTCCACGAAATTTAATGTTATATGCAGTGTGTCCGGTAACTGGTGTCGGAATCTTTAATAGCATGAAATATGTTTTATTTCATCGACAAAATAACCCCTATATGTAAAAAACATATGTTTTTAATTCGTAATTTTTTTAAACACTTATTGTTGGTGTCTTTTTTTTAAATTTGGTAAAATGCATAACTTAATGTTAATCCTTATTGTTTTATCATATTCCAATGAGACCACTTTAATATTTTTAGAACCTCTACATGGGTAGATATTAGTAAATTTACACACAATTTCCATTTCATTATAGCTGGAGAATAATAATAATAATAACATATAGGGGATGTTTCTTCGATTAAATTGATTTATTTGACATATATTTTATTGACATATTTTATGCTATTAAAACCTCCGACACCGATCACCGGACACGCTGTATATAATAGGATATGACATTTTCTATAGATGAGCATGAATTATAATATACCTACATATTATTACAAATATCTAAAAAAAGTCGATGCTTTAAAACAGTCACTAACTACATTAAATGAAATGTGAAGATAAACACATTAAAAGCGTATTTGTAAATAATTTTTGGAATTTCATTCAAAATTTGCATTTGGCGTACGTTATGGATAAGACTTTTTTACACATGAAAATTTTTACGAAAATACAACTTTTTTTCAAATGGTGTTTTTAATGTCATATTCCTCAAAAACAACGAAATTAAAAATAAAACACTACACAACACGTAGTTATATTTATAAAGTATTAATAAAGTATAGTGAGGAAGTTATATTTCTTATCCTTCATTATATAAAAGTCTTACGGCCGCATCTACTTTAATTAGTAAGTAATTTAAAAGCAATGAGTGGCTACCTAAGTACTTGGATGTTTTTAAAAATTAAAATTTATAGATGGGAAAAAAAAATTTTGTTTACAAATAAATTAATGGTAAGTATTAATATATTGATTTAAGAATAATATTTAAGTTATAATGTATTCGTTAAAACAATTAATTCCCTTTCATTATTTTTGACGACTTTTCATATATTTATGAAGCGATGTTCGTTTTTTTGAGATTTTAATGAAATAAGAATAAATAATATTTCAAAATAAAATCCTTTATATAATAATAAACGTACATAATATGATTCATTAATAGCTCTAGCATGTTCTCTTAAAATTTATTCAAAGAAGATAAATAAAAATTAAGATGTGTGGATGTTCTTACGGTGGAATTGGTGAATGCTGCATTGTGTTAAGTGATCACTTAATCCAGCTAATACAAGTCATAAGCCCTATGGCTACCCTTTTAAGAATTCCATGCATATTTCCCATATAAATAACTTCGGATCTGTGAGACTTTTATTATTTATCTTAATAAGTACATATAAATTACATATAAATTGTATCGAATGAGTATACTTTGAATGAATGTTTATGATTTTATTTACATAATATTTTTGTAACTAGGATTGATTAATTTTATTTGGTCATATAAAAAACAAATTATTATCTCGTTGCAACATTTGAACCCACTTTTGTGATATTGGTCGGCAGTTTAATAAATGAAGAAGAGGAGTAAATTTAATTAAGATACAATGTATGTGGTACAATAATTGCCTTGCCTTGGTCTACAAAGAGTTTCTTTGAAGGAGAGACAATGAGCTGAGATCTCTGTTTTTATTGTAAGATAGGGAATCAGAAATAACAGAAAAAATGAGACTATCCAAGCTATTACCATTTGCAGTCAAAAATATTTAACACAAGGGTAATCAATAAATATTGTAGATATGGTTTGTAGTGAGTATTAGTATGCGTAATACGCACAGCATGTCGTGTATTGGTAAATGTGAGCGTTTTGAGTGGCAAGTTTCTCGGATGGGCGAATATCTATTAGATTAACCGATAGTCAGTGCGGCGGAGGTGTCGTTTGTTTCTTATGTAAAACACACAACATAGATGTGTACAAGTCCGCTGTAGAAGATGGTTTATTAATAATTATTTTTCATAAATGCAATATATTACGTTTTTTTAAAAATATTATATTTAATTTTATCTGTACATAATTATACTTTATATATATATATGTTTAAATAGAAGTTTTCGCGAACAGGTATATGCATTATGAAAAGGTTATTTTTTATAATGCATATATATATATTATAAATATAAAAGGCGCCAGAAAATATAAAATATTTAGATCAGAAAAAATCTTTACGAATATATGAAAAAATTAGCTATATACCACGTCTTGAGTGTTCTTTTACAAGTTTTTCAGACCGTGTATTTAAAAAAATGTATTTCTTACATATTGTTGAATAGGCTGCAATGCATACATGTCAATTTAAACCTTAAATGAAAACTGGTTTACGACTATCTAGTCTTAATATTCAGAAATTCACTAACGAAAATGCGATTTTTACAATGACTGTTTTTTTCAAAAGGCTTGCCCCCAGCGCGCCCCTGACGACAGCCAGCACTCGGGGTAGGGGGAGGAAAACTGAAGAGAAAATGCAAATATGAAATATGAAAATGAAGATGGTGTGTAATAAAAGTGATATAGTGGGCTCCGCAGAGCCATTCTAGCCGGAGTCAACTCGTCAGTTTTATGCGATGCCGTCCATCATGAGTCTGACAGCTTTCATGGCTACGCTCGCCTCTCCTCCGCTTCTCCGCTCCTGGTATCTACTCTTCACGTTAAAGGAATCAGAAGGGGTTGGGAAGTGGAGGGGGGGGGGGGAAATGTGATATCAAAAGATGGTGGTATTTAAAATATTTTAAAGAGCGGTAGAAGGCAGACGCACAATTATTCTGATTATTTTTCCTGATAGTGATTCTTGATGGAAGATATTCTACCTACTATAGTTAAAATA
The DNA here is from genome assembly GCA_016648135.1 of Agrypnia vestita. NCBI lineage: Eukaryota > Metazoa > Arthropoda > Insecta > Trichoptera > Phryganeidae > Agrypnia > Agrypnia vestita. The sequence goes on along the minus strand of JADDOH010001350.1, from coordinate 70,265 downwards.
TTTTATTTTTTAGTTCTTAACTGTGTACATACAACTAAAATATAACATAAGTCAATTTAATTATTTGATAATATTAACTTATTAATGCGTTCCTCTTTTAATTAAGGAATTGATTACCTTGCTAAAACATATGGCATTGGCATTATTTGTCAATCTCATGACAACTAAAACCAGAAGAGTTAGGTAAAAAGACTCAGATATAAGATAATATTATGACGATGCGTTAATATTTAGTTTGCACACTTAGTGGTATTATATGTACGTTTGCATTCAATAAATATATTTGTTTTTTTTTTTAATAAATTTATATAATATAAGTAACCTCCATCTTCAAGTCTTTAGGAAGGACACAATGAATTTAAGTACCTGATGCAAGAAATGACGCTGGGCCGTAAGAATATTAAGTGTGGGTATCGTAATATTAGTGTTTATTTATTATGTCATATTAATAGTACGTCTTTAGAGAATGACCTAAGTCTTTTATTAAAATACCAAGGATATACTGTTGTTAAAATATTATTTGCAGTTACGCATATTAATGATAAATTTGAAACTTTAATTTTTATGTTAGATTGGGAAAATTGAATGCGTTTTAAAAAATACTTTTGCTAGAACCGTAAGACTTGATTAGCTTTTGGTCTGGTGGTTACGACGCTCCTTCGATGATCCAGTGGTCAGTGGTTCGAGCGTCATTCCAGGGGATCTCAAAGTTAGCTAAATCCTATTTTCCTAGAAAAAGGATTTAGTTAACGTTGAGATTTGATGTGGCGTATATTCCATTTGTGCGCGCACTTCTAATTATTTTAGTAAAAAATATAAAAAGTTCGACCCCAACCAATTATTCCGCATTGTAAAATGGAATGAGAAACGTATTTATTCTAGCGGAATGATATTTATTACGGTATTTACTCTAGTGCACGAGACCTAGAAGTATAAATAATACAATTTAAATAAAAATAAAATGTTGGTACATACGTAATAATGATATGATTACATTTTAATAAATATTTTATTACTATTAAATATAATATAATATAATTAATTATGCATTGGTAATTTAAATTTTAATAGTTTTTTATATATTCGCTAGTACAAATATGAATAATCCACAGTCACGATGGAACCGGATATATTTGTTTTGTTTTTAATTTAAAATCGCGCGTAGCCGACAATAATTTCATTTTTAAAGGCAATAAAAGCTCGCTGTCTGGGGGAGGGAGGGAAGAAGTGGGGAGATGAAATGGCAGTCTCGGGAGGGCTAATACCGCCCTCACAACCTTTCGTACTCTTTTCAACCCCCTTGATTTAAGGGACGCAAACCTTTGGTCCCAAAATACAGCTCGAACAGTTTTTTTCGAATCGAATTGCTATAGAAAATAAGCTTGCGTGAATGTAATTTTTTCCTAATCAACAATAAGTTATCTCTGGTCTCGTACATGAAGATAAATAAAAATTAAATATGCATATATAAAAAAGTAGATCAAATTTTTATCAAAAAATAAACACAGGTTTAAAGAAATTATCAGTAAGTACGTGTAACATTCTATTTATATTTAAGTTAATCCTAAAAAATATTTGCACTTATTAATGACTTATTATTAATGCACGCAAATAAGATAAAATTTTGAATTCCAAAAAATGAAACCGAAGTAGATTTTATATATTGGATGTTATGTATGATATAAATACATTTGTTCATATAAACTACCATTTACCTATAGTAAGACAAAAACAGATTACACATTATTTCATAATTAAAGGATAAACACACATTCAAATATGATTCTCTTTTTTTTCGTGTCGCAAGACAGACAATGGATTATGTTGTGAGAATATAATATAATAATGAATGATTTACATTATTATATTTATCATTTTTTCGCTTTTAGTGTTCAATGTTTATAGTAAACGTACGACATTAACGATTTTACTTCAAGTCACTGAAGTTAGTTAAAGCATCTTCTTCAACAACGGCTATTTTCTATCACGGTAGCGTAAAGGTTGAACATTTAGGTGGTACAATGATAAAAAAGAGTATTTTTGAGTTTGTTATTTATAAAAAAATGGTTTCGGAATATTTTTCGTTGCCTAACTGTTTTCCATCCCTTTCTAATTGCCACCAGCGCAGATGAGTTTTCTCCCTCTAGGCTGAGCTCGTCTCCGAATGGCTTGAGATATTCCGCCGATTGTGGATCCGATGGTGAATTTCGCGCCAAAATGAGGATTTCCCGCCTTGATATTAATTAATTGCCTCAAATATGCAAGGAGGGATGTGATTGCTTTGTTCTTCCGTATCTAAATGACCCAAAACGGAATGGTATCTTAATATTAACAAGTCATACGCGTACCAATGTGTGTATACATGGCTATATGCGAATGTTAAGAAAGACTTACATAGCGTAAAGCTTGTAACTGCTTACATAAAAGATTTTTGATATCATCATTAAAAAAACCGATAAATAAAATAATGACTAAAAAAATAAAATGAAGTGAAATATTCAAGATTTAAAATACGAATATAAAAACAAATACGTTCTGTTTTATATTTATAGTACTGCGAGGTCACTGCGTATGAGATTCAATTGGTTCAGTATACTATTCAAATGAAATGCAATGCGAAACATTTCATTAAATGTATTTTAAAAACTTTAAAATACATTTAATAAAATATATTTTGAAAACTTTAATGGGCGCATCTTACCCCAACGATTCGTTATTTCATATCCTTTTTTTCGATGTATTTTTTTCAATATCGAATTCGATATCCTTTTCCATATATATTGATGTTCAAAAAGGAAAATTTTAAACACGATACTTATTTTTTTTGTAATTTCTTAAGTCTATGAAATCAGTTTTTTATATTGCTACTAAGTTTTAATAAACAATTTAAGTTAATTTAGTTTACATAACTATTATATTCAGATAGAAAAATAAAACGTTTATTGAGCTGTAGTAATATAAATATTTATAATTGTAATGATTCATTGCAATAATGTAAATATTTCTAAACGTATTTTTTAAAATGATTATATATTTATACAAAAGTAACACAAAAAATACCACAATCAAAAAGAAGAAAAATAAATACATTAAAAAATTTATTATGCACATGTTAAATTTAAAAGGTCTTTATTTTAGTCGAAAAGTTGTTATTATTATTATTTTTATTAGTTAAATATTTGATTCTTTTCTATCCTATCCTAAAAAAACGATTGTGACCGTTTTAGTTATTTAATTTTCATTCTGTTCGTTTTCTTCATCACAGTTGATTGTTTTAAAAATAGAGATGCGAACACGGAATACGTATCGCATCGATACGCTTGTACTATGATCATAGGACTAACTTGCTTGTGTCCTTGAATGGGGCTCGAACCACCGACCTTCGGATCATGACCACTACTCCAACAAGCTACTCACTACACACAAAATTATTTTTATTTATTTAACTTTGCACAACTTTGTGCAACTTGAATGTTTGAGTTTACCAGAGGCGTGCAGTGAGAACAAGAAGACTTATTCCCTTATATTTTGAAAATAAACCGAAATAAGAGATGTATCTCGTAAGATTCCTATTCACGAATTACTCAGATTTTATTATTTTATAATATTCTGCCTGCTAAATATTTAATTTCGATATTTTTTCCAAATATATTTTTAAATATAAGTTATACTCCTTGTTCTCACTGCACGCGCCTGGAGTTCACATATGATAATATAATGATCAAGCAGCAAAAATTCTTCAATAGGGTGCTTTGGTACCGTGATACGGCTCATTCCGCCCTTAATTTCTACGTTAACGCAACATTAACGATATTTTTTCAATTAACTGTCAAAAATTAGACATCACACTGCTTGTTCCATATTTTTGTACAATAAAAATTTCGAAAAAATAGAGGAAATATATTTGAATGTTTTTTTGATTGAGGCTCGCTTTGAATGAATAATTCTGATCTTGACTTGTTTCTTACAAGCTTTTAGTGTTTTTCAGTTTCATTCAAGAAATTTAATCTCGGGCGAAGCCATCTAATAAAGCTAGTTATATACAAAGGCAACTGGACTAAATCATGTTTCAACGGTCGTTCAAAATTTTCTACGAATTAATAATCAACAATTTTTTTTAATGATAAAAAAAATTTAAAAATTGATCTAGAAATTAATTTCCATGTCAGTTGAATTCATAATGTTGTAAATCAAAATCATTCTTTACTTTCGTTGTGCACCAGGGGGCGGTCATCCCTTCAGCTTCTGGCTCGGGGCAGCGGCCCCATCTCAGGTTGCGGGTGCCGGCTCGCCCGCCTCACCCCGAGCCCTGACGTCACGGGGGCCAGTGGCGACTATCGATTAGCGAGGAGAGAGAGCTGTCACTCGCCACGTCTCGTCTTGTGTCGTCGCCTGTCGAGAGGTCTCCTTGCACCCCCGCTGGCTCTTCCCGCTTCCCTTCACCTTGGACCACTGCATCGAGCGTAGTAGATGGTAGCAATATTATTCGGAAATAAATTGTCAAATTATGAAATGTGTTCAATCTTACTATTTTAGTCAAAAAAAAAACTAAAAATGTCAAAGCTTTTTCGTTAAGAATTATTTCAAATATCATATTTGTTAAATGTCAAAACACCTGTGAATTTAATTAAATTCAAATAATTTTTATCTTGAATAAAAAAACCTACTACAACAATATGTATTAAATTAAAAAGAAAATTAACAACCATTTATCTATATTTTAAAAATTATGTCGTAAATTAATATCTTACTTGACTTTACAAATTACAATGATATCTCCGCGAAAATAGAGAAACCTTCAAGGTCACCAAATCACTCGTCAGGACAGCGAAACTGACGTTGGTTTAATGTAAGATTATAAGTAGAAAAGCAACTTAAAATAAAAGTAGTTAAAAACATCTTATTATCTGCGATGAATAGGTTGCTTTCGAATATATAATATGATATTATTTTGAACTAATGTCAAATTTGGCAAAAAAACACATTTAAAAGCAAGTTTTTTAATAAAGGTAAATGGGCCGCGAAATAACGTCCGGAAATAACGAAATAACGTCTATCGACGGCACGCGGAATGTGATTTCAAAACTGCGTCATTTGTTGACATTTATTTATTTATTTAATGTTCATGGAAGACCACAAAAAAAAGCATAGAAAACATTGATACAATATAGATGGCCAATTACAGGTCTCCTCCACATTTAGAAAAATGTCAGTAATGATAAATATTTATGAATGACTAAGGCATATTAAAAATTATATAGAAAGAAAGAATAAAAAATTTAAACAAAAGACATATTTCATACTTTCAAATTTTTATTTTTACATATTGATAAACGTGTTTTCAATAAAAAAACTTACTTTTAAATAACGCTTGAAGTCTCAAAGTACAGGAGTAAATACAATATAATGTTCAAAAACATCTATTTAGATATTTGAAAAAAAAATCGTTTGAAAATCCTCAAAAAACGTAAAAATTTCGTGCAAATTTAAAAGCCTATAACTTTATTAATATTGAATATTTCTTAATTGCCTTGATACGGATTCTAGATAATTAAGTAAACTTTATACGCATACTAAACATATTATGCCTACATTTAAATATTAATTAAGACTTTGAATGCCGCCTTAAGGCTGGACACGATATCGCTATAAAAAATTGCAGTCTAGAATATACATCTGAATTTTTTTTGAACTGAAGAAGTGAAGAAAGAACATTCTGAATCTTTATTTAATTGGAACACTTAAAAATAAAATCTAAATGACCATGTCATGCGGTCATTTTAATTTTTTTTATCATCCCTTACCACATACAAGAATCATAATTCTTTTTGGCGAGGTATAACATATATAAAAAAATTATTAACATTTTCTAGGTATCATCGTAAATAAAAAAAATAAATAAAAAAATGACAATTTTCTCCGCTTGGAGCATCGCCGTGACTGAGATGCAATATTATCCGGTGCACATTACCGCTGTATATCCATATAACTCATCACTTATGCACGATTTTTTGTTGTATTTATGTATTTTTATTAATTTTAACCTTCTTGATAGCAGTAATATCTTCTATCAAAAAATTAAAATCACTTCATTCCTTGGGCCAATAGGAAAATTATTTGTTTTCATTAATCTTCATTTTAACAAACTGTACAATGATTAAGTGAAGTTAAACAACAGAGAGATGCGTGTCAAAGGTCACCAACAAGAGGTTCCAGGAAAAGCGATCCTAATGGTTGAAAAGCTAGGTTGCGAGTAGCATAATGCACGCGGTTTAGCAAAGAAGAATGTCTGTTACAATGCCGGACGAGATATTATTAAAAATTTTCATTGATTCATATACATTTCTTTCAGGAACCTGATATCTTCTGCTACTGTTTTACTAAACTATTTGTAAAAATATGATGTTTTCAACAAAATAACGCACCCACCAACTTTTATTTAATAATCTTTGATTAAATGATCGGCGCACAGTCCCACAACCGGCATCTAAGTCGGAGTCGCCAGGCATGCACTTTTCTATCGGGAACAAGAAACCGAATGAAGGAAGGCTATCAAGCGTGATCGGAAGTATGGGAAAGAGGCCGGGGGTGACCAGAAATAGGACGCAAGGGGAGGAGGTCGTGAAAGGTGACGAGAGACGGAAGGCTTCGCTCTCCCTCCCCTCCGCCCCCCGCGTCCCTGCAGCTGCATTCCGCGACCCCCTGCATCGACTAGCAGTCTGGATGAAAGGTTAACAGCATTCCAACTTTTGTGATCGCTTTAACACTTTTATTAAAAATATTGAAACTCCAATTTTATTCTTACATAAATGAATTTTGAAAATACAGAATCGTACCCACAGACCACCAAAATATATAGACATGACCTAATGCAAGTACACAACCCGGTGTATGTATAGCATGGTGCAACGGCTGGTTTCAATACGATTGATGACTTTCTTGACACGTTCAAAAAAATCATTACAAGCTTGTTAATTTTGAAACAATTATGAACGGTCAAACTAAATACCCTTCAAAAACATAATTTATTTAGTAAATAAATTGTCGAGGAAACAGGAGAACAAACGTAATATAGAGCCATATATACATAATATGTAATATTCGAAGACATTTGGGCAGTTCTATCTTGCAATGTTTTCATAGATAAAAGATTTATTTTATTGTTTTCATGATTGCTTCTCCAGTATTTTAAGAAATCTTTGATGTAATCACCAACGGTGAACGGTTTTCCTCTTAGCGATTTCCAGACTTTTTAGCTCGCGAGATTGACAGTATTTGACTAACGTGGAGTTTAACTTCTGATTTTGATGCTGAAGTTCTGTAACAGCTCTCTTGCATGCGTCACCTGTCGGTTATATGTTTGATAATGTATAAAGTTAAATGATAAGGTTAGTAGAGTGGAGGTGAAGTTGGAATTGTTTGAGGAGCCGCAAACGCCTCTGCAAAGAGCCGAGAGCCGTGGTCTGCCGACCCATGCACTAGACTGACTAGATCAACAGTTTTAATATAAATATTGAACTAATTTACATTCATAAGGTAATTATAATTGTTCGCCATGTCATTTAGTAGTAGGTAGGTGCGTAATGTTATATTATATATTATTTACAGATCAACAGTAATATGCAAACGATGAAAAAGATTCACACGTCACATCGCAACAATCAAACATTGTTACAATGTTGTGAATGCAAATATTGTAACGATAAAAATGCACATGGGCTAAAATTCAACGTTGTTTGATATGCTTTGATTGTCACAACACACAAACGTTATTTCGATCGACAGTACTCTTTTCACTCATAGATTGGCGTGGGGTGGCATCCATTTGGTAGATAAAACAACAAATAATTGCTCGGTGTCCTGTGATAAATCCAACGTATCAAATGCAGCAGTCAGAAGCGAAACGAATCATTTCCTTTATTATAAAAGCGAATGATCAAAACTGAATGAAATACAGCCAGACGGAAAAACTTCCGCATAAATTGGGGAGCTGCTCTGATCTGGAAATGCATATTTGCCTCTGTTAAAAAAGATATTTGCCTCATGATGTTTCGTAACATTATCGTTTTGTTCAATTAGTATTATATGTCCAATTCTTGTGCCTCCATTAACTCACTTTCTTCTCCAAGCAACATCCACCCTTTTATTATTATGGCGTAACAAAAAATATCAAAATAATTTCACGTTTACAGCGGTTCTGATGGTTTAACGAAATAACGCACTCAATAAATGACGGAGAAAATGCTTCATATTCTACTTATCGGCATCTTATTCGCTGGCGTTTATTGTACGTGGCTTTTCACGTCAATTGTTATCACTTCTGATGTTAAGGTGGGCAATTGTTCACCGTTTCAAATTTATTAATCGGCAAACTGACTTTATTTGACTTCATCGTGAGATTATTTTTAAGTCCTGTATTGAAACATAACGATACTCTACTAAAGCCTGTTCCATGACTCACTGGATTACTCTAATCTTATGTCTATTGTAAGTTTAGGCAAATGATTCATGAAGACGCGGAAGGAGGCATTGATTTTTGTTTTCATAAATTGTCTATGATACATATTTCTGTTTCTCAAATGCTAAGTATCCTACATCCTGTATCTATAACTTTTAATAACGAGTACTAAGCAAGATAACGATTTTAATGGTGGCTATCAATTTTTTTATGTGAGGTCATGAGAATCTTGGATCTTCTAAACTGACACTACATCGCTACTGTCAATATTCAGATTAACGACAAATAACACCTTCCCCTCACTGTAAGATTAAATTGAAAACACGGTATTTAGATAATTTATAAATACCTGGTGTAGAGAGGGACCATTTGACCAGACCAGATTTTAGGTTAATGAAAATTAAAATAATTTTGCTGTAACTGCCATATTATGTAATAATTTACAATATATGAAAAGCGAAGCTTTTGCGGGTCGCAGTGGTCACAAAAGTTGCGGCCAAGTCGTGTCACCCCAGGGAGACCTGTGGCCACAATAACATGTAAAGTAATTTCTAAAGGAAATGAAATTGCATCTGGCACAGTATAAACAGTTGCGGAATATGAATGCATTCAGATGCCATGTTGCACATTCCTATTGACACATATCGGAAGCCTGCGTCGCCACCTATCGGCCGCGTTCAGAAATAGACCCATTGGATGAGAAAATCGTTTCCACCTTCCACTTATCTTCTATTGTCTTCAGCTCTTTCTGGATTAGCCGCTCTTCCATTCGTGTTGCTCATCCTGTTGTCAGCAACTCAACAGGGAAATATGTATGCGTAACATTTTCCAGCAAATATAATATTTCAAAAAGGTTACATTTTATAATAATTTGTGACTCTTGCAATTTTTACTCTTAAAGTAGGTATAAAAAATATCTTATTTAAAAAAAAAAGTAAAAAAGAGACCACTATCAGTTTTCATTTAAATTCAATTGCTTAATTGACGTAATATATAAATACCCAGTTTATTGTTAATTTATAAAAAATATTTCACAAAAATAAAAACTTTGTATGAACCACTAATTAATCATCTAACCATCATACCGTTTACGCTACTATCATCTATCCTGGTTCACCACTTTTGCTTCAACCACATACATACACCTTCTTATGCACCCTCTTCAATTATTACAGCTTTAAACAGGGCCTCCAATATCTGGTTTATGGTTTTTCTTTTTCTTTCTTTGATAATTTATAATAAAGTGTATTATGTGGAGAAGGTACAGTGAATGGACTATTGCAGGCCTCTCCGGGTTGCAGTCGCGACCATGACCTCACACGGAGATGGAATTGAGAGTAAAAAATTGTCAGCGTATGAGCTGGACCAATATGGGAGCTTTCGCTCATAAAACGGTCCTGGAAATGCGGTGGGTATTCATTCACTGTCCACAGTCTACTGCGCTTTTACTTTGAATAAATTTTTCATAATGCACCCCGGAGATAGTGAAGTGGTTAGTGTAGTTTCCCTGCCGCGTCACACGACTGATTTTGCTTCGTTCGCTAACGATGCGTAGCGAGGATACCGCTTTATCATTAAAACAATGCTAATCTGGATGGCGAAAGTTTAAGGCCGATATGGGAGCTTTTGCTCGTAGAACGACCCTGAGTTCCTGACGGGTCCCACTTTACTGTCTAACCATTCTCGCGTTCTTCAATGTTCACACTACTGCCGTCGTTTGTATAGCCAATGGACGCCACAAAGGGGTCCTCGCGGACATTCACTTAATAATATTTTATTATGGGTTAATTGGGTGGGGAGGATGTATTAAATCAATCATGGACCCATTAGCAAAGACCCGATAATGAATAATTCGAATCGTCAACAAAAGATAGAGAATGTTTCCTTCAGATGACTTGTTTAAAAAATTTGACGTTCTCAGAATCACTCTTACAAAATTTTACAAATTTAAAATTGCACAAAATAGAATACAACTAACACGTACACGAAGCAAGCAAGAAAAATTAATTTTGTTGTGCCCAAAATAAAAACCTCTTTTGGGCAAAGACACATTAATTTTATTGCCCCTCGTGTCTTTAATATTTTTTCTGACGAAATTAAAGCAACTGTAATAAAATAAAATTATAAAATGGCTAAAAAATTCAGGAAGACAGTATGTTGAGGCGGTGATCCACACATGAACCTATATTTTATATTTTATACAATTATGAATTTTCTATTTTTACTCCCTTTCTTTTAACTCGTAGCATCTGCTTGTCTAACGAAAAAACCTGGATAGATTTTAACCATTTTCTCGTGATTCAATAGAGCTGAAACTTTGCAGGCAGACTCGCGGCGTTAATTTTTTTTTAATTATTATAGTACGATTTTGGATTTTTCGAAATTTATATACAAATGAGAACGGAGCCCCACGCGTAGAGAAGGTGCGAACCCTGTTTCACCTTGTCTGACTCGACCCATGGGTCCGATCAGTCGGCTATATATTGATAGAATATCAAATTGGAAACAATACAAAAGAGAAAGGGAGTATTATAAAAACTTGGTTTATATGGTTTAGTTTTTTTACTCTTTTGTATTTGATATTTATGACTCTTTTTACTATAGTGTATAATTTGATCCTTTCATTTCGTAATAAAATAAAATAAAATCCAGATTGTTTCATAATTTATAATTTATGATTATTAACAAATCAGGTAAAAGTCATAGATAATCATGGACAAATGGGTACCAACAGCAGGGAATGAGTTAAGTTACCTGTCCGGGGTATGAATCGTCATTAATGTTTGCCGGTCGCGCTCTAAGCCACCGCCGCTGCGCACCATCCTAAATCCATTATAGGCACGGGAAATATGCTGCCGGTGATCGGGGGGGGATTGGTGCCTTTATCCTCATCATTACCAAGGTATGAAAAACGATTATATCATTTTTTAATTTTTCATAATAACAACCCAGTTATGACTTAACACAAAGATACGTTAAAACATTTCAACAAATTGGACGAATCAATAAGAAACAATTTATATATCGAAAAAACATTTTGATTACCACGTGGAACTTTTCCTTGGCGGGGAAACTGCGACGCTTATTTTTCCAAAGAAACTATTTAAGATTATTAAAAAAAATTTATGTAGGTATGTAGTAATGCGTAAACGTTACATATATTTTCCATTTTCTAAAAGCTATCTCCTTTATATCCCAAAGAATCCCAGAAATCATTGTGTCATATACATTCGGTAAATTGATATATTTTTTATTCAATCTAAATAGTGTATACCAATGCAGATGCTCAATTTAAACATACATAAAAAAATAATCTATTAAATATAACTTCTAGTACGTTGACGAAAACCATAAGCGCAACATAATTATAAAAAAATAATTTTTATATCGCCTGGTAGGTACTTTGATTTATTATTTGACAGGACATAAAAAATAATAATCTGTGTGCGTTCAATTTTGAAAGTAATTAAATAAATCTACTGAACTAGGTGTACCGAATATATGTTGAAATAACCTATTTGACAAGTGTTCAATAAAACAATAGTAAGAAAATACTTATCAACTATTTTGGTATTGATTGGCTTTCACCTAATATAGATACAAAAATTAAATATATATGTTTAATATATGTGCTAGGTTCTGAGGATAAGACGCTCAAACAGATAAGTTAACAGAGTATTAAAAAATGTTTATAAGTTGTTTTCCCGTAGATGGATAATGGAAAAGACAGTAATCGTCAATAACTATAATAACAATAACTAACATGTTTAGAGATGTGAATTTAATTTCATTCATTCACTAGAATTCACACAACTACGCACCTTAGGTAGGCTTTTCGTACTTTGGTGAAAAATCATTCCGTCCGCGATAAGCCGAGAAAATATTTGAGTGTATATTTGTATAATATTACAATAATTGTGACTCTCTATAATATAAAGAAATATGGAAATGGGAGATCAATTAGACACGTGCCCTGTAAATTGTAATCATTTTCTTTCAAAACTATTTTTAGGGTACACATTATTATAGATACAGAATATTTTGAGTACGTTATAATTTTTCAAGAACACGAGGAATTGGTGAACGTTGTTACACTGTGTAAAATGATCACTTAAACCAGCCGTACGGTAGGTCGTAATACCTATGAACACCCCAAAAAAGACTTCCAAATCTATTTTCCCATATAAAAAAATAGACATACATAATATGGAATTAATTTAATCGTACCTATTGTGAATCAAGAGACAGAATACGAAACAGATACAATATTGGGCATTTACTGAAAGCGAGGATAACAAAAACATTTAAGGTTAATTCAAAATTAACGCCTATTGTAATCTCCGTATAATGGTTGCATTGAACACATTTTTAAAAAATATGTATGTCCGTGTATGTCATACAATTCTTGACAGATTTGAATTGTTATAATCTTATCTGGATAAAAATTCTGCATTAGATCAATAGGACTTTTTATTAGTACATTATATAATAGCAAGAAATTAGTTGGTTTGTAGTACATATATTCGTGTTGTTTCTATGTACGTTCTGAGAATTTTCTCATTTGAGAAATAAACTAAACAACAAATGGTGTAATTGCAAAAGTTGATGAAAGATGAGACACACTAGTTCATATACAAAAGGATTGGTTTTGAATAGAAATGCGATGTTTCTTTTTGCAGTATCTGTTGCCCCAAATAAATATAAGTTTTTATGCGACTTCATTCAGTGATTTGTGAATACGCCAATTTATTCTTGTTCATTTTGTGTTGATCACATATCAAAAAAACTGTAATTTTACAATTATAAAAGATAAATATGTATTTATGTAAAGATTACCTGTATATTTTCGTCCACATTTTAATGAGAAAAAATTTTTTTTTAGAAATTCTTATAATTGTTGTTAATTGTTCCTTTTTACAGATGTATTGAATATTTGGAGTATATTCTTATATTGCACAGCTATCATAAAGATGAGTATGTATATTTCACAACTAAAGAAGGCAATCCTAACAGTATATGATATGATATTTATGTAAAACTCGAATTCTAACTAGTAAATTGATGATAGATGGCAAAGAGATTTAATGGGAATAAAACCGCGTTTTTTTTAGTTCCAATATTGTATTTAATCAGGCTTCATATTGAAAATAAACACCGCTGCTGTAACAATTAAGCAGTCCTTAAGTCGACAAAAAATTATTTAAAATAAAAGTAATACTATGTAATACGACAATGACAAAGAAAACAAGGAAAAACATTTTATTTCGATACTGTATCAACCGCTGCACTGCCACGTAAATTTAAACCGCATATTTTGCTGATTTGGTGTTTTTTTATTCCTTGAGTTTTTCATAATGTTAATCAGATAAATATTTTATATCTACCTATTGATTTTGAAACAAAAAATTCTGGTTATGGTTTTTGAATTGATAGATGTACACATCCTATCGCACATGCGGTCCATTGTTTATTTTGATAAAATACAGTTTTAAATAGAATATATCTGAAATAGTTAGTAAAATTATTTCCAATTTAGCCCTGTCAGCTGGCACGGATATTGACGCGGAATGTAATTCAATAAATTTCGGTCATAACAGGGGCGTACCCCTCGCCATTCTACGTAGGTGACGCCATTCTCTATCGGCCGATCGGTCAGCCCAATAAACTAGTTAGCCACAACTAGTGGCAGATTCATGCAACTATCGCGTGCAATAAACAGTACGGGAGGATTGACGGAATGTATGGAGAAAAGGAATTTTACATCGTTTTCAAAAGGTTTTTTAATTTTTTTCAAAAATAAATTTTATCATCCAAATGTAATTATCCATAGATTACGTTTGATTTAAATATTGTCTATTTCATTTTATATGGAGAAACCTGTGATTAAATCGACTGATGTGTTTTGACGTGTTTTTTACAGTTGTTATACACGTGTGACAATAGTTTGGCGTAACGAATGTATCAAATAATCGTAGACGTATGTCCCTATAATTCGAGGACCACTAAAATTCATTATTTTCATTCGGAATATTTAAAAATTTCAATTTTTTCAAGAACACAACACTGAATTTTATTCCCAGGGAGACATCATTAATTCAGATATATCATAGATGTCGATAGAGAAGATATATTTTTCAAGTGAAAGTAGCTATGGTAGTGTTTCTATGGGTAATTATTGGGCTTACGATCTATCGTACGGCTGGCTTAAGCTACCACTTTACAAAATGTAACATTCTCCAATTTCACCCATGATAGACTATCGCACAACTTGTTTCATATATGAGCTATCTCCATCTGTGGATGAAGTTCGTTTTCCCCATAAACCAGTATAGCGTTTTTTAAAGCAATATTTTTTTATACGCATGTGACGTTCTTCCAAATTATTAAATGTTAATAACACTAGAATACGCCTAAGCATTATTTCAATATATTTTTAAAATTATTTTTGGATCAGTTTTAATATATTCAGAATATTTCGAGTATGTTCAAATTTCCAAGAATAAAGTACTGGATTTTATCCCCTGAGGGACACCATTAACCAACATGTATTATTGGAGAAGAACCTATTTTCACATAGGAAGTAGTTATGGAAGTCTTTCTTTGGGTGTTTAACTTTCTTTAATTTAAAAAAAAAATATATTTTTTAAAATTCACACACGCCAATCGAAAGATAAACCGTGTGATTATACTCACCTGCAGTATAGGTGCGCACATAGACCAACATCTAAACTGGAGAAAACATATACAGAATCTCAAGAGCTGAATGAGAAAGCTAGTTTATTTCTTTGAGGAAGCCAGAGAAGTACCCGACACACCAACTAGAAGAGTAGCGTACTATGCACTGTGCCACTTACTCCTCAATTACGCTATTGTCAGCTGGGGTGGAGCAGCTCGTACCATTCCTTAAGCAAAGCCCAGAAAATGGTTTTAGGAGTTATTCATAAAAAAAATATTCCGCTTTCCTTCCAATGAACTTTTCAAAGAATGTCACGTCCTGGAAGTCAGATGTATTTACTTAGCAGCTCATAGTATTTTTAACGACATAAACAACATCACCAGCAAATGACATATCCTCGCTTAACGAGGCCGTAAGCAAACTGTCTGTCTTCTCCCATAATCACAAAAACATTTACACGAAGTTTCATATTTTTAAGCACCAAAAATATTAAATTTAATTTTAGTTCTTTATAAAAAAGAATCTAATTTGATAACTTTGACAATTATTTTTGAATTTACTTGCGGGTATAAAATCTGCTTAAAAATATATTTTTTTTAAGATTCCACGGCTAATTCCAATACGTTTGCCGTGTTTAAAAAAATTATTATGATCTTGATCAAAGTATAATTTTAATAACAAACGATTTTAAAAATGTGTTGTGTTCAGTTTTAATTTCAATAAACATTAAAAGTAACACCATCCACAACCGGGGAATAGATACAGTAAAAAGACTCGATATAAAAAAGGCACAGAATGTCATTTTAGGCAGAACACGGTCGTATCGGAAAACAGTTGCACAAAACGGCCATAAAACTGCATTTTTATCGTTTCAATAAATTCGTATTAACTCGGCCCGGTGGGGGAGACTGGGATCATCATTGATGTACGCCACTGGATTTTAGACTTTGGAATGTGCGAGATTATTAAATGTGATATTTATTAACATAAGTTATTCCAATACTCTGACTTACTTTCAATTATTATAATAATGATTATAAGTTATTTGAATATAATTTCTAGGCAATTTTAGTAGAAACGATATTTTTAAAAATAGTTCTGTTTATATAGTGGATACAAAGAAATATAAAGGTTTTTTGTTAGATTTTTCAATTTTATTTTAAAGTATTTGGCGCTTTGGTTTAGTTTGGAAAAAAAGATTTAAATGTTTATAGTGGGAACTACTAACCTCTGAAGCATATACATAAAAAACGCAGGTACGATGTCCGTCGTAACTTCGTGTAATGTCCATAAATTCTTTATAGTCAAAGAAAAAAAAGTTTATTTTTTCCTTTATTGTAAATTTATTTTTCTTTCTTTTTTTCTTTTTGTTTTCCTTTTTTTATTTATTAAGTGGTGTAAATTCTTTAAAGTATTTTTTCTTTTAACATAAATATATTCAAACTTATTCCTTGGGAATCGACATGTAAAATTATCGTAATTTTGACGGATTACAGTTAGTTTAATCTTAATTACCTTGAAGAATTTACGCGGTGGATTTACCAAGTGTACAGTAAGGCCTCGGGTACGATACAAGCGGCGAGCGGCAGAGCGTCAATGCGCCCGAGTAGTGAGGGAAGACGGCCACGATATAACTAAGCTCA
Source organism: Agrypnia vestita (assembly GCA_016648135.1). Classification (NCBI taxonomy): domain Eukaryota; kingdom Metazoa; phylum Arthropoda; class Insecta; order Trichoptera; family Phryganeidae; genus Agrypnia; species Agrypnia vestita. Next base: position 53,488 of record JADDOH010001350.1, on the reverse strand, counting down.
GTACTATGCCGTCAATGTGACCCTTACTACTCGGGCGCATTGACGCTCTGCCGCTCTGCCGCTCTGCCGCTCTGCCGCTCTGCCGCTCTGCCGCTCTGCCGCTCTGTCGCTCTGCCGCTCGCCGCTCGTATCGTACCCGAGGCCTTAGAAACTCGACGAGTATCAACTATACGTAGACGCTTATCCCGTGGGTAACATGTATCTTGCTCTATTATTGGATCTGTAAGAAATAGGTGAACTAAGTATGGATTCTATCTTATCAAATTTATTGTAAAATTCTTGAAGGGATGATCAGCGTCTGAAGGTCTTCCCATTGTTGGGAAGATTTGAGAAGATTGTTAATGTCGCTATGTTCCGCATTAGAATTTATTATTTGTTTTATGCGTGTATCGAACATGAAACCATATCAATGGTGTAGTTATTCAATATTACTTAACAGAACTGGACTTATTTTTTCTATTAAGTTTTTATTAAAAGTTGACTTTTTAGGCAGTCGTTTTTTTTTTAAATACTTTACTTTTTTTGCATTTATTTTATACATGTAAGCAATTACAATTTATATTATGGCATATATAAACGTACATATTTATCGAGAAGGGGTAACCAACTGAAATACGATATTCAGAATATTTTAGTGTCCAAATTTCTCAAGCACACAATACTGGATTTTATCCCCGGGGGACATCATTAATCAAGATATATTATAGATGTCTCACAGAGACAAAGCTTTATTTTTATATGCTTGAGTAAATGTGGAAGTTTTTTGAGTGTTTATAGGGCTTTTGACCTATCGTACGGCTGGCCTAAGTGATCAATTGACACAATGTAACGTTCACCAATTCTACCCACGATACAACGGTAGGAAAAATACAACTCACGAAACAAGTTGTGCAATTTAAACATATAAACAACATCTAAAAATATTGATCTTTGTGGTAGTCTATCACTGGTAAGCTAACGGTATGATAGGTCGTAAGCCCTACGAACACCCAAAAAGACTTCAATACCTACTTTATCATACAAAAATATATCTTGAAATATGATATTCATACGGGAGAAGGAGATTTATGTTTGCTTCTGAGAAAAAAAGTAAATTTAAATAAATAAAAATATTATACTTTTCTTCGGTGATGTGTGATGTTTTATTGAATTAGTAGGTGTGGCTGTTAGCACTCATTGTGCCAATATTTTTCGGACGCCAACAGATGGACAGCCTTCGATTTAGTCGCCGCCACCCTGCCGTCCCTGGTGCAGGCTGGCCCGGAGTCACACTGGTAGGTGGCAGCCCTGCTGCGCTGCTTCGCAAGAGGTATGGGGGAATAATTTTGTTTTTCGCTTTCACTGGTGGTGGTGGTTTTTCTATTTTATTCCGTAATTCCGCTTTTTAATTGGGAATAATGAAAACAACATGTGCGCCCTAATGATAATGCTTGGCCATTCTGTCCGAGGGATCAAATCACAATAAATAAATTGGATTAACAAGTTTTTCAATACACACATTTATTTTGAAAAAATACTTGAAATATCTGAAAAAAAACTGGGGTCATCCAACAAAAAAATAATTTGTTTCACAAAACATACAAATATGAAAGTCTGACGTGATCTATGTATTTAATCACTCGGTTTACCCGCATTTTAAGTCAGGTTTGCCCCGGAACAAACGACCTGCCGCGCAACGCGTAACATCAAGAGTTTACCGTAATTACATTATTTTCTGTGTAAGTGTACAAAGATAATAAATGTTTGTCATAAGTAAATAAACAGACAACATGAACAGATTTTTTGTAATTTATATAGTGATCAGTTTTTTTTAAAAATCTTAAATAAGATGAAATTTATTTTACAAGTCAGACAAAAACTAAATTTCTTGAAAGATAGCTTTATCATGATTACCTTTGTATTTTATAAGCTACATATTTTTTATTTTTATTTTATCTCATATTAATAAATGTTTAAACTTATTAATTGATATGGCAGGTACTTTGCGGTGCAAAATGGTTATGTTAAATTTATCAATACTATAGTTTTGAGAGGAGCAGTCTCTCTCATCGGTGAGTGTTATTTATAACTAACCAAAATGTAGAAATTATGTCATCTTATTCGAATAGAGTAACGGGTCGTAGAGCATGGGGATGATTTTTTCTGTGGTCTTTAACGGGAAGATCTTGAGGACTAGAGACATATGTAAGAATGCGGTGTTTTCAAAGCGAATGTGATTTAATGAAGTCCATCACTAACGTTATCAAAACGCTACGCTATTCAAGATAGCGCTGTTCTCATAGTCTTATAGTCTGGTGGTCGAAATATGTATACTAAAATTACTTCATTTTTGACAAGATAAAGCTAGTTAACTATATATTTTTGAAAGTGTTCGAGTAAACTTATGGAGTTGTTTGAAATTTACATATCGTAAGTCACTCGTCCACCATCTGTTATCTGCATCCTCTGAGCATAGTACCTATATTATCTCTAAGGATCGCCTGATATCTCTGGGCGATGCCTATTAACTACTAACTAATCTAACTGCGAGTGTCGTCTGATGTGATCACGGACATTTTCTGTTATCTGCGATTGTCGTCAAACATGTCAGAGGAAACATTTTTTTATTGTTATTATATTACGATGACTGAGAGTCGTGATTAGCGTGCGTGAAATATCAAATGCAAAAATCGTATTAACACGCCTTGGTACCTAAACTGTATCAACGCAGTGTTCTTACAAATCGCTCCATTTAAAGAAAATGCTACAAAGAGTTTTGTTGAGACAATCACATTTGGCAGCGGAAAATTTAATAAAGCGACACAATATAAACATAACGCGTTTCAAATTTGCTGTTGCTTATACAGGAAGTCATCTCATATCGAACCGTTGCGAAGCGAAACTTGTATCGTGTATTTGTTCATTCGTTTCAAAATGAAAATATCTACGTGATATAAACAACATAATATAAAGTGCATTTCAACCTACATGTATTTAAAAAAAATTAAAACGTACCAAAAAATATTTAACTGAAATGTCATTTTCAACTTTTTTTTAGTGTTTTCTATGGATTGTTAAAATTTATATCTATTTTTACCGATATTTTTGTTCCTATACAATTCTTATAATGTTTAAATTATACATTTACTTTGGATATTGTATGAAAATTATATTTCCCCTTTTAAAAACGCCGTAAAAGTATAAATGAATATATATCAAAATATAAATTACCAACTAAATTTAAAAATAATTTAAATAATCTCCAATTTCTCATACCTTTTCATTATACTATGAATTGTATATTTAAAGAGTCAGGTACAGGATTTAAAAAAATAAATATTAAAAAAATATTTTTAAACATTTAGTTATTAGCGAACCAAACATAATGTTTTTTATTAGTTTTCATCACCTTGGCAGAGATAGCGATTGTTTTCGAAACCGATTAGACAATATATAGGTAAGTACTTATACTTAAATGAGAACATAAAGAAAGTTAATATTTAATTTGATTTACAAAGTTATACTTGATTTATTTCTTTCTTATGAAATATATAATAATATTTATTTATTTACTAAAATATTTACTTAATAGTATTTAATAATATTTACTTAAATAACTTATATAATCAAATATTTAAATAACCCGCAATATAACTTTTTTTTTATCGTAAAATTCAACAGTAGATGGACTGGAACTAAAACTTTAGATAGAAATTAGAGTATGACACGCAATCAGCGGGCGCCCAGACAACACGCAAGGGTCGCCGCAGCATATTGTGCTGTCTTGACATTTTTATATTATTATTTTATAAATATGTAGTTTAAGGTTTAAATAAATAAAGTCAATGTAAAAAAAAAAATTATTGATGAGTTTACGGCTTCAAGATCTCGAAATTATTATGTCCCGTGATTTTCACGGGAATACTTTAGGGTGTAAATGTAACCTTAATTACAAAATTATGAGATGCCAATTATTTATGAAATATATAACTATTAATCTAATGTTTAAATTAGATATTAATATCAATCCCAGTAGTGGACCTTTCCGGTTTTGTGGAGATGCATCGCATGACATATCAATCCTGTCAACAGTACTTTTTACCGAATAGGAACATTCCCTTCCGCAAGCTCCGCCCGAGGGACATGGCAACCTAAATTTTCTCTGACATGTGAAAAAGTCAGACGGCGGAAAGACAGACGACATCGCCTCCCAGGGAATATCAAGAATTGCAGACTGCAGTAGGACTTGTATGCATATCTGATGGTATTATATTTGGGATGAATAAAAATACATGGCAAACTACAGATCACGTAACAGATTCCCGTGAAACTGTTCACATAGTTTTCTGTACCTTTAAAATATGATGTCAAAAAGATATTTGATATGATTTCTTTGATATATATATATATTTTTATTTCATGGTTTTATTGTTCAATACAATATTTATTACACAATTGTGTTATTCATAGTTCCTCTCCATTTAAGAGCATTGCTCTTGTGCTCGGACAAGGAACTATGAATTTACATTTAATTACTTACATTTTATTATTTTATATTATATTATATATCTAGGATGAAGTAGTAGAGTGAACGTTTTTGACTTTGAAGGTAATGGTGTCTAGTTTAGTTCATAGAGATGTTCTTTCAATTTGCTATTCAATTTCGATTGGGAGGTTGTTAAATTTCATGCCTGAGTATATGAAACCTTGTTGATATTTTTTTGTATTGCATTTTGTTATTTTAAAATTGTCTCTTAATCTTGATTACGAGACAATTTTAGACAAGTTGTGTTTTTTTCGAAATTTGCCTGATCGTTTGCTTTGATAAGTTGCATAATTGATACTCTTTTGTATATAGATTCCAACTTTGGGACTGGAAACATTTTGAATAGTGTTTGTGTGGGGAATATTGATTTTAAATATGTAGTTCGTATAAACATATGTATTTAATTTAGTACAGTTGAAACATAGTCAAATGTCTAAAAAATGGATAAATACATTTTATGGAAGTAAAATACAAATAAATAAATGGATAAATACATTTTATGGAAGTAAAATACAAATTATTTTTGATTAAATTAGCTTATTTTACTTGAGACACAATTCACCTTATGGAGGAATTACCAATTTAATAATTTTCCTCAACAACTTGTATTTATATGAATATGAAAGGTATATGAAGGTTTCTGTTGTTGCTGTATACTTACTTTCTACTGTATAATGTATTTACCTTTTTGTATTGTGCTATTGCTATTTATTTGCTTTCTACTTTATATTGTTATTTTTTTGTTATGTATTTCTTGGGCATTCACTATGTAACAATTTTTAGACATTTTGTTTGAAGTGTTCATTCATTTAAAGTACATTTGTTTAATGTACACTCAGTCTACTATGATCAATATTAATTTAGTGAAAAGGGATTACATTAATCAATGAAAATCGTAGAGTTAATATAATTTCTACGCGATTGATCCTAAGTAACAATTCTGTTCCTTCACTAATTTTATTTATTTATTACTTTTTTTGTTATGATTATATATAGATTTAAGTTAAGTGTACTCTTATAATTTGAAATTAATACGAATAAAGAAATAGTTTTTCGAGGATCCAATTAAGTATTCTAGGTAATAATTTTTTGAGTGAATTTGAGTTGAATATTTTTTTTATATTAGTTAATTGTGCTCCATCAAAGGGATTAGACAATTTTAGTGTTTAGATACCCCTAAAGTTGGTTATGTGTGAGAATAGTCAGGTAATAACGAGAGTGGTAGTAATTTACCATAAATGCTTGTATATATGCCCAGACCACCAAAATATATAGACATAAACTAACATAAATTTCTTGGTGCACGGTCTGGTTGTTGCAGTGCTGTTTTTAACTTGACTTGGTTTAAAAAAATACCATGAGCTTGTAAATTTTGAAACAATTATGAAAAGGTCAAAATAAATACTCTCAGTAAGTATAATATCTTATTAAATGAATCGCATTTTATAACAAAAATACATTTTTTTACTTGTGAAGACTCTGTATGGAACAAAATAAAAAAAAGTCTACTGTAAAAAATACTTTTTGTTTATAAGAGGATTTAATTATGCAAGAATAAATACTTGCATTGCATTAAAATTTCCGCTATGATCCAATCCCCTCGCCCAAAGGAGGAGTTAAGTTAATATTTGTACAAAAGTTATTCGAATATTGGCATGAAATGTCACGTTGTAATCTGTGGGTCGTAGCGAACGTAGCTGTCATTCTGGAGGAAGAGAGGAGTGTAGGGTAGTTGGGGGCGCATCCTGGTGCGTGTCCTGGCGCGCACTCCTAGTGGTGCGTGTCCTAGCGGTGGTCATGCAATGATCTGCCGGGTGCGTTCGGTTCACTCAACACAGTCCTATCTCTAAAATGTATTATTATTATTACAGCGGTTTTGTATGTTTATCGTTCTTAACTGACCTAGGCTCGGTTGCGCCAGCAGAAGTAAATTTGGTTCGAGTAACATTGACCCGAGTAACTTTTTTTACCCTCAGATCAGAGTAAACTCGATTTCGGGTTGCACAAACAGCTTTTTTACCGCTGTCAAACCAATCATAAGGCTAATAGGGTGCCAAGCGGAATAAACCTCAAATACCGCATTTGTCTATGGAATTTGATTTATTTCAGTTTTTCACCACTGGCAATACGTACTTTTGCGGTTCAAAACCAGTTCAAACAAACCACTTTATTCTATAAAACAAACCAAACAAACGTCAAACCATCGCTAAAATAACGCGAAATTAAAAGATTCATTTTAATATTTACAAATTTCAATACGAAAATGACAGCGACAAAATTCAAATGACAAGTACCTATATGGATAAATGTCACATTTTCAAATCAGCTGTGAGAGGACGGCCATTTTTTTTACCAACGTTTTTACCTTTACCCATCTATCTTGGAGAGTAAAAAAAAGTTACTCAGATGTATGTACTTCGGCGAGTTAAATATTTTTACCATAGATGGCGCAACCCGTTTTAGTAAAAAACGTTACTCATGTAACTTTTTTACTAAAACTTTACCTTTATAGTTTAAGGCTAGTAAACCGGGCCTTAATAGTTTAAGGCTAGTTAATATTCAATTTATGTCTTTCAAATAACCAGAAAAAAACGGTGAGTAGCGGTGCAAGCAATGGTTTGACTTCTTAGACTAATTCTGTATCCTAACAAATGTAAATCCGTCATCAATGTGACCTGCTTGATATTCTAAGCTGAGCTGAATGCCACAGAGTTGATGTTGCAGGATTATTTTCTACACTGCTCTGCACTCGTATACGTCTCTCAGTAATTTGGACTGAACGTGGTCTCTCGGTTTGTGGGTGATCACTAGCCGAATCCAGCTTTCGAAAAGACCCAACCAAGCGACGAATTGTTGACCCGATGTACTGAAGAATATCCTCATAGGGTTTACATTATCCAATGATTGTATTATAATTTTATTTACTTAACTAACTAGCTAAATAATAATATTTTATATTAATAAAAAGAAATCACTTTGTATAAAACCACTATTAATTATGATTTATTAACGTGTTTCGGGGCCAACGATCCCTTAAAAGCAAATAATATGTTATAGATAATCAAATATTTTTTGAAAATAGTTGCCTTTTAAATAAATTTTCAAATTAATTCTTAATTAGTTATTCAACTCACAAATGTATATATATACGTATATTTTATTTTTGCTAATGTCTCTACTTACAATTTTAATTTTCTGTATTCAAAGTGTTTTTGCTGTTATTGAAGGTGAAATAATATTTTAATTCGATTCTCAGTTATGTACTGTAATATGGTAAATGCTGAAGCATCGTGTAAGTAGTGAAAATGATAATTAATTTTTCATCAACGCAGAGAGGATAAAGTGCCACTTTTCTGTTGAACACGGAACATTTGTCTCGTCCATTTTCATACACCTTTCATGCACGCGTCTCGGTTGTTGAAGCCTTTAACAGAGCCGTTTTTTTTATATTAAGTGTACCTGATAATACTAGGTCTTTCTTAGATGTCCTTCCTGCTGCCTCCCTTCAGACAGAGGTTCCTAGCTATTTTTCTAATAATCAAAGATCTAATAATCGGAATAAAAATCATAATCAAAGATACAGTTCATGAATCGCTACACGCACATGTGCACAGAGAAACAAAACAGCTCTTTAATTTTGATGTTTTGTGTGTATTTATTTTTAAATACTTATCTATATATAATGATACTGAGTAGAAAAGCCAACCAGTGCAGCTCACAAAGTAACGTGGTGTTTAGATCCCCGTTTGATATACTCGGTGCTCGGCGGTATGGCGGGGGTCATTTCAGTCGCTTCTTCTTTTAATTTAGCAAATTGTCAGAGTTTGTTTCATTTTCTCCCTCAGTCCTCGCTCGCTAAGTTGATTGGCCGACAAATTGTATTGGGTCCCCGGGAAACGTGGTTTCATCGCGCAGCAGTCGAGGGTCTCTTCAGATTTCCACTCTATTTCATACTTATAATTAACGGTTTCAGGGCGCACATGTCGTCCTGGAAAACTTGCAATTTGTGCTCGGAATCATAAGGTTATATCTCTAAAATTTAAAATTTTTATTCGCTGGTAACTTATAAAAACATATTATTTTTTAATTATCATTATTACTATTAGTATATGGTTTGTTTTATTGAAGTTTTAAACATTTTAAGTATAGTTGCCTTAAAAGCCTGTAAATAAATAAACAGACAGGATTTCTGTTATACTGGTAATGTATTTATTAATAGATGAACATACGTGCGTATTAATAGATTTGAGGGGGAGTATGCTTTCATGAGTTGCTACACTAAAATAATTTATATTTTGCGTACAATTTTGATACACGTTATTAAAAGACCTTCATTTAAAATAACATCTTTTATACTCGTTACTCGTATTTTATGTCTCAAAAGCTAAATATGGTCGAGATAATTCAATGTTTTATCATGTTTCATTATGAAATTATTTTTATTTCGTCCGTTCACAGGCATTCTGCTTAAATGGAATTTATATTTTTTGAATTTTTTTATATATGTTTAAACTGCTTACACCTTTTTTTGCAGCAGTGTTTATAATAATTATACATTATTCAAAATTGAAAGGAAGAGCGAGAGTGAAAATAATAATATTTTTTTCAGTAAATTTCTGTAAAATAAATTTTCTTTTTCACTTAGTTTAAAAACATTTTTAATATTATCTTGTACTAGCTATTCATATCCGGCGTTGCAGAGGTTAAGGATTAGATTTAAAATAAATTTGTGAAGGTAAATAAAGTTTCGATTCGAACGGTATAGATTTACATCGAAAATATGTCAGGGGGAGGGGAAAAGGTAAAAGAACAGGGGGGAAATTTTGCTTATGTTACCCACCGAGTCCGATTTACAAATTTTGAGTAAGATCCGTCAAACGGTACAGATTTGCTTTGAAAATATATCAGGGATAATGGAAGGGGTAAAATAATTAGGGGGAAATGTCGCAAATGTTATCCGCCGAGTCCTAAAGAATAAGTTTCTAAATTTTGAGTCCGATCGGTCAGGTTAAACGGTACAGATTTGCATCGAAAATATATCAGCGGAGGGGAAGGGTTGAAAGAATAGGGGAGATATGTGAAATATGTTACCCGCCGGGTCCATAAGAATAAGTTTCCAAATTTTGAGTCCGATCGGTCAAACGATACAGATTTGCATCGAAAATATGTCAGGGGGAGAGGAAGGGGTAAGAGAATAGGGGGAAAATGTTTCCTATGTTACTTGCCGGGTCCCAAAGCATAATTATGCAAAATTTGAATCGAATCGGACAAACGGTGTGGATTTGTATAGCGAACAGACAGACAGACTTTGAGTTTTATAGGTATAGATTTTTTTTTTAATAAAATGTGACCATCTTTTCAGACGAATTCTGAGATAAAAGAATATGAAACATCCATGAATATGGGAAGAAAAAGTATACATTATATGAACAGCTACTTAGAATTGGTCACAAAATATTACCAAGCAACGTATTTATATTGAAAGTTGGTATGGACATGATAAAACATTGAATATATTTTTTACTTGATGTATCCGTATAGTCAAAACGTTTTGAAATTATCAAAGATTTATCGTTGATAATTTCAAACATTAATGTTTTGAAATTATCTACAGATGATGTAAGGAAACATTTTTTTGTATGTCGTATATTGAAAACTCTAACCAAAAGATTTTTCGAGAATTTCTGTAATATTTGCACAGCGTGGCAGCCGCAAGTAAAGAGAAAACAGAGAGACTGTATTGTATTGTCGATGTGTATTAAACAGATCGATACGTCTGAGCTCGTTTAAAGAATGCAGAACCTTGAAAATTGTTTTTTGAAAATAATATAAATTAATTATTGCAGTCACAAATAAATTATTTAAATTCATTTAATTTTCCAAGGTTTTTTTTTATCGTGAAATGGTAATCTTTTTGAAGATTTACATTGTTATATTGGATATGGAGTAATTACGTAGGGAAGTATTTATATTAATATTATGACTGAAAAAACAGGTACCTAAGTCCCTGCTGAATTCAAGACCGATAGGGCGAAGGAGCTCAGGAAGGCCAAAATTAGTATGGAGTGACGATATCCTCTAAAACATAAATTTTTGTCTTGGAGATTCAAAACTGGAGAAAGCTGGCATAAGATCGAGATGAGTGTAGGAGAACGCCGGAGTTGTAGAGCCAAAAGTGGGGATGAATAATATCAAAATTATATTTTGGCTTAATAGATTATATTTATTTGATTTATAACTTTTCACTTTTCACAATATTTATTTTGATTTGAATGCATTTCTTAATTGTCACTATCTGGATGTGTAACGTAGCTGTATTTATAATTAATCCTATGTGCCGTTTTAGTACATTCTGAGATAAACGAATGAAATTGTTTTAAAAAATAATTGCACAGACTACATTTATAAAAAAATATTTTAAATAATTACTAGGCAGGCTTTCTACATGAACGGCAATGTTTTTTTAGTATATCTCCATTATTTATATGAAAAATTGACAAATTGATTCGTTCATCTCAGAATGTACTAAACGGCACATTGGCTTTATTATATATACAGCGACGATAAGCTTTCTGACCGTATCTCATATTATTAAAATAATTCAAACAATTTAGTTATTTCTCCCAATTATTTATAATTAATTTATAAACCCTTTCCATGTGAGATTTTCTGTTAAATTAAACCTTTTTTTACTTACATCTAACCCCTACTCTAAAGAGAATAATATAATTAAATAAAATAAAACGAAAAAAATTCTACAAATATTGAGTACAGAGTTGAATAAAGTCCCAGCGTGGCTGGAGGGGGCGGACAACTTTGATTGACTGACTGACAGCGACGTGGGGCAACAGAGGCGGCCCGTGATTACTGATTTCTTTTGAAACAAAAAACAAAGTTTTATCGAAAATCGAGGGTTCAACCTTAGTGAATATACAAGTTAGTATTATTATCGTAGAAAGGGCTGTGTTCTAATTTCAAAATGGTCAGATCAACGGGGTAAAATGTTTTTAAGCTAATATCAGTAGTTACAAACATGTATAAAGAAAATCAAATCGAAGTACAATCAAAATATAAAAAATATATGGGAAATTAATAATAACGAAGTACCTACTAACATTAAAACAAATTTAAAAGATAACTATTTGTAAGAAGGACCTGTCTATTCTTCGATTTTTGATTTTTAATGTGTTAGTATACAATTGTATCCTGACGAAGGGACAATGGGCTCTGAAACATGTTGATATTTTTCAATACAAAAGTGGTGAAAACAAAGTTAATTTTTATTAATTATATTATGATTTTATAATTTTTTCTGATTTCTCGTTGTAAAAAGTGTATTCTATAGCGAGTAATTCCACCAATTGTCATAAAATCTATCACATACAAGTAAATGTGTTTTTAGAAATGCTGATAATATGTTTGTTTAAAAAATGAAAATAAATAGTTCATTGGATTACCGATCAAATTCACGTATTAATAAAATACATATAAAAGATAAGAATCAATGATGAAATGGATTAAAATGAAGATTTTAAATTCACTAATGACTATAATACATATAAAATAAGGAGAAAAATGTTCTAATGTAAATTGTATAATAATTTACATTAAAAAAATATATAAATTGTAGGTATATAGGTATGTATAAAAAAAACAATGGTGCTTCTTAAAATTATACAATCTTCAACATTAATAATTTCATTTATGAATTTATAAGATATCTACTTTAAAGTGTTAATGTAATATGTTTGACAGAAATATTCAGTTAAGCTTCAGAGCTCGTCACGAGCTGTCAATGGTTTCCTTATAAAGGTGGGGAATGGGGTAGCGGGCGATCGATGGTGTTATGGTCACCGTTCCTACCCTCCACCTCCGCAGGTCTTACCTCGCCCCTCGTCATACAGGTTCGTCTCCCTGCTTTCCTCCCTTCACCAACAACTACCCCGCTTCTTCATATAAACCTCACATATATATAATTTACACTCAAATATAAAATTTCATAAGTTTTCATAAAAATACACCTTAATTGTCATCGAATGATGAAACACACTTCAAACTTTTTATTTGAATTCACTAATTTCGAATAAATTTCAACCTACCGGTTTTTTTAAACTTATACAAAAACTAGAAAGTAATAAATATAAAATAAATATTAATTAAGATAAATTATAGTTATTAAAGTCTTACGGAGACAACTGTTTATATGGGAAACGTGTTTATTGAAATCTTTATGGGGTATTCCAGGGCTTATGAACCGTATGAGTCAGCTTAAGTGGTCACTTTACACAATTCATCGTTCATCAATTTTATAAAATATTGTTCGTTACTCCATCGAGGATATTGTGAGCCTCACATGAGACTTTGAGGTTACGTGTATATATATTTTGGAAATTCTGGTATTATGCGACATGAACAGCTGTCAACATACATATTTGTTTTATGCAGCACGAACGGAAGGACGAATGGGGGATAGGATGCAGTATTTTCCGTGAATATTGGGACCTCCATCATCTTGCACATTTTATCTCCGACTTTGAATCTAAATTCACAGGAACGTGCCACAGGGTTGAGTGACAACACTAAACAGCAATAAAATCCATCAATTTCAGATCATTATGGTCCTACTCACAATGGTCAATAAAAAACCTTTCTTTTATATTATTCTTAATGTTTGACTAGTGGTTTAAATAAATATAATACGTGGTTTAAAAATATGAAAAACAAACTTGTCATTTAACATTTGTTCTCGATCCATATTTATGTACGCGTAAATTTTAATAGAGAAATGCGGGCATTTGAGTCTACCCAAGCTTTTTTTCCAATCATTTAAAGTGATGAGTGCTCTGTGTACGGTATGAGCGTCTAATTTACTACTACACGTTAATCAGCGCTGTCACTTTTACGAAATACTTTTTTTATGAGATAAACATCTTTATAAAAAAGAAAGGTTGAAATTTGAAGCATAAAAGGTTTTTCCCGAGCTTCAGTGTTATGCATGCTCAAACCCATAAAAATGCCTATTCAAGTTTTACACATATCGATATATGTAATATTTAGAGCAATATAGTTAACCGACTCCTGATAAATTCATCCATTTTTATTCGTACTTACATCAATAATTATTCAGAATATTTTGAGTTTGTTCAAATCTTTCAGAACAGTGCTGGATTTATGTCACAGAGACATTATTAATCAATTAGTGTATATTAATCCATAAATCCAGCACTGTTCTGAAAGATTTGAACAAACTCAAAATATTCTGAATTGTAAACACTGGTAAAAAAGGAATTTAACAAAAATTGGAAATAATATTTCCTGGCGTATCCTAGTGTAATGCAAGTATTCGGATGAATTTCATTACACACAATAAAGTATATTGCTCCCAAAATTCCGTAAATCAATTGTAGATTTTCTCATTAGCGACATCTGTGGGGATTTAGGGGAATGAAAATGGCTTTGTACAGGCCGCATGGAAAAGGCGCTTACAACTCATATATGAAAGCTTCACGCAATTTGAACATATATACAACTTCCAAAAAAAAAAAAAAATGAATAAGCATGGTATATTCTATCATGGGTGGAAATGGCGAATGTTACAATTGTGTAAAGTGATCACTTAAGCCAACCATAAAAAGACAGGTCATAAGTCCTGTTACACCCAAATGACTTCTATACCTACTTTCCCATAATTAATACAGTTTCGTCTCTGTGAGATATCTATAATATACACTAATTGATCAATAATTATTGTTCCAAAAAACTTTATGTTAATTATAAAACTATTGTATGTACGATGTACGTAGGTACCTAGTTCTAAAATAAGAGTATGTTTTATCGTTATTTCCTCGAATAACTTCTTACAATTTATTTCCGTTTTAAATATAAAATTAAAATAATGATTCTTACAAAAAAATTTGATCGCGAGGTACCTCGCTGTTTCGATGTCACGAAATAACAAAATGAATAACATTTTCAGTGTAGTAAGTCAGTATCTTTATTGCAGAGTCCGTCGTTATATTTGAGTGTTGTTTCCCTTGTCTCCGGGACGCTCGAGCGCTTATGCAACTGTTCCTCGGTCATCGCGGCACATCTGGCCGCTTCTCGTCCTTCGCCCTCGTGCAGAGGTCGCCATGGAGACGCCGCCCGCCGCCGCCCGCCGCCCCCGCCCGCCAGCGCCGGACACGCCGCCCCCGAGGACGTATGTCGGAATCCTGGCGGTGAGTGACGCGTGACGTGCATGCTCATCGGCCGTGATTAGGGCGGCCCGGACCGAAACGGGAAGAGCGAGGATGCAAACTATTTATTTTCATTATTCTTTTTTTTTAAAACAAAATATTTATTTTATTTTATTTACTTATTTATACTCCTTGCGGAATTATTAATTTGCAAAAGTAATTGTGAAATAAAAATTATAAAATTAAGTAAATAATTAATTAATAGAACAAAATATATCATAAGGTACATAAAACAAAACTTAAAAATAAAATTAAAAAAAGGAAATCTCCTTCCTGGCACTGTCCCGAATCATTCCTCGGAGAGGCTGTTGGGGTCGACTCTTTTCGTTCTCAGGTTCTATGTTCTTCAGCGCTGATGATGGGTACGTTAATATTGGAACAATATCATTAATAACATACAAATTCAGTGTGTAAATAGAAATACAAAATGCAACTTATCTTTCTGACATCTCTATATTTCAAGGCCACTGAGCATGCCTGAAGTACCAGTTTCAATTAAAACTGTTAGTGCAGTATTTAATTACACACGAAAATGAATTTATTGTGTATTGTGTATTATGAGTAACTACTAAGAAATTAGAAAAATCTGCTTGCAAGCCTGACAACATTAAAAAATTCAGAGTATTCCGGGCAAATCTGAGTATTGTATTATTAGTCTAAAATTTTATTTGGTCACTGGTAGAATGTGTCGTAGATATTACAATTGAAGATTGTTTATTGAATACGGTTCGTATTTAACAATAATATTTTAATGTAAATTAAAACTAATAGTGTGTTAATAAATAAGAGAAATACATCTCAGTTCTGGGGACTCCCAATTGTCCCTCCCCTCCCGTCACTCGGGCGGACGTGGACGGTTCCAGCGAGACACGTATGGCAGCCATCATTATAAGACATTTCTGAAATATTGCTATATCATATTGGACGCCGCTATGTAGAGGGATGCCTCTGGACATATCGCGATAAAATTTAATAGGGGTCCCAACTAACATCTTCCTTGTATTGGGCCATTAGCGTTATGTCCTGGACCATAATTCTTCGCCTCGATTTGTTCCTCGGGGAGGTGTGAGGTGCTTTTATTTCCGGGCGTGTGCTGACTGTGGAAGTCGATGGCCGAGTAAACAACGTTTTTATCCCCTCTTTTAATGGATCGTGTGAATTGCTTTTCTATAGAGTATACCTGGAAAGAATGTACTACGTAAATATAACGGTAACAGTATTAAAAATATTTAACAATTTTTCCAAGAAAAATATTGATTTCTTTTGAGGAATAATTTAATATATTTTTCTTCATCCCCTTTACTTTAATCGGGTCGGAGACTAACATTTTATTTTATTTTTGGTAATAAACATAAACATTTAAATTCTTTAAAAGCATACACCATAAATAGTTGAGTAACTCGATGGTCTAGTGCAGTGATGGCGAACCTTTTTACGTGTGCCGAAATTTTTAAATATTATCTTTCACCTCTCTGACGTGCCGAGCATTTTTTACTTGAATAACTGCAATGAGTAATTATGATTTAACTAGTTTTTTTACTTAAAAATATGACATGAGAACCATTTATTTCTTTGAAAACGCGTCCGATGATGGAATGGGTTTATTCACCTTTTCGTAAATGGAGCAGTAGGCATTTTTGAATTCACTGTACTCAGCAGTTTTTAATGGGGAAAATGAAAAAGAGGTTTTCTCAAAATTTTATTAGAAAAGTTTAAAAATTACATTAAATTTTCATAACAATGAACTTAGGTATAACCAATAAAAACCCATATCGGTTATTTATTAATGAGATACCAAATGCTTGGTATCGAATGTACAGCAGCAAATCTGGTTCGCGCAAGTGGATTCATCGGCTACATTTCATAAAATTCGTTTGGGAAAATAATGAATTTGTAAATCATACATATGTCAGCCAGTTACACGCGTCCTAGGCTCGCCACCACTGGTCTAGTGGTTAAGACACTTGCTTAGCGATCCATAGGTCGGTGGTTCGAGCTCCATTCCAAGAGACCAGAAACTTAGTCTTATTTCCATAGCACAATCGTTTAACTTACTTTGAAAATAGTAAGAATATTGATGTTAAAATAAAACACAAATTACTTTGTTTTCACCACTATATTAGATTAAAAAATCTACATGTTTCGAGAACAATGTTCTCTTCATCAGGATTATTGTGTACTAATCTTAAAAGTTGAAACAAGCAAATATGTTACGGTGAAGGAGCGGTTGAGGGGGTTGGTGAGGGGGGGGGGGGTTCGAGGTGTTGATTATTATGGGTCATTTGGAATGTTAAGTGGAAAAATATTCAAAATAGGATTATGCAAAAATTTCGTCTGTGTATTTATTATATTAGACTTAATATTAACATTTTTCCTAATTTCGAGTATTTCTAAATTATTTATTTGAGGTATCTTATAGTTGAAATGTAAAAATTTTAAGCCTGTGTTAATATCAAATGTATGGTCAAATTCTATTAGATGTTTTGCGAAATCAGAATCAATATTGCTTGTTAATGCTTTGATATGTTCTTTAACCCTAGTTTCAAAATTTCTTTTTGTTTTGCCAATATAAAAATTATCGCAATCGTTACAATTAAGTCTATAAACTCCTGATTTCATGATAGGATTATCACTATCCTTGTTATTTAGTATGTATTTTTTTTAATTTGTGTTTTATTTTAATAATAATGTCACCACAACGTTCAAGCCTTCATACAGAAGAAGAAAAAATATTCTTCGAACAGTTAATATTGATGTGACATGTATTTTGTTCATCCATATTTAAAAAAAAATCACCGAAGAAAGAAATTAAAAAGGAAGAAAACGTTGTTTAATAGATTATATGGCAACATAATATATAATAGATTACAACGTGCAAAAGTATACAGTGCATAGAAAAATAAAATGACTATAATTAAAATCAGACAGTGGATCCCAATAATCACTCCTATGCTGAACATTAACAAACTAAATATAAGAAAAAGATAAATGTAATCACGCAAAAAAGTCCTCCAAACAACTGAAAATCAAGCAAAAAATTCTAAAAATATCGCTTGAACAGCACATCTACTGTACTGTCCTGCGCTGTTTTTGAAGGCAAGTGTTTAATTTATAATATTTCGCTGTGTCAATTACTTGGGACTACTCTTAATTCGATCTATCTTCGTAGAGGATATCCATTTGCCTTCTCTGTGTTCTCCTAGGACGTCTTAGAAGCCTTCTTTCCTCTGCTACTGCCGGGAAATTTTGCTTAGGCAGTGCTTCGTTTTCCATACGGAGAATACATCCAAGCCAACATTAACTACGATTTCTCTTTTTGGAGCAACAGTGAGTTCAACATTAGATATTTATTATCTCGGATTATACCATTCTTGATTTGATCCCTTAAGGCCACCACCGCTACTTCTGTTACATATCTCATCTCTGCAGCCTAGATTTCATACCATACGTGATAATTATAGTTATAAAAACATGCATAGACTGACGCGTAGGGACACGATATACCCAAGAATTTTGGGAATGCAGGTTTATATATCTATCGAGTCAATAAAACTTGCAACGTTAAATTAATTTTTTAGCTAATCCGATAAAAACTTTTTCGCATAGAAATTACTAGAGAAAAACCTTATGTAAAGCAAATCGTTTTGATAAAAAACTATTTCTGATGTTTGAATTCGATATAAAATTTGAATGTTGAATGTGATATACGATAACATTACTATTTGCAGTCGGAAAAAAATACCATAATAATTCTCGAGCCAAAAGATACAAATATAAATATAATTATGTCTTTCAGTCTCCCATTCATTAATTGAAGAGATGAAAGACGAAAGATTGTGATTATTTTGTGAGAATATAATGTTATAATTACTCTTTTTATACTTAATGTTAAAATGTTTTTTCCATGATATATTATAGATGTCTCATGGAGACAAAATTATTTATTTATATAATATATTTTATTAAATATAAAATTGATATATAATATAAAAACGAGACAAATATATGTATATGAAAATAGTACGGAAGCCTTTTTAGGTGTTTGTAGGGCTTACGACCTATCACACGGCTGGCTTAAGTGATCACTTTACATAATGTAAAGTTCACCAATTCAACTCATAATTGACTAACACATCTATCAAATTTTTTGCAAGTTATATGTTTATGTTTTCTGTATATGTGTATCTGTATGTATATATGTATTTCTGTATATGTTTTCTGTATATGTATAGTTGTATGTATTCGTATATCATAGGGCTCTGTTTTAGGGTCAACCCTGTGGACAATTTAATTTGATGACTTACTTCTGCTTCCCTTACCGGAGGGCTGTGAATCAGTTGCCTATGCAGATGATGCGATATTTTTGGTATCTGGTGAGAGTCGGCGAGAGCTAGAGAGGAATGGAAATAATGTTAATGGAATGGTGTGTTAGGAACAAACTGACTACTTTTAAGATCATGGCCTTGATGCTGAAGGGAAACTTGAGCAGAGCAAGGAACCCAACGATTAGGATAGGTGATGTAAGTGTGAAATTTGAAAGGTATGTAAAATATTTAAGTGTTAATGGATACTTCGGGATCCTTTTTGGCCCACGTCAAGGCAGTGTCGGACCGTGCGGCGTACTTTTTTATGGCACTGAGGGGAATTTCTACCGCAAAGTGGGACATCAGAACTTCAGAATATACAGCGCAACCAAGTGGCGCAAGTCACCTACGCCGTGGAGGTTTTGACGCATAGGTCGGAGACACTAACTATCTCCTCTGCCCTAAACCGGGAACAGAGAGTATCTCTGCTGGCCCTGCCGGTGCTGGCGGGAGTGTTCCTTGCCGATTTCTTGGTTAGGGAGGCAAGTGCCCGCCACAGGTTGAGGAAGGGTCTGGAAGTGTGTAATTTGGGACACATCTTCAGGCCCTCGGATGCCGAATACAGGGTATTGTGCTCAAGTATAAGAGAATTGAGCTTAACGAGGTAGCAAGAGAGATGGTAGAGGCCAAAGCAAGCTCCACGATTTAGGGCTTGCTTCGCAACCGTGGTGTACCTGCAGCCGGGTGAAGTAGACGCCGGGGCACATTCTCTGGAGCTGTGTTCTGTTGTGGGATGCGAGAGAGGAAATAATAGAAGATTTGGAAGTAGCAGATCGGAGCTCTATATTGAACTCCGGTCTGTTAAGTTGTGTTAGGAACCTGGAACTGCTCAGGGCGTTTCTGCGGGTACGAGTCTTCAGGTGGGAGAATGTATTCTTGATTGGTTTGTCTTGTTTTGAATCGTATGTGCCATCCGTGGTGCGTGTGCGTTTTTCTAGGTACTTATTTTTATGCTGTCTGTTTAACCCAAAAGGGAGATTTCTTTTTCCTATACCCTCAAATGTCCCGGCCTGTTTGCTCCTTACCTGTATAATGCTGTGTATCCTTGGTATTTTTATATTGTGTTATTATATACGTTGTATTTTATATGTGCATATATATCGTGTTAATGGTTACTGTATTTAAATATCTGGGTGGTTTATGTATTTTTTTTTAATAAAGAAGAATTGTCGGACAATGAGGGTAAAATTTTGGATGGCAGCCGTGCAGCTCAACTCTGCTTTGTAAAGCTGGGTTGCACGGCTGCCTTTAGTATTAAAAAATGCTAACCTAGCGGCGAATGAGTAGGATCGATATATAAGCTTTTGCTTATAAAACGGTCCTGGTTAAGTGGTGGGTGTGTCATTGTATATGTTTTCTTTATACATTTCGTTTCACTGTGACTTTACTACCGCCATGTGTGGTTGAAATTTATGATCCCCTTGTACCAGATGGAAATTTCCTTTTTTTGTGATTATAGTTTTTTTGAAGCAGTATTTATAATGCTTCAAAATAGCAAATTATTTATGGTATCACAAAATGACATAGTTTCTGATGAGTATTTTCTATCATAGTATGCTGGGGGTTCAAACCCTTACTAGGACGTCATTTTAGCATCACTTTTTTAGAACTGGATCTTCTTCCATATTAATTAATTATCATAACACTTCAACGAGCACTTTTTAATAACTAAAATCGTGTGTTAAATTTTGCGGTTGTTGCTATCTTTCTTGGGCATCGCATAGGTACGTGGTCAAAAATTTCCTTCTGCAGTTTCTAATTACTTTGTCAAGCTCGCTATTTGTGCTTTTTATCTAAGCGTCATTTTTTCTAAATAGGATTATCTTCCATATTAATGAAATATATCATGTCACTTTTTAATAACCAATGTCTTACGAAAAACTAAGAAAAATTCTTTTGATGTTTTAATTTTGAATAATTATGAAATTAAATATTAAGTAAGTACACACAGTAAAAATAATGTTTTAATTTAACTATTCTATATACTATACAGCACCACTGCAATCTTCCATCCAATAGTAGTTCAATATTTAAATCCTTGGTAATAGACTTATTTATTAACTATTTGAAAAAATGTACCGTCAGAATAAAATGGTCACTTGTAACTATGACTCTTTAACTATTTTGTTCTTTTTTCTTTCTATTTAAAATTGAATAAAGAAGATTCCGCTAAAGTTTTTACTACCAGCTACGAGACACTGTGTGTATTCTTATAAAATACGTGTATAATGTTTTTATTAATAATGTATCTTATTTTTCAAATCATATATTTTCCCTGAATGTGGTAATTATATTACATTAGGAACATATGCATTTTACTAGTACATATAAAACTATATTTTAATAAACTACAGTTTAATAATGACCATAGTATATTGATATTTGTTTTTTTTTGTTTAGAATGGATTAAATCGTCCATCGTATTAATACATATAAAACGTGACGAAGTTTAACAAAATAAAATGACGATAATTTTTAAATCTTCTAACAATAATATTATTGACCGTTATCAAACATTGGGAGAGTGTCAGCCGTCTCTTGAATCTTTTTATAAATTCCTCATCAAATTTATATAAGGTTTCTTATTTATAAAATTTCGGTAAAGGACTTGTTTTCGTTATATTATACAACATTATGTGCTTTTAGTGGTGTATTTAATACATAAAGTTGGTAATTATTCGATTACTTATTTAAATAGTTGTTGTGCCATTTCGATACAAAAGTATTTTCAACGTGTTTTCTTGATACACTCGTACCCACGCACGAATGTGGCGTAGACTGTTTGCAGAGAATCGGGCGCACATGATTAGAAGAGCGGCTGTATTTAAGCGTCCACTCCGGAGCCATTGCAGTCCTGGAGTCTCTATTATTCCCCCTTCTTTCACCACATTGCCTTTGTTTTGGTTTTAATTTTACTTGTCTTGTATTATTTCTTTTCCCGGGCTATCCTTTTGTGAGCTAACTTCCCCACGCTAGACTCCTCCTCACCGCCACGGCCTCTCGTTCATTGACGCTGGTGTTTGTGGCTGGGTTATTTTGATATTTTAATATCGCCGCAATGACCAGTGATATACATATATATTTCTATGAAATGTTTTTTGATAAAGTGAGTTAATATTTTCAAAGTATTAACACATAACTTATTTACTGACACGGTACTTTTTTCTTGATACTCTAGAGATAAATTCATATTTTTTAAATAATATATCGGTTATAAATTAAAGTGATGAATGTTCACGTTGCATATTTTTAATAAATTATTTTCATATTTTGGAAATACACCATTATTTTTGTATTAAAAAGGGTTTGAAAATTTTACATACAAATAACATAGGGTTACTGTAGGGGACGTGCACAGCAGTGCATGCAGGACTTACCTTCTTCCAACTTCTTCGCTTCCGTGCTTCCGGACTAGTTCAATTCAGGAAAGTCCCTTCCAATGTTGTGGCTAGTCTAACACTTGTATAATTTATTTATCCTTCACCACTTAAACACACGGTGACTTGCGGCAATTTATTTCTTATAGAAATTCGAGTCGATCGAAAAACGCTGTGCTCTGTTGTTGTTGCTGCCATTAAGAGTGTGGATATCCAAATTCAACCCAAACCTCGCCACTCGCCAGGCTGAAGAGTATTGGTAGGTAGGCCTACATTTTAGGTAAGGTAGGAAATAGAATACGGTAGGACAGGATAGGATGGGATGACAACGGAATGTAAGTAGTCAGGAATACGGAACACAATGCCATGCGCCAACAATTACAGTTGCATACATTACAAATTGTAGAAATTAGATAAAGTGTTTATAGCAATTTAAATATTATAAATAAGCAACTCCTTTTCGCAAATAGTTTTAAATTTGTTTTAACATTGGTTCTTTAATTAGATCTTCATCTCCCAAATATTTATTTATTGGTTTTGTTAATTAATTAATATCTTTACGTCGAATTTTATTTTTTAGTATACGCTGAATCCTGATGAAGAGGCCATTGGATCCGAAATGTATTGGTAATTCAATAAATCAGTGGTTTACAAAATGTGTTTTCTTGTTAATTATAATATAACCATGGTGATGCTTACTGGAGCTTTTCTTTACCTCAGCTGTGTACTTTACTGTCTGCAATACTTATACTCATATACTGCAGAAAAACTCAGTAGGTATTACGCGATGTATCTACTTGCGTACATCGAACATCGAAGGTAAATAGGAAGCCCGAATGTTGAAGGTGAGTCCCCTTCTGATATATCAACATTGAAGCTTGATTGTAAGCATATATTTAAAAAAAATTGAACTAAAGGATATATAACGTAATATTCCTATAAAAAATGTTATCATATTAATCGGATTTTTATAAATGTAATATAATATTGAGTAACATAAACATTTAATTTCAACGAATTTTACAAAAAATATGTTTGCATTAAAGTAATTCTTCCCTGTAAACATAACTCTTTACACTGAGCCTCCCCAATTTATCACATAATCTAATCTAATCTAATCAAGCCCAACTTTTGCAAATTGCTGCAAATCCTCCTTCGTCAGTTTCCTTGAAGAATCGTCTTCAGAGACTCCGTGATTGTGACATTTTTTTCGTATTTCATTTTTTTTTTAATTTTCTAAGGAAAAATACAGTACATAAAGCTTGTGTCTAATAAATTCAGTAGAGTTTCTTGGGAACTGGTAAATAATAAAAAAAATTAAGAAAGAAAAATAAAACTATTTAAATAATAAATGTTGTAATAGGGCAGCCAGTAGCGTCTTTAATCTGGTCGTTCATCGAGTTGGACATCGTCTTCATACTTTCTGGCTTTCTAGTCACCATTCGCTTGCCCTGATTCTAACGATCAACAGGGTACAGTGACAATTCAATTACCTACAAAAGTTTTTCAACGTAAATTAATATATATTATATATGTCCCATGGACCAGAATAGAAATGTCGCCGCTGGTAATGAGAATTCTATTATTTTGAATAGAGCAATATTCTTTTTTACGTGTATATGACATTCAAACAAATTATTAACATGCTAGCTGTAATCCGTCAAGAATGGTGGTACTTTTACATGCCGGTTACAAAATAATAAGTATTTACACTTATTTATAGCCGACACTCATGAAATAGTAATAACGAATTTTAACAAAATAATTTAACATTTTTATAAATATTTTCTCTGCCGGCAGTTGATGGTACAATCGCCGGTTTAAACCCTGTTTAAACCGGCGATTGTGCTGGGTGAAACATGAAATGGTTCGCGTCTTTGCTAAATCCTATATGTACCTACTATATTAACGCGGGCTCGGCGGTAGCAATATCGCCCGCGGTTCAAGCCCCATCTCCGGCCGTTTAATTTCGTTTTTTAGTGGTGAATTTAAAAAAAAATACGGACGTTACACGAAGTTACGGGGACAGACAGGTAGATGGATAGACAACGAAATTATAATGTTTGATAAGCTTGAAAATTATTTTTCTACTCCTTTTCGGAACAGATTTTATATTCATAATATTTTTGAGTATTTCCAAATTTTTTAAAGAACACAATTACTGGATATTTATCCCCAAAGGAATAACCCACGTTTCACATTCATGTACTTATTCATTAATTGTCTTAAATAATTACAGATTTGCGTGGAATTTTGCATAACGAGTCCAGCAAAATACCCATAAAGATATGCAGCTTAATTCTAACATCAACAGACTCGTCACTAAATTCCAATTCTCTCGAAGTGCAGGATATCAGCATTTTGAAAAGGAGAAGCGATTTCAAAGGAAACCGCACGCCTCCCACGCCTTAACGAAGAGGACGCAAATCCCATTGAAGGATGAACGGTGCCTTTGCGACTCCAGAAATATGTCCTGATGCATTCATTCATTCATTTTGCCTGATACTTTACGAAATCTATGGAAATTTGCAGTGGTGAATTTAAATTCTGCTTCTCACATTCGATAGTTCTGCGGTTACAGTGGGGTATATACAAAAGTATATTTTGTACTAGTTTCGACTTACTTACTTACCATCACGCTGTTTCCCCGTGAGGGTAGGCAGAGAGGATAGAGCACCACACTCTTCTGTGTGGTGCTCTATCCTGACATACAACTCTCGCCTCATCCACATTCATACATCTTCGCATGCAAGCTCGCCGGTTGTTGAGGCTTCTAAGGGACCATCTTCCAGTATCTGGTTAATCTGGTCATGCCACGTCTTCCGCGGTCACCCTCTCTGCGAAAATAGTTTATGATTTAAAAAAAACTATTTTTTTAACCATAAACCAAAAACAACCATAAAACAAAAAAAAGAAAGTTTAAAATATAACAGTCGTCCATACCAAGGAATGCATGATAAAATTGTGAATGATAAAAAATGTACCAAAAATTATTTAAAAATATGTTTGGTAGATAAAAAATTATAAAGAAAGTATATTTTTATTTAAATAGTAAACATAAAGTTCAATATAAATATGTAAAATTAATTATTTTAGCACTCCAAAATAATATTCGGGAACAAGTTTGTTCTTAATGAAAATATTGGACAACAAAATAATGACAACACCATAAAAACAATTGATTAAAATTGATAAATGTAATGAACGGCTTTATAATATACTAGCTGTTTGTACCCGGCGTTGCACGGGTTAAGGAGTAAGTTGAAAATAAATTTGTGGGGGTAAATACTGGACAAAGACACTTTAAAAACTGTATATTATGCTATTGTACAATCATTACTAACCTATAATATTATTTGCTGGGGAAACTGCTATAAGACCACCCTAGAGTCTTTACATAATGCACAAAAATTAATCTTAAAAATCATGTTTAAAAAAAGTTTTTTATACTCTTCACAACTTTTATTCAGCGAAAATAAAATAATGACTGTCAGCCAGCTTGCCATTATTCAAACTCTGTGCAAATTCTATAAAATCAAAATTATTATTAAACGAACCCAGCAAATGCACCATACTAGAATGTCCACTTCTTTAATGTATCAGCCAATAAGTGCCAAGACAGTGTTTGGACAAAGAAGTTTTTTTTACAAGGCTCCTTTGTTCTTCAATGCTCTTCCCGAAAATATTAGGAGTGCAAACACTCTGTCACTTTTTAAAAAAATGGTTAAGGGAGTTATGCAGACTGATGGAAGTGATATCCAAATGTCTTTGGTGTCCATTCTGTCATAGTCAGTGTGGACACCCTACTCTTAACTTTTTACACAACACTATTGGAGAGGACATTGTTGTCACCTGCATTTGCACAAATACCCAATTGCCGAAAACAGGTCATAATTTATTGCTCATTAAACTTCATTTCTTATCACTATTTAATATACACAAACATTCATTTAATTCTCTTATATAGGTACATACCTAAATATACTTTTAACTGTGCTATTATATATACATTTTGTTACTATCCATGCATATGATTTTTATATATATTACTCTACTTTCACTATTGCTTTTGTATTTTACAGTATATTCTGTTCTTATTATCCACATTTTATATTTATATACTCAATTAATTAATTAATTAATTTTATAGTTATATAGTATTTTGTTGTATATCTTTATTATTTTTTGTTCTAACTATATTGTTCAGCTGCTCATCTCGGCACAGGTTCTCCCTAGTGAGATGAGCGGCTCCATCTCCTGTCATGTAACAAGATGAAGATAAATAAATAAATAAAATAAAAAAAATAAAACAAAGGTTTGGTTCTAACGATATAGATTTGCATCGAAAATATATCAGGGGGAGGGTAAAAGGTAAAAAGGGAGGGAGGAAGTGTCACTTTTGTTACCCGCGGGGTCCTAAGAAATAAGTTTTCATAGTTTGAGTCCGATCGATCGAACGGTATAAATTTGCATCGAAAATACATCAGGGGGAGGGGAAGGGGTAAAAGAGGAGGGAGAAAATGTAGCTTGTTTTATCCGCCGAGTCCTAACAAATAAGTTTACAAATTTTGTGTTCGATCGGTCAAACGGTACAGATTTTCATCGAAAATATATCAGGGGAGGGGAAGGGGTAAAGTAAGGGAGGAAATGTCGCATATGTTACCCGCCGAGACATTAAGAATAAGTTTCCAAATTTTAAGTCCGATCGGTACAGATTTGCATCGAAAATATATCAGGGGAGGGGAAGGGTTAAAAGAATAGGGAGGAAATGTCGCATATGTTACCCGCCGAGTACTTAAGAATAAGTTACCAAATTTTGAGTCCGATCGGTCAAACGGTACAGATTTGCATCGAAAATATGTCATGGGGAAAGGAAGGGTAAGAGAATAGGGGTGAAGTATTACCTATGTTACCCGCCGAGTCCTAAAGAATAAGTTTCCAAATTTTGAGTCCGATCGGTCAAACGGTACAGATTTGCATCGAAAATATGTCAGGGGGAGAGGAAGGGGTATGAGAATACGAGGGAAATGTTGCCTATGTTACCTGCCGGGTTCTAAAGCATAAGTATGCAAAATTTGAATCGAATCGGACAAACGGTGTGGATTTGTACAGAGAACAGACAAACTGACAGACAGACATTGAGTTTTATAGGTATAGATTTTGTACGTATCATAGAAGTAAATTTTCAGATTTTTCTATTTACAATTAATATTAAATTTTTTTCGCATATTTAACTCTTGAGAACGTATTTTTGATTAAGTTCTATTTTAATTGTTTTTTTAGTTTGAAGATATTCATATCAAAATAATTATACAAAGTAATATTCGCTTTTAATTATTATATAATCAACTAGGTAAGTAAAAATTCGTAGGTACCTATATTTGTATTAATTTCTTTCTTTTATTTTTATTGTTATGACAATTATGAGAAAGAAACTGTAGTAACAATATTTTTTTACCATTAGGTCTGAGTAAAGTAGAGTTCTTAAATTTAATCTTCACGAAATAAATGTGCATGAAAAAATATTTTTGATATGTTCTGATAAAATGATTATCTATAATTTACGTATCGATGGATTATAGTATTGTTTTAGTACCAATTAGACACTATTATACTGAATGCCTATCGGTAAATGTTGTGTCAGTTGTCGTGGATTGCGGGGTGGTTGGAGGTCATACAGACTGAGGGAGGTCGCCGGTGCATGCAGGGAGGTCGCCGGTGCTCACGAGTGATTAGCGGACCAGTCGTACGCCTAAATCACTACCCTGGTGGTGAAACAGGTAGCTCATTGTTGACACCAACATAACTGACGGTGAAATATAATTTTCGTTCAACTTGTAGATGCATTCTTGCTATTAAAATGAATAAGATAATTAAGAGACCTTAAAAATTTCCAAAAATGTTAATATAACAAATACTTATTTATAACGCCAGGTCGACGACTTTCGTATATGATAACACCTTTTTGCCGTTTTTTCATTGTTTTGTTTTTGAAGAAAATCCATGTATTAATTTTTTTACAGCTACTATAATTGTTAGCCTTAAAAATTTTTTTTCTGCTCCTTGGATGTGGCCTTTCAACTAGCTCTATAGTGTATCAGTTTAAAGATGCCTGTTGTATGGAATAAAGTATGATATATTTTTATTTTATTTTTTTATATATCGGAAAGGAATTCTTAACACATATAATATATAAAAAATATGATTTTTATTGATATTATAACTTCAATGAAAATATTTTCTCTTTTATAGAATCGAGCGCTTGTGTTTAGAAAAGGAGTATAATGAAATTATTTAATTTTCATATAGGATTTTTGATAAAATGTCTTTGATTGCTTTTTGTAAGAATTTGTCCGTAATCTTTCTGATGTTTAATGAAATAAATAAATGCAGTTATATCGCGCATACATACATACATGCACAAAACAAATACATATTATTTCACCTATGTACATATATCCATATACAAACATACATATTTAGGATTACGATTTTGTTTATTAAATTATTAGGTCCTTACATATGAAATTGGCGTTTTGCCGTACTGGCAAATTTAATCCCAAATATCTTCTCTTTGGTTAGGAATTCCAAATCCAAATTTATACAGCTATTTACTCATGTATTTGTGTTTTGAAAATTATAATTCATTTGTTTTTTCCTCAATTGTTTTTTTCTTTGCCTCACTCAGTTTACAAAATGAAAAACTTGAAATATCGCGTTTTTTACGAGTACGAGTTCCACCGTGGCACCAGTGCTGCAGAAACGGCTCGAAGGATTAATGATGTGTATGGCGACGGTGCCGCAAAAGAAAACACAGTGCGTTTTTGGTTCCAACGTTTTCGTTCTGGAAATTTCGACCTGCAGAACAAGGCCCGTGGACGGCCGGAGACCAAAGTTGATAATGAAGAATTGAAGGCTATTGTGGAAGCGGATTCATCGCAAACCACATCCGAGTTAGCTGCAGGCTGCGGTGTTAGTGATAAAACTGTTTTAATCCACTTGAAGCAAATTTGTAAGGTGAAAAAGCTTGAAAGGTGGGTACCTCACGAATTGAGTGAAGCAAATCAACAAACGCGCGTTGACTGCTGCGTTGCATTACTCAACCGGCACAATAATGAAGGGATTTTAAATCGAATCATTACCTGTGATGAAAAGTGGATCCTGTACGATAATCGGAAGCGCTCATCGCAATGGCTGAACCCTGCCGAACCAGCCAAACCATGCCCCAAGCGAAAATTGACTCCAAAAGAGTTACTTGTGAGCGTTTGGTGGACTAGTGCTGGTGTCGTTCACTACAGCTTTCTTAAATCTGGCCAGACGATTACGGCAGATGTCTTTTATCAGCAACTGCAAACCATGATGGAAAAGCTAGCTGCTAAACAACCGAGGCTGGTTAATCGCTCTAAGCCACTGCTGCTTCATGATAACGCTAGACCACACACTGCACAACAGACGGCTACCAAATTAGAGGAGCTTCAACTGGAATATCTAAGACATCCACCGTACTCTCCGGACCTTGCCCCAACAGATTACCATTTTTTTCGAAATTTGGATAACTTCTTGCAAAGGAAAAAATTCAACTCCGATGGGGCAGTCCAAACCGCCTTCAAAGATTTTATTGATTCCCGTCCGAATGGTTTTTTTAGTAAAGGGATCGATGAACTACCTATGAGATGGCAAAAGTACATAGATAGCAATGGTACATACTTTGATTAAATAAATATATTATAATAAAAAAAAATCGGCTTTATGTTCCTCCCATACTAAACGCTAATTTCATATGTAAGGACCTAATATTAATTAATTGGATTATTATGCATTATTTTTCATAAGTTTGGCGGTGTTTTTTTTAATAAAATTTGTATAGTCGAGATTCGAGATGCTGGAGATGTTAATACGTATCCAGTCAAGACATGCATAAGATACGCAAAAGCGTGGATCAAGCAAGATGTGGATCAAAAATGTGGATCACGTGAGACGTACTTTCATAGCGATGAACTAATTTCAGTCGTGTGAAAATTATATGTAGGGTCGGCAAAGTAATTACACTTAAAAACAATTATATAACTTCACTTTTACTTTTTAATCGTTAAATCTAAATATATATTTTTTTCAAAATTAATTAACATGTTTTTCATGATTTTTAAAGCTGATGGATTATGACGTCATTCTGTCTTGATTTGTCCAAAATGGGGCCTTTCACAGTAGTATAAATTAAAAAAAAATCAACTTCTATTGTGAAAAATACGTTTCGTTTACTAGAGAATTCAATTCAGCAATAATAAATACTTTAACTGCAGTATAAATGCGTCGATGTACGTGATGGGGAACATTCTACTGTGATCCAATCCTCTCGCCCAAATAAAGGGTTTAGTTCATATCTGTATAAGTTTATACGTGTGTTGTATAAAGTGTTTAGTTATCTCATTTTGAAAAATAATTTGTACAAATTTTATTTACAATAAATATATTATTTTTAATTAATAATAATGATAATAATTAATTAATATAGTATCAACTGAGTGGTTATTTTATTTTAAAAATATCAAATTTTCTCACGAAGCGAACACATTGCGGTGAGTCATAATATCTTTAAATAAAATAGCTCTTTGTTTAACACCACTTTATTGAGTTTAAATAACTAGTTTCAGCTCAGTTGTGAGCTGTTAGCCGAATCTAGTTGGTTAAACTCAATAAACAAAGAGTTATTTTATTTAAAGATAAAAGATTATCATTAGAAATATATAATAAATATATCAATAAATCATTAATAAAATAAAATTTTCAATTTAATTATGTAACTTACTTTATATTTATCCAATTTACTTTGAGGTAATCCAGATTAATCAATATCTGTTTTTTTAAATAATGTATGTATAGTCAACTTTTCATACTGATTTTGCAGTGCGGTCAGTGGTCAATAGGAGGTACACTTTTGTGGGATTCCAGCGTTCCAAGCACCACAGGAAAACGCTGCTAGAATATTTCAGTGGTGACCGATACAAAGGTACTGGTCCTCCTAAATCTCTCCTCACAACATCTCAAATCTCATAAAAGGATCAGAAGGATGCATTAGGTAAGTTACCCCTCTGTAAAACCCAACACTTGTCTCTGTATTGAAGGGGTTTGAGCAGCATCAGGGCTACCCAATTTAAAACAAAGTTATCAGTAAATCGCAGAGGGGTGATATAATTATTCTTATATAAAAAAGCATAGAGAATATTATGCAAAGTTTATTTACGGAGAAAATTTGTTTCGTCGTTGATATGATTTATTATTTTTTATCGCATTACGTTTTTTCATCCATTATTAGTTTACGTAAATTTCATTTTATAAAATAAAATATTTATTGTTTCTGCCAACTTACTGTTTTATGATTAAAAACATGGAAAGTTTTGCAATAAAAAGCTTTGCCGTTGTAAGTATTGAATAAATTAGTTATTCAATATATTTAATACATTAAATAACATAACAAGACCAAGAGAATAAAAATAGGGTCGCTCAGGTGGTTTGGGCATGTTGAGCGAATGAATGAGGAAAGAATGGTAAGAAAGATATATGATGCAAGTGTTGACGGCGCCAGAAAAAGAGGGCGACCACGGAAGACGTGGCATGACCAGATTAACCAGATACTGGAAGATGGTCCTGTTAGAAGTCTGAACAACCGTCGAGCTTGCATGCGAAGATGTATGAATGTAGACGAAGCGAAAGTTGTATGTCAGGACAGAAGAGTATGGCGCTCTATCCTCTCTGCCTATCCCCTCGGGGAAACGGCGTGATGGTAAGTAAGTAAGTAAGTACAAGACCAAGGCCTAACCAGATACATATGTTTATATATATATACCTGTTTAAAGCTAAAGAAACAACTAAAGAGCGTGCATGAGAAGATATATAAAAGCGAATGAGGCAAAAATAGTTTTCCAGGACAGCAGAGTGTGGCGTTCTATTCTATCTGCCTACCTCTCTGAAACGAGTGATAAGTATCACGATAAGAAAGACTCTCGGCATGGACAGAGAAAGATCTCAATTAAAGAGAGAAAGAACAAAGAGAAAGAACTCAGAGAAAGAGGGCTTGAATACGTTGTGCGAATGCCAGAAGAACAGTTACCAAGATTTATTATCGTAGAAACTAAGGAAGAGAAGCAGGTTATGTTTGACAGCTTCAAATAAGACTTAAAGAAGATATTTATAACTTTTATTGCTCATGAAACACTGAAACAGTTCAGTACATGGAAAGATAAGATTACGAGAAGAACACGACGAAAAGAAGATTGAACAAACCAGTGTTTGTACCGAAATTCACTCTCAAGAGAAACATTTCTTCCTTTTCTGGAAGCTAAAAAGCTCCCTTGAATCTAAAAATCAAATAACATAAGTTATTCCACGATAATATTAGTCATTACAGAAAAACCTCGAATACAAGGAAGTAATTTGCGGGGGTGTCTATTAAAGCTTAAAGTCCATTATATTGTAAAGGTATTCCGAAAGCATATGTCAAAAAGATGAAATAAATTAGTTACCTGCTTTTAGTTACAAAGATTTGTTTTTGTTATTAAAATTGAGTATACATAAAAAGTTTTGATATTTGGACTACAATTCTAGATATATTATGTAATATTTATTTACGTCGGCGAAATTTCTACAGTATTTTTTGCAATACTCGTATATGGTCTTTCTGCTAAAATTTGTTGAAAATAACATTGAATTAAAAACAACAAATAAGCTATTAATTTAATTTTAAAATAAACAGGGTGTTAGTTACCACAAGTATACGAATCGGAAATTTGTCCGTTAAATCGAGTACCGCAAACTCGAGGGTTTACTGTAATTCAAAACCCCTGTACACGAAACTCAGCGGCGGCTACCACGTATACCTCGGTTGCCTGCGAGGTGCTCGCCTTCGTTGCTTGCGGACGTTTTGTAGCGTTGCTTTGAATACGAAACACATATCGTTCATATTTAACACGGCGAGTCCGCCTTCGGTAAGAAGACTCGAGTGACTAGACTTATAAAGCCAGGCGACTTCCGTGGAGTGAGAAGAGTCCAGCGTCAGAGCAGGAGGGAGGAGCTGGCGCGAGAGCTTACTTGTTGATGCCTTTGAGAGAGTTCGGTCCGAGGACCTATCCGAGTTGCGGGCTTGACCACTTTACGTGTGAGGTGTTCTTTTGTTTTTAAAACTCGGCAAATAGGTAATAATTTGGAAAGTACGCGCTGCTTTGAACACATAAAATATATGGAATAGATTATTCTCCCACCATTTTTACTTAATAAAATATTCTCAATTGGGATTTGGGTTGTAGTCAATTAAAATTTTGTGTAATGATAAGTGTATCAAATGGTTATACACATATTGTTATAATGTTCAATATTTAATACATACCTACATTATAACTTGTAACTTGGTTAAATTGAAATTATAATTTAACCTTGATTTAAGATTCTTTTATAATTTTATGCTTTTTTTAATCTTGTGCTATTGCTATGTACTATTTCTACTTAATATTATTTTTTTTTTGTTTCTATTTTTTTTTGGGCATTCACTAGTTAACATTTTTTTAACATATTGTTTGAAGTCTTTAAGGTACATTTGGTACCTACTTATTTCAATACAAGTTCGCTACTGATTTTCGACCCGTCCTTGTCATTTAAATGTATTGTTTATACTTTATTTAAACTTTTTATGTTGTTTATATTATCATTGCTTTATTTTGTTTTCTTTATATACCTGACCTATATTCTTTCTAATAATTCTATATTGCTCTTTATATGTATTACTTTATTTTTTAAAAAAGCCTTGAAGGACGCTAATAATAATATAATGAGATAATTAAGGAGAGAATAAGTGGTTGTGGTTTGTCACCGCTCAAAAATGTAATAATTTGCCAACTTTAATGTTTCCACGTTCTAATGATTCGGCCCCTTTCAGACTAAGATTAACCAATCATAGATAAGAGCGGCTCCGCAGATGAAGAGTCCTCTTCCTAAAAGGGGTCAGGCCCCTCATACAATTCAGTATAAAAAAATCTAAAATTAATAACATAAAAGTACCAAGTTTGATAAAAATATTTATCAAATGTGTTTGAGATAATTTTATTGACAATCATTTTGACATTACACGATTTCTCTTGACTTAGCAGGTTTTGCCAATTGGAAAAGTACACGCAAGTTCCTATACACCTCACTCATGGCAGCCGTGAAATGCAGTTTTTGGTGATATGCTTGTCATTTAATAATTGATTAATTGTTTACATAATAAAGAAGAACTCAGATTGCGTTATATTGATTTTTTGTCATTTTTGAAACAATGAATTGATTTCCTATTTTTTTTATAATTTATTTTTATTTAGGAAACTAAAAAAATTTGAAAGGTTATAATAAAAAATATATAGAAAAAATAAATTAATTTACACTTGAAAATTATTCACCATCCATAAATGTTCCTACAAAAATACGTAAAGTGCTGGCAAATTAATTATTATCTCTCATACAGAACAAAAATACGTGAAAACACATTATAAAAATAGGTTTAAAAATGCAATATTATGATAAAATCAAAATAAATTAAAACATTGAAGAATAAAAACCAAATAAAAATATATCAATATCTTTATAACAATGCACATTAAAGTTATGATATATATATCCCAGACGGAGGTTTACAAAATGTTATAAAAGTGTGTAATGAAATTCCTCAGTGTACGAAACGGTATAACAAAATTAATTTTCTGTAGGCACACAGGAAAGCCAATATAATCATGGATAACTTAAAAAGACATATTAGTTGATTTTTATTTCTCTGTTCGTTGAAAGTTGAGTTTAAAGCTAAAATAACGCAATCCTAACGCAACCGAAAAATGTCAGTTTAAACCTGTGAATGACAAGTCAACTGCCTGGTCAGTATTTATGATAACGTAAGACTAACATATTTCTAGCTAGTACTATTTGTAAGTCATATGAAATATATTATTGATGGATTTGGCGTTTAGGTTGTAGAAATTATTCATGATGATCATCTAATAATATTTTATTATTTTTTCACGCAAAGAGTAATATTTAGTTAGGTTTATGATGATCTTGCCGATGAGAGATTCTGTTTCACTTGAATAAATATTAAAATACTATTAAACTCGCGTAGAGGTAACAACGTTAATATTATTTAATGTTTACATATAAATTATTGATCTATTTGCAATATGCAATATTTTCAAATATCACGAACAACAGCACCGACAATAAAAAATTATATATGGCTATAAAACATATATTCAGAAAGTAAACTACGCAGTATTTTAACTATACACTGAGCAGTTGTTCAGCTTTAATTAATGTGGAGATAAAATAACAAAAAAAGTTGAAAATTACAAACGCGATTTACTCAGCACATGTGGCGGTCTCGTTCTAGGGGTGCAATATCTCAGCTGATTTTGTGTGGGTATTTTCCAAATAACAATTTAAATCGAGCCATTTCTTTAACACGTAACGTGGTAAAAATTTATAAGATTTATTTAAATGCACGGCGAAAATAGTAAATGATCTCACTAATAATTGCTAGATCATCGCGAAGTCACGCCGACGACGGAAAGGGAGCGGAAGCGGGTCGATTCGGGCGATAAATAAAAGCAAAAAAGCGCGATTTGAAATGAATCTAAATAAAATAGCCATGGATTTCAGCCCCCGATCTGGAGAAGAGGAACCTTTTCTAATAAAACAAATAAAGGAGAGCCGTGTCGGACGGTCGGATGGTGGGCAGTGGTGTTTGAGCAAAGAAAGTTGGGTATTTTTGTATAGCTGTCGGGCCTCACCGCTATAAATCTCGCGCCACTGATTGATACATGGCGCAGTGTTGACGCCCATCCGTGATTTAGTGGCCCGGCCCGGGCGCGCTGACGTCGGGGCGCTGGGCCCGGCGCGCGGCGCGCGGCGTCTCCCGGCTCGGCGGCGGCGGCGGCGGGTGGAGACTCGACACATCTACATTCTTAACATTTATTCTCTCCTTATTGAATATCTCTAAACGTTCAATCATGAATTGAGTAGGTGCTTCGATAGTCTGTCACTAAATATAATAACACGACATTATTATTATATATAAATAAATAGATTACTTGTCTAAGACCACTAATGAGTTTAAGATGATTACACAACTAGTTTCGACAACTACCGATGTTGTCATCAACGGGTGATGATTTAAATGTTTATTGTAAATTTAAATTATGTTTAAATCATCACCCGTTGATGACAACATCGGTAGTTGTCGAAACTAGTTGTGTAATCATCTTAAACTCATTAGTGGTCTTAGACAAGTAATCTATTTATTTATATATAATTATAATGTCATTCCACAAAGTTAACGCCAATTCAATAAATAATATGACATTATTATATAAAATTTAAAAAAGGCACAAAAGGTAAAAAAAATGTAATCCAACATCATTTTATCGTATAATGAATGTTTTTATTTCATTATATTATTTAATATCTATTATTCTGAAAACTTTTAAAATTAAACAAAGTGTTTCTTCTCCTGTTTCCATAAACAGGTTCTTACTTTGATGGGATACAAACAAGAAAAAAATTATGTTACTTAATAATACGACGTATGAAAAATAAATAAGATAAATAAAAAAAAACAAGTTTAATCATAATTAATGCAAAATAAATATGAAAAATATTCAATATTACATTACATTATATTACACACTTTATATTAGGTCCTTACATATGAAATTGACGTTTAGTATGGGAGGAACATAAAGTCGATTTTTTTTTATTATAATATATTTATTTAATCAAAGTATGTACCATTGCTATCTATGCACTTTTGCCATCTCATAGGTAGTTCATCGATCCCTTTACTAAAAAAACCATTCGGAAGGGAATCAATAAAATCTTTGAAGGCGGTTTGGACTGCCCCATCGGAGTTGAATTTTTTCCTTTGCAAGAAGTTATCCAAATTTCGAAAAAAATGGTAATCTGTTGGGGCAAGGTCCGGAGAGTACGGTGGATGTCTTAGACATTCCAATTGAAGCTCCTCTAATTTGGTAGCCGTCTGTTGTGCAGTGTGTGGTCTAGCGTTGTCATGAAGCAGCAGTGGCCTAGAGCGATTAACCAGCCTCGGTTGTTTAGCAGCTAGCTTTTCCATCATGGTTTGCAGTTGCTGACAATAGACATCTGCCGTAATCGTCTGGCCAGATTTAAGAAAGCTGTAGTGAACGACACCAGCACTAGTCCACCAAACGCTCACAAGTAACTCGCGTTACTTGTGAGCGTTTGGTGGCGTTTGGAGCGAAAAAACACAAATACATGAGTAAATAGCTGTAAAAATTTGGATTTGGAATTCCTAACCAAAGAGAAGATATTTGAGATCAAATTTGCTAGTACGGTAAAACGTCAATTTCATATGTAAGGACCTAATATTTATGAAATATTTTTTGCATTACCTACATCTAAATACAGTGATAGGTATCTCAAAACTTTTGTTTGGTATACGACCTCTGTTTGGAATATGACTCGCGTGCTTCAAAACGAGTCACAACACCGCGCGCTATCCTTGAATTTCACGTAATTTTGTGTTTTTTCGGGTAAATTTTTACTGAGTACCTTTATTTTTACCTAGTATTTTTACTGAGTACTAACCATGAGTTCAAAAACCAAGAATTCTAAGAAAGGTAATGAGAAGATTCATGCAACGAAGGAAATGGTTAAGATGTGTGTATGTATGTGTGTATATGTATATTTTTAGACAACTTCATAATATGTATGCATTGAATATAAAGTTTGTAATATACAAATAATGTAATAACGATAAGAGATTAACCAAAATATAATTCCAATATATTGAAAAACAATATAATTTGATATTATAGAATAAATAAAAATTGAATTGAATTGAAGATCGCCACAGACGTGGAAAAATAGATTATTGATTAAGTATGAAGGTAGCAATCAGTAGCTAATGTTAAATATTTATTTATTTTATGTTATTGCTTTTGAATTGCATATCTAAGCAATATTATTTTATACAACCCCATCAATAATTTTTTTTCATGGGAATGAATTAATCATTTTCCCTTTATTTTTGCGGGGAAAATTTGTTTAGTATATTCCTCTTGGTATAAGTCTAAAGATCTGGAATGGATTGAATATGTAAACCGAAATACCACTGCATTTGTTTTGATTTTATTAATGTGTAATATAATTCGCCGTGTTTGAAACGATAAGAGATTAGCCAAAATATAATTCCAATATTATGAAAAACAATATAATTTGAGTTAAAAATCAAAAATACAAAAAGGGACTAAGTAGGTATGTAGATCAAAATTGAAAAACGACTTAAGTTGCTTAAACTTCACATTAAAAAATGGATTCATAGGTAATTCGATATGAAATAAATTTGCTTTATAATAATTAAGGATCAACAATTTCTAACCTGAGTTCGGTTTAAGAAAGTCAGCTGATCTGCTCCAGGGCGTACAGCTTGCGGCAAGGATTACATGATAACCTAGTATACAATATATTAGTACACTTTTGATCGAATTACGACTTCAAACCAGAATAAATATCTGATAATAATATTTGTTTTAAAATCTTAACTTTCTTTTTAATATGATGAATATTCGTACATGACCATTTTGTTTCTAAATAATGAACTAGATATATTCAATTGTTACTTTCTTCCAAACGATGTGTTATGTTTATAGCGTGTGCAAAGATAAAGTGTAATGATGCAAGGAAATATTTTATTTCACTCAGTGAGTGAATCGTTACAAAAAGAGAATGGAAATCGAATGATTGGAACTTTCGGATGAAGCAACCGCTATAGCTTCGTAACTGCAAGCCTCACGGATATAATAATGGCATATTTACGATTTTCGGTAACTATCCCATTCTCTTTTAGGCTAAGATTATGCACTGCTTTGGCGATTATTATTATTTATTGCGAGCGAGCATTCTAATAGATGTACTCATGGTAAAGACAGGTAAAGACAAATGTAATGTGTTGATTCAAAAAAAAGTTTATAAATAAAAGAACAGGAAAATAATTTAAAAAAAGATTTTTCGATTTGTTAATCAATTAAGAGTTATATTTGCCCTCTCTTAATTTTGCATGAAAAAATGTTAAATATTTTTTAATAATATTGATCATGTTAAATGACGTGTAATTTTGATTTTAGGGAATACATAAAAATCGAATCCTAAGAGTTTTTTGACCAACGTGCTAGTGTGTTGAAAGATTAATTATAATATTTATAATGAAGGATTAATGATATAATAAATATTTGATTAATTTACTTGACTACTGACACAAGGTTTTAATTAATTTTGTTTTTACTGCACCTCCTACAAATCCAGTCTTTCCTCCAAAGGCTCTTCACTTTCCAGATCTAAGTATGACTAGATCATAGTTTTCAGCATGTGTATGTATTTGCTATTAGTACATTCAGTCAATCCATACGACCAAACCACTTGTTTATGCTTGAAAAGTATTTTATTCACTACAAACCTGTTCATTCTTCACTGATTATACCTACATAATTGATCATAATTTTCGCTGCATTTAATTTTTCATCTTCTTCTATTTCCGCTCACTAACATTTGGCTATTACGAACATTTTCATCAACTGTGGTCCGCCACCACGCCTTCCGTGTCCTTTCATAACAGTTTCATGTTCCATAAACAATGTATAGCTGTTGGAAAACATTAGAGAGGTCAGGTTTTTATTTCAACGTTTATTAAATTCTTATATTCTTATGGCGTGGCATTCTTATTGGTGCATATTGGTATGAAAGGCACACTTAGTGTAAGCAGAAAACATGTCTAGGCCATATTTACACTGCATTCAGCTAATTAAATTCTTATTTACTCAGAACCACCTTTCAAATTCTTAAATTAAGTATTTAGTTTGTCAGTGTTAGAAAAATAAGTGTTTTCAGATAGGGTAGAAAAGGGATACTCGTGATAGGAATGTAACGAGTATCTTTTACGTAGAATATCTATTTTATTTTGATTTATTTCTCATAAATTCTAATTCAGTAAAGCTTATATATTTAAAGTAGTAGCTCCACGCCGCAGTTTAATTTTAAAAAGTCAATATGTATCTGGTTTGAGTTTTCCGGGGTATTCTGCCGCGTTTCTACGACCTTCCAACATTTTGGATCCCGTTGCAGGATACATTATTAGGGCTCATCGTTACACCAGCCAGCCAGAAAGTCGTAGAAATAGGCAGGTCCAGATAACTCAAACCAGAAGATTCTGAACGGCAGTGTAAACCTAAGAATATTTTAAGTCATTTTCATTTATCACCAAAAAATATATTTTAAAGTCCATTTGAAATTTTGAAATATAAAAACAAAAAATAACCAAAATCGCTCTCCGCCAATGGCGCCTCGAAGTGAGCGTGGAAGATAAGGACGGAATAAAAGCGGAGTGATGTATTGTATACACAGCGGTCCAGGGCCGGATCGGGCGGGGCGGGGCGTGATGGCGACATCTCGCATCGCGTCTGATCAGCAACAAATTACTCCCGGGCTGACGTTTCTCTTGTTTCGTGAACCCACCCCGGTCCGGCCCGGCCCTGGCACTCCAGACTATGCCGATTCGGTTCTCAGATAAACCTCCGAGCGGAGGCTTTCTTTATTCTTAAATCAATTTAAATTGTCGTTTTCTTTAATAAACTTATTTTCATCGATGATTTGGTAAATGTTCTAATGTCGTGTAGGAAAACTATAACTGATTTTATTTGTCTGAATACAATTATTATCAACGGTATGTTGGACTCCCCTGAGTTATCACAAATGCTTACTGACAGAGTACGTGGACGGTCTCTTTCGCGACATGGCGAGTTATTTTATGTACATAGGTACCCAGCTTACTAACTGTATTATGAATTCACCCACACATATGTAGATTGCACCTCTTAGGTAAACAATATAGCTTCGTTGACATATTTAATCTTCGTACACTCCACACACATAAAAAATAAATAATCTTAAATTTTATTTTATGGTTTGCCTACATATTTAATCTATTATTTGTGGTAATCTAAATGTAAAATTGGTGACAATTTTATTTATTTATTATTAATAATTAAAACACGCCCTAAATTTGACTTTTATATAACAAATAGCGTAGAAAAAAATTAACATATACTTACTTTTAGAAAAAAGAAATAATATCATCACGATACCTATATATAGAATCTATCTATATATAGATAAAATAATCGCCCATTTTACATAATTTTTATGATATAGTTATTATTAATATTAAAAACCTGACCAACTTTGTAAAAATCACATTGTTTATTTTCACTGATTTTAATACAACTGCACGCATTTGTGACGCACAATAAAGATATTGTGCGTCACACATGCGTCTCACAAAGATACGGTGGTAGTGAAAATTTACAAGTTTTTCGAAACTAATGATTTTATCTTCATTCTCTTGATATTTCTGTAAACAGATCTACAGAAACGTAATAGAATTTCGATTCTTAGTTTTGTTACAAATTTATTTGGGTTTAATTTATGAAATAATTAAGGCAACATACTTAAAACGACTAAAAGGAGTTTGTTGGCCTAGTGGTTAAGACACACAATGGTCGGAGGTTTATCCTCATTAAAGATGATAGAAGACCAGTAAGGTAGACCAATTTGTTTGTAAATATCATAGTAAGAATATTGACGTGAGGCGTCTATTTAAAAAAATGTTTGAGAAAACTCTATTTCTTAATTCGTGTTATATTATTTGCATTAAATATCAAATATCTATGTTGCACAATTGCATCATAATAGTAAAATTAATTAAAAATATATAAATAATTTATTCCATTAATAAATTTAGTAATATTATAATGTTTTAGGTATAAAGTGGTTATTTACCTTTTTAAATACAAAAATATTCAATTGAAGGTCATACTCGGCGATAACTTTTTTACAATAAATACATTCATATTTATATTGAGCATTTACGTAACATGACTGGAAAGTTTTATTGCAGTTTAAATATAAACGAGTTTTTACGAATACAGGGGTCATGTGCATGTGACTACTATCCGTAAAATGCATTATGTATTAACATTTTTTTATTTGTTTGTTAAATTAATTCTTTGACACCTTCATTCCCTTGACAAATTGACGATGTCATTGTAACTGCAAATATTTTTTATTGCCTAATTTCACTTTTTTCAAATTTTTCAGAATACAGTACTGGATTTTAGTCACGAATATCACTAATCAATTTAAATAATTAATAAATTAAATATTTTTATGGGAAAGTAGGTATGGAGGCATTTTTGAGTGTTCGTAGGGCTTAGGACCTATCGTACGTCTGGCTTAAGTGATTAATTTACACAATATAACATTCACCAATTCCACCCATGATAGAGTACCACCCATCTATCAAATTTTTGGAAGTTGTATGTATGTTTAACTTGCACGACTTGTTTCGTATGTCAGTTGCATTTTCACTACCGCCACCTGCAGCTGCGAAAGCTTTTACCTTCCCACAATCCAATTCAGATGTCACTATTGATAATGAGATATATGGTTTGTATGTTTGTAATGTTTCGAAATTAATTGGCTTGTAATGGTTGATACTTAACAGTTATAGGATGCCGAGAAAAATTGAGAAATTCTGTCAAATGTCAGGATGGTGTCAG
Organism: Agrypnia vestita; assembly: GCA_016648135.1. Lineage (NCBI taxonomy): Eukaryota > Metazoa > Arthropoda > Insecta > Trichoptera > Phryganeidae > Agrypnia > Agrypnia vestita. Next base: position 10,330 of record JADDOH010001350.1, on the reverse strand, counting down.
TCATGGTGGAACGATTAGGAATAAGAATATTTTTTTTATTTAGAAAAAAAAATGAGAGACCCGAGGAGTCTATGAATATTTTCATTCTCATTTACATTTTTAATTTTAATTTTAATAAATTTTATTTAATTAAGAAATCTTAACACTTTCAATACATGTATAAATATTTAGATACTAAAAAATAACATAATATTTATTTAAAAAAATGGCAAACGTGAAAAAATTACAGTTATTTCTTCTTTTGTTTATGTAATTTTTACTATGTCACGGAATCGATTCTATAGCATTCGGCATATTTTACAGTAAATTAGAAATTGCTGGTCGTTTCTGGAATATACGTGAAGTCAGAAAATCAAATGTCCGCTAGTTGTGACTATGCAATAACATTAAGTAGACCTCTTTCCATTTAAGAAAGACAATTGAATTAGTATGTGTAAACCGTGCGTACGACGCACATTGTTTCGTTGTGTTGGTATTGTACGGGTATAAACATCAACACAACGAAATAATGTGCCTTGTACGCACGGCTTACACAAATTAATTCGATTGTCTTTCTTAAATGGAAAGACCTATACCTACTACTCATCCATTCACCGTCAGTAATTGATTACTTAGGGGTGTAAAAATATAGCGTATAAATCATAATAGTTTTATAATAAACATGCCATTTTTGACAATAATGTGGGGCTTATAATTCACCTGATATCGATAAATTTAGTTAATTTTTATGGCGAAAGTGACATTTCAAGCATATCAAGCATATATTTAAATAAAAATTGAAATTTCATACCTGCTTACAAAATATTTCTACGGTGCTTTAACAATCTGTCATAATGAAATATCTGTGTTGAAAAACCTCTTGATTTGAAAATTCGCACGTTATATTATATTAAGACTTAAATTAAGAAGGTTAATACGAGTAAGTTATTTATAAGTGTACAATATTTGTTTTAGAAAAGTACCTTGCTACACAACCTTCAAAACGGGAAAAATTTAATCTCACAGCGATGTTAATTTTTGAAAGGACCAGGGATTATGTATTGCGTCAGCTGCGTATTACGAGATGGCGGAAGGTGGGAGAACAGTCGCCCTAGTTAGAGATTGGAAGGTGAGGAAAAACTGGGTTTAAGCTTTGGGGTTTGGATTTGGTGAATAACGTTTCGGAAACTTCAATCATAAAATTTTAGACATTATTCCTAGAGTATAAAAAAATCATATGTTTACCATCGGTGATCGGTGACAACATAGCATTAAAAAATATAAATGGATATAATTTTGTATCTAATATATTACAAAATGTGTTATGTAATTTAATATCTCAACGAAGTCTACCTCGATTTTGAAATGTATTATTTATCGTTCTAATTCACTTTCTAAACGTTTCATAATTATAAAATAACTAGCTGCAACTCGTCAAAAATAATGGGATATTGGTTCGCATCTTTGCTAAGCCCTAGTATATATTTATAGCATATTTTTGGCGCTACACGGGGAGGCGGCCGTAGCAACATGCGTTGAACGGCCAGTTCGGGTTTGGTGGCCCGGGGTGCAAGCCCCATCTCCAACCGTTTAATTTCGTTTTTTCAGTCGTGAATTCGAAAGAACAAAATTACGAACGTTACACAAAGTTACGGGGACAAACAGACAAACAGACAGACGGACGGACGGACAGACAACGAAATTATTATGTTTGATGATTATTATGATTATTATGATGATTCGAGTAGCTTGTTGATCTTGTGGTTAGGACTCTCGCCTCGTGATCCAAAGGTCGCAGGTTCGAATTTCACTCCAGACCATCAAGTTTTCATTGCACAAGCGTTTAGCTTAAATTGAAAATAGTAAGAATATTGATGTGACACGTATTCCGTGTCTCTATTTAAAAAAAAAATTATAGACGTATGATTTTAATCTCTAAAAGTCGGTAAAAGTACGTTTGTTTGCTTTTGATGTTTTAATCTGTGCGCAAAGCACAATATGATTAATATATGATTTATACATCCCTTAGCGCTGTACTGCGACGCGCACTCTATACTAGTCCATTTGGCAGACCATTTGGCATAGTTAAGTGTCAAAATTCAAGCACTCACCTTTTTATGTAAGATATCTAATAGTTGGATAGCATAAAAATATTTCATTCCTTAATAATAATAATAATAATAATAACAATAACAATAACAATAACAATAACAATAACAATAACAATAACAATAACAATAACAATAACAAAAACAATAACAATAACAATAACAATAACAATAACAATAACAATAACAATAACAATAACAATAACAATAACAATAACAATAACAATAACAATAACAATAACAATAACAATAACAATAACAATAACAATAACAATAACAATACAATAACAATAACAATAACAATAACAATAACAATAACAATAACAATAACAATAACAATAACAATAACAATAACAATAACAATAACAATAACAATAACAATAATAATAATAATAATAATATGAGAATAATTTAAACAGCGCCGTTTTCGTGATAACTCACCTCATGGGCGCTTTGTCTGCTGAAATAGCAAAGCACACAATGTTGCAATAGATGTAAAAAACGTAACTTTAATTAAGTTATTGTAAACATATATTATAATTAATGTCGCATTTTAATTTAAATTAAATCCTTTGGTTGTAATTGAGTATTTTTTATTCAAGATGCGTCCAACCCTGATTTTTTTGCTGGTTAAAAATTTATGTTTATGCATTTCCAATCTTTCCTTGACACCTGACAGTCGTTGATGACTCATGATGATATTCACGCACATGCGCCGTGACAGCTCATGGCATGTGTGTCGGCTTCATTCAGTAGTGTGCGATTTGTTGATCGGATATTGGTGTACATACATATGACGTATGAAAGTGAAGTAATATTAATAATAAATTATTAAGGGATGCCCGTACAAATTCAAAGAACTCAACAAACGGAACTCAACGCCGAAGCACCTAAAAAAAATGTCTGTTTATCGTATCTAAGGAATATTGTTCCTCAAGGATGTGAATCTTCGAATGACAGAAGAGTCCAATGTTCTGGAGCATCGTGAAAGTAGCTGACTTCTGTATCCTGCTTATCTACTCATATTTCTCTTATCGCTTTTTTCTCCTGATTAAGTATCGAGTGCCACTCAGCATTGCCATTGCCATGACCATTTACCTCAAGTAAAGCCTATCTCTTGCAACGTCTTTCAGGGATTGGATTCAGGGAGTCAGAGGCGTATTTTTGCTCCCCATCTCAGCGTTTATCCTGAGACAGCTGGGCATACCTACATTCTATCTTTTGGCAATTTCTTTTGGTATCTGGCATTCTGACTACGTGGTCAACCCATATATTTATGTATAAATGAATTGGAATATATAAAGTATTGGCAAAGCCAGGTAAGTTCACAAGGTACAATAGAAAATTATTCACTTTAGACATATTTAATAAAACATTAAAACACAATTTTTAAAACGCTGTGTGAAAATAATCTCTATTGTCATTTCCTACGCTTTACGTCGGACCGTATTTTTTAAAAATAAAATGTATTTAATAAACCAGAAAAATAATCAGTGGTAAATGTGGCGTCTGTAGGCGTTTGTGGCATTAATTTAATATAAAAAATAATTCTCGCACTTTCATCATGACCATTCTCATCCCCTGGTCCTACTAGGGTCGGGGGCCCAAAGACTCACAGGGTGTTTCCATATTTCCCTGTCTTGCACTGCTTCAACCAGTCCAGACCCATTCTGTTTTCATAAACATTTTTTGTTGCTTCTTCCAGCTTATCTAGTGCCATCCATCGGTCGTCTTCCTTCTACGCTTTTTCAAAACTAAAAATTTGGAGAAAGAAAACAATAGAGCAGTTAAATATCCGAGGCAAAATAGTACTGTTTGCAGACGATGATTCTATGAAAACAATAATGACATAGAAACCACAAGACAAAAACATAGACATATTAAAGGAATGGACAAATAGAAATGTTCTTACCTTAAACGCTCAAAAATATATCTACATTAACTTTAACGGAAAACTCACCAAATGGACATAAAAATACACAATGAAGCACTCTGAACTAGAATATACAAAATACTTAGAACTTACCATAGACAGACACCTCAAATGGACTAGAAAAAGTAATTGACTCTATGACTAAATTGACAAGCCTATTCCAAAAATTACACGAAATCACACCGAAGACCATAAAAATTCTGAATTACGAGGCATACGTTAAGAGTAGACTATGATATATTACGATACCCTTCTGGGTAACCGGAAACAAGACAAACCTAAGCGGACTCCAACGACAGCATAATAAAATACTAAAAATGGTCTACAACTTGAAATATCCGACATCAACTGAAACGGTTTACCGAATAACACAGCAATTAAACATTTATTACATTACAAAAATCGAAACACTAAAACTTATTGACAAGCTGGTAATCGGTGAATTACAAGACGAAGACATTAAATTACACAAAATACACGAAAATCATCAACACCACACTATAACGACTCAAACTACCACATAACTCAAGCCAAAACAAAAACGGGACAACCACGACTAATTTGTATAACGGATTAAAATTATACAACGACCTACCACAACAGACCAAACAATTAACTACTAACAATTTCAAAATAAAACTCGGCCAAATATAAAATGATTTTGTGTCTTCATTATATTCTTATATTGATGTATGAAATATGTTATCCGTAGACCTTACATGTCTCTGTCATATTTTAAATTAAAAAAAATATATTTTTCCATAAACCTTATTTTATTCCATTAAGGACGATATCACTGGTCCTTCTTAATTAGTTAATCAAGTGAAAAGCAAATACAAATTTGGTTTCAGCAATGAAAAAAAATGCTACAGCGAATTAATAATAATTAATTGACTGTCAGTTGGGGTGGTGCAGCTTCTACTATCTTAGATGCATTAAGCAAAGCCCAGAAAATGGTATTGAGAGTTCTTCATAAAAAGCCATTTCGTTTTCCTTCAGAAGAACTTTTCAGAGAATGTCACGTCCTGGACATCAATCAAATATATTTACTCAACACTTTAAAATATTTTTTCCGACATAAACAAGATCACCAAAAAATAACTCACTCACACTCAACAAGGGCACAGGTGAACAGCGAATATCTTGTACCAAAATTCACAAAAACATTTTCACAAAGATTTCACCTCTTCCAAGCACCAAAAATATTCAATACTCTTAACACTACACTAAAAACTTGTAGCCATAGTCTCGCATATTTTTCTTCAAAAGTGAAACTATGGCTGCATGAAAAGGGAAGGAAGCATGTCCAAAACCTACTAAAATCCATGATATAAACTAAATTTGAAAAATACTAATCCTACAAGAACATTTACTTTCATCTTTCTAAAAACTTTTAATTGTTTTATTTTATTTTATTTTATTTTATTAAATATCCTATTCAGATCATTTTTTTCCTTTGTCTATAATAGAATTAATTAACACCATTATTAGATTGTAAACATTTAATTATTACTATTACTCAATTTTAATTGGCAATAATATTGATTCACAAATGTTATATAAATACTAAATATTCTTGAACATTATACTACTGGAAGAGCACTGTCTGCTATAATACAGTAAACTACTAGTGTAGCAGGCAGGGCATCAAATCAATTGTAGTGTTTACTTGCTGCCAAGACTCTCAGCAACAATGAAAAAAGCTTAATTTAATTTTGTAAACACTAATTGTAAACTTTGTAACATTGAATAAACATTGAATAAATTGTAAACTTTGTAAACTTTGCAACATTGTAACATTGTAACATTGTAACATTGAATAAACGAATAAACGAATATAAACGAATAATAATTTAAAAGGCATTTTTAGTTTTATCTCTCCCTGAAAATTTCTACATACTTGACTTACGTGGGGCTGGAAACACACTGACGGTACACGACAGCATTTTATTTACCTGACTTGAGATAGGCAAGTTTATGATATTCCAGTGCAGCGGAAATATGGTTTGCGGAGATGTAACAAGTATGAGTGACGTTGATATGCTTAGTTGCTCAGCTGCCCGGCTGCCCGGCCCACACCTTTCATCTCTGCGCCGCGCCGGGGCGGATTCGTCCGCGTTTTAATTGTCGGCCGACATTAATGAGTTCTGTCACACTTCATTATTATTTATTTGTCAGATCCTTTTTCCAACCCATACATTATCTGAATTATTTGATGCTGTATTTTATGAGCGTTGTCAAGCCTATGATAATCAAGTGACTCGTGTGTTTTTTCGTCCCCAATCTATTAGTTATGTAAGAGAAATATAAATGTATTTGATTTCATACAGTACAAAGTAATAACATGATGCGATTTACATATATACATATATATTATATATATTATCTATATATATATATATATATTATATATATATATATATTATAATATATATATAGTATATATATATATATCTATCATTCTTGTTTCGTGTCGGATTATTTCCCTGAGTCTCAGATTAACAAATTGTATTAGTAATACACAAAATAGACGGCAAGTATGCGTAAAGTTTCTTTAAGAAATATCAACACATCTGTCAAACGTCAACATTGATGAAGTTTTCAATGATGTACATGATTATTGTGTTTAATTATTATTTTGAGAATAGGAGTTACTTATATTTAATTAATCTCGACTATTGACAGCTCACAGCAAATGTAAAAGCATATTTATGGCCCGTGAGACATGATTCGATAAGTATCAAAGACTGAATTGAGATAAATCTTAGTTTCGTGTATGTGCATATTCCGCGCACGCTTTCCAATTTCGAATTTGAGATAAACTTTAAACTCACTGATTGTGATTGGTATACAAATATACTTGTTTAGTATACCGTCACGTTTGTTTAAACAGTGCGATTCAACACGTACTCACAGACTTCATCTAAAACCATGATCCCTACAACTTTTAGTCTGAAAAGTATGACAAACAGAAGGCATTAAATGGAGAACATTTTTTACATTATATTGAGTATTATTCACAGTTATAGTTCGATTAAAATTGACCCAGCAGAAGAATTGCACATCCAACAGTTTACAGAGTTGTCTCAAAAGAATAGAAAAAATGTGTATTTCATATACTCACATAAATCTTATCCATAAGCCATTGTGATCTGTGTAATCAAGTAATCATTTTGAGCCTTATATATGAATCAGGGATCTTATCCTTTTAGTCTCAGTCCCTGAGACCAAATCTTCAAAATGTCCGATCGCTAGCAAGGTGGATCATTGTAGGTAGTGTAGATCCCAATACCTCTCTAACCTGATCGGACAATATAATAGAGGATCGTGGTCTCCTTCCCGACACATTTTACATTTTCAATTTTTTATTTATTTGGAAATATTTGATTGAATATCCGGTTTTTGCATTCTACACTATGAAAAAAATTGTTGTAGGTACCTACTTGTTTTCTATTTTTAATATGGAAAAAAACAATAATTTGGTTGCGATTTAAAAAATGTTCGTTCTTTCTTTTCTTCTTTCAGATTGATAAAAGCCGTGGCACTAAGTGGGAGGAACAACTCGGAGGCGAAATGTTTAATCCATGTAATAAATACGGCGAGTCGTCGAACCTGTGATGCCTATAACATGTACAAAATATCTAGACACAGGTTGATTCTATAAAACTTTGGTTTAGTTTATGAATATATAATTTTTTGAGAATTGTATTTGAAAAGTTAAAAGTTTTCTGATGATAATTTTTAAATGTGAGGTCAACTACAATAACAAAAAAATAGTCAAATAACAGAAATATTAAAAATAAGTTCAAATTTTAGATGTTTTTATATGGATTGTTGTAAGTATCATCTCTAATAATAGTTATTTATCCTCGTCCTCGGTATGATATCAGCTGTTTCGAATTAGTAATTTTTTTGTCTTGATGTAATTTATTTATTTATTAAATATGCACACACAGTAGGCCCTCGATATAAAAGACTAAGGGCCGGTTGTTTCAAGTTGTATTAAAGTAAGCGTTCTTTTAAAGCATAGATTTTTACGTTCTCCGCCAATCAGACGATCCGTTTTCGTAAAAATCTATGCTTTGAACGACCGCTTACTTTGATCGAACTTGAAACAACCCGGCCTAATCCGGGAGTGGAGGTGTAAGTTAAAGCGGAAAGTCCGTTATACACATAATAAGGTTGTTTCCCGAATGCGGTTTTTATTGTGAAAGTAAAAGTTAATACATGTTTAGTTATAATATTTACATATAATGCCAGTAGAGTATCTATAAATAGATAAAAAAATGGTGATGAGGCATTTTTAAAATTTTTATTTTATTAAAAAAAACAGTTTTCTAAATGTAAATAAATAATAAACACTTTTCCAAAATACATTTATTATGATAGTTTAATATATACGTGACGGTATACTAAACGTGTATATTTATTTGTATACTAATCACAATCAGTGAGTTCAAAAGTTATCTCAAATTCGAAATTGGAAAACGCACATCTTAATTCAGTCTTTGATATTAATCTAATCATGTCTCACGGGCCATAAATATATTTATTAAAATAAATAAATAAAAAAATAAAATAAAATCTGTTAGAAAAGATTTATGGTATTCTACAAATGTTAGCACGCTGGTTTATCTCTTAAACTATTGCAATTTAAATTTTAACCGTAGTTTTACTAGACATTTTTTATAAAAAAAGTTTATATAGAAAAATATTATTAATAAACATGTAGCCCATATATTCAGAATATTTGGAATATATTCCAAATTTTCAAAAACGCAATATTGGATTTTTTCTTTTCTTTTTATATGTATATTCTGAATTACAACATAACACTAGGATACGCCTGCAAATTATTTCAGTTTTTAACTACTTTTTAGACTAGTTTTTTTTAATGTATTTAGAATATTTTGAGTATGTTCAAAAATTTCAAGAACACAATAATGGATTTTCCTTGCTCACATAAGCCAACTATACGATAAGACGTAGGCCTTAAAAAAGATAAATATACCTACTTTCCCATGTAAAACAGTTTCGTTTCTATGATACATCTATATATAATATATTTTGATATAGCTTATAGTCAAATAAATACAGTGCTATGAGATCGATTATACTACTCGAGAAATAAGGTTTAAGGGAGAAATATTATTTATAATATTTTTCATTAAAAAGTGTTATAATTTTTTTACATAAATTTTTAACATTTAGAATGTTATTTATATAAAAAAATTAAAATAATGACGTGTCGCTAGATTTAAAATGTATGTTGGTCGGATTTTTATCGCGGGTTCATTTTTATATAAATATTTTTTTATTATTTAAATGTATAATATATTTTGTGCCAGTGCACATCGTACACACTTATAACAAATCATAAATTTCGCAACTAGAATTTAAAATTATGTTGAAATAAATTGACAGGTTTTATTTTCTATAGAGGATCACTCTGTAGTTGATTATTGATCCAGCGAGACCGGTCCATCCTTTCTCGCTAATACGATCACATCACCGTCAGCGGTCATCTTGGGCTGCGAGCAAACCAGACCAGCTCTGGGAAGCTCGGAGTTGGCTAATACCCGGAATGACATGACTTCACTTGATCCGCTGGAAGTGTATACAGTTGCGTAGGATACCCCACTGCTATTCTATGTATGTCTCGTCCGTTAAACGCTAAATACGGTGCGTGTATTATTTTTTGAGAACCACTTTAACGTTAAATAAGATGTTTCAGTATAAGCCCAATATGAATGCTTCAATATAAGCTGGAAATCGCAATATTCATAAATAAGGGAGATTTCGGTACAGCATACTAATGATGTGCAACCTCCTAAATAGCTGCCTAATAATCCTAGAGGAAGCCAATTATTAGGGTCATCCTAAATGAGATTGCAGGACAACATAAATGCCTAAATAAAATAGGAAAATAAGATAATATAAATAAAGTCATCTATACTTTGCATCAGCAATAGACGGAAAAAAAACCAAAGCGGAGACCGGTTGTACTCTTGAGGAGACCGTGACCCATACTAGGTAGAGCAAGAATGATGATAATTTAAATATAAAATACGTAATAACCAAATTAATTAATCAATTAGAAAGACATACAGAAAAATCTAATTCACGAAAAAATATTAGGTTACTACTGGGATTCGAACCCAGGTCACCTCCTTTCCGGGGCCGGTGCTCTGACCACTAAGCTATAGCAACCCTCTATGTTTCCGTGAATATATCGACCTTATCAAAAACTACCGTATCAAAAAAAGTGGATTGCTCTATGGACAAAAATAAAAATTAATCAATTAATAAA